>VXBI01011922.1:2200693-2352684 GCA_013397375.1 Toxostoma redivivum
ACCCCCAAAACTTTGAAGGGTGCTGTTCTTTGTTTCTGAGTGGGCTAGAAAGAGTACTGCTCAGCTTCAAGCCTTGGCTGTCATCTCTTTTAGCATGTGTGAAAATATTCTCCAGCTTCCAGGAACAGACCTGTGAAATTGGTGAGATGAAGACTGTTTTTTAACAAATGTAGTCCTGGTATTGGTTTGTGTACTTATTAAGTTACATTTTGAGTGTAAGTTCTTTGTTTGCAAAGTGCAAAACATAATTTGTTGCTAAACAAATTGTAAGCTAATGTAGGCTCTTTTTTTTTGCAACAAGCCATCTATGATGCTCTTATTTATTTATTTTTATATCAAATACCATCTGTGTTCTTCATTATAATACTGTAGGTTTTAGCAATTAGTGGTACATTGCTAGAGCTGTACCACATATGTTAATAGTTTCTTTACTAGATGGCATTGATCTTTTGTTCCATGCTGTTAGTTCTGAAATCTGGAACTCTGTTGCTTACCTCTAAATTACTGATCCTTGAGCCATGAAATATTTTTCAGGTTGTTTTGATACTATGTAGATTAAGCTTAGAATATTTTAAACCCCACAATGCTGTGTGTATTGATTTATTTATTATTTAAACACAACACAACTGAGGTAGTGCAATTTTTTCAAATGCAGAAGACATTTGCCGTGTCTCCTGCACTGTCTTTCTGAGAGTTACTGCACCTTGGATAATTACTGTGGATTCCTTCATTGAAATTAACTTAAGTAACTTCTGGATGAATTGGTGTGTTTTGTAGTCAGAGCCCTTTGCTGGATCTAGCTGAGGGAGAGGGTATTTGGCATTTTGAACAGGAAGATGTCTCATTAATTATCTACCAATGGCTTCCTCTGACAAAGGAAGAAGTGATACTGAATACAGAGAGTGATTTACCATCATCTCAGTTCTACTCTGATTTGTATAACGTCAATTTGAGCTAATTGTATTAGTGTAATTCATTCCTATTGCAAATTATTCTGAACCGGTCAGAAAAATAAAAAAGATGACTCTGCAGGAAAGTATCTGATTTCCTCATTCCCACTGAAGATGATGGCTAGTTAAGGGCACTTCTAGAACATGGAAATGACTTTTCCATGTTGTTTGAGTCTGCTGCATTGAATGTATCCTGGTATTAAACAACACAACAAAACAGCTTTGTTTGATCAGAAGCACAGAGGTACAACTTCTTTCTTGGTGTCCTGTCATGCCTCTTGTTATCATGTTCTGAATGTGCCCACACAACACTCAAAGGCAGAAGGAAGCTTGTTCTGTTTGTGGTTCGAGCTGGCTGGTAGGGAGCCAGCTCCCATCTGAAGGCAGTGCAAACTTTTCAGTTCAACGTGGTGTCAGACTTAACACAATGCTGCTGTGTCTACAAGTCTTATTTTTTCCCCTGGGTTTGTTGGGCAGCTTGGAGCTACTGAGGTGTGACCTTTGCTGCAATACATGACAGAACTGTACTCTTTTTCACATATGCCTTTTTTTTCTTTGGCAAACGATGAATTTAGATTCTGCTTAGAAACTTTAAGGCTCTTCACTTTTTCTGCCCTACCTACATGCCCTACCTACCTACATTTGTTGTTTGGAATTTTCAACAACAGTTAATGGTTTTGACTTTGTGTTCAATTGCTCTGTTACTGCAGCACTTGAAGAATGGAAGAACACAAAAGTAAAGAATTTGAAATTTAGAAAATTTGTAGCTAACTTTAAAATTGGAAAATCTAACCCAAAGATTTTATATTTGTGTTGTGATCATTTAATTCACGTTCCACCTTGTGAACTAGGTACCTAGAAAACAAGGGAGGTTATGTATGTGGCTTGCTAATCATAGCAGAGTGAAGGGGTAGTACTGCCCCTAAACTTTGGCTGGAAACCTCAAAACTCCATTGTTCTCTCCTCTATAATCCTCAGTGTTACTAAAGTGACAACATATCTGTAGTTGGCCTCTCCCTTCTCCAGCCTCTCTAGCTATAAATAAGTGTGTAATAAAAGCACAGGACTGAACATGAGAGATGTTGGAAAAGGACAGAGCGTCAACAACAGTCTGGGGAGTGAAACTGTAAAACTCAAGCAGCTTTCAGCACTGGCTGATGAGCTTGTGCACATAATGCAAGTCCAAGCATCAAGTGACAGACTAGTAGTAGCTGGGAAACTGGAAGTGGAAGCAGGAATTTGAAGTACCTGTGGTTACCTTGAGCTCTGTGAGGGCCATCACTCAAATATGATTTTCTGCTCTATGTGAAAGTTTTGGGTCTGTGGATTGGCTGCACTCTTTCCATATTTATCAGAAAGGACCACTAATTCTAGGAACTGAGCTGGTGGCAGGCCATCTAATTTCTTTGACCCTTCAATTGGAATAGCAAAAGAAGCCCAAGTCACATTTTACTTACTTTTTTTTATTACCCCCTCTAAAGCAGTCATAATATTCTTGAGACTACAAACAGAATTCATTTTTATCATCAACACTAACTTTATGCTGGTTTCAGAAGTTTGGAAGTGATCTTTATCAGAAACTGGAGGCTGATTCATTTGAAAGAAGGTGTGATAAAGTCAGGAGGGTACAGGCATTAATCAGATCTGCTTGCTGTCAAGCAGGGTCTGTGCTCCCTGGATACTCAGAAACCTTTGTCTCTTACGAAGTCTAGCTATGCTGTTACAACTAGAGAAGAGAGAAACAACTTTTTTCTTTTCTCAAGGTTTGTCTGGATAGCTCTGGTAATTTCTACACATCTGTTAGCTGGGGCTGAAAATCATTCATTAATTGGCAATGTTCTCTGTAGCAAGGAAATATGATCCCAGTTGTAAGATTAAAGTATGATCTGCTCCTTTTTAGCACCAGACCTATATTTCAATATTTGTAGTAATTTGTTGAAGGGCTTGGCCTGGACACCCATTAAAATGCATTTTTTTTGACACTTGCTCCAAAACTTTATAACAGTTTCTTTTTTAAAATGTGCAAGGCTGTGATTTACAGCCCCTGCTCTCCAGCTCGGTTGACACTATCAAGACCTATGGCTGCTTCAGTACGTAGGTGGGTTGGCAGGTGTGATAGCAGTGCCTGGAGTGTGTTTTGATTCCACAACAGTTTCTTGACAATCAAAGATGGTGTTGACCATGAATTTCATTATCAAGAAGTGTGTGTGTGTTGGTTCAATTTTAACACTTTTAACTTTGGATTCTGAAACGTGTGTTGTTGTTACTTATTTTAAGGAAATCTATTTGAGATGAGAGGTTTCTAACTAGCCATTCTTTTAATTGGTTACCTATTTTTAGTTTCTCTTTTGTTGTGGTGGTTGGAGGAATAGAGCTGATGTGTGTGCAGGATCAGCCTCTTGCTTGTCTTTGGTTCCTGTCTGCATAAGAACTCAGGGGAGTTGCAGATTTGGTGGTTTGTTCTGCCTAGTTGAAAGGGCTGATGTTAATCATGATAGTTATACATATAGCCTCTGCCTGCTCTCTACATCAATGAAGAAGATAAGCTATGGATTTTGGTTCTTTGGCTTCAACTGGGACTGGATTAGAGGACATGAAAATCAAAGATTATCTTGTTCTTCACTATTGTTTTTCTCTCACTCATCTTTGTGATCGTTTCAAAACTATATGCGTGGAAATCCCAAGACCAAGTCTTCAGTGATCTTAAATTTGTGGCTGTTTTATGGCTGAAGTTTAAAACTTCTTGTGGGTGAAGGAGGTATTAATCATATCTGTCAGAATTTGATATTTGGTTTTTTAGCTTAATTGTAATGAGTGCTGCCATCTCTTGCTGAATTTACTATGTCTCTTTTATTGGGGATTATAGAATGCATTTTAGGGTTGGGGAAGAGGAAGCTGCAGGGGAGTACATTTCATTTTTTCTGCCATCAAGTCAGAGGACCTAGTTTCCCAGACACAGGGCTCTATAACTGTTCTTCATCTCCCATTTTTAATAATTGCATGGCTACCACCTCAGTTTGATTTGGAAGACTTCACCAGGAATTGGCAGGTACAGGAGGGATGCTCCTTCCTGTCTGTCTGCCGGGGGCTTGTCCTCACATGTACCTCTGGCATAGCATTTGCCAGGTTTGATGCTGGATTGGAAAGGGCCTTGCTACTGTGACCTGGATGTGCTCTGTCTGTGGCATTTCAAATTTGTATTTACTTTCCAAAGCATCCAGTCACTGGCAGATTTTGATTAAAAATCAATCATAATTCCCTTTCAAGACATATTACTTACATTTCTGCAGCCTTTAGGCTCCTCTCTAAACTTTACAAGAAGCCTAAAAATGTAGAAATTTCCTTAGATGATGATGTTGGTATTATTATATTACTATTGTTATTGGTTGTTGGTGGTGTGTTGCACTAAATTTTAAAGCACTGCAAAGAGTAAAGGACAATATAGATGTGACAAAAAATGCATAGCATAAAATCAGACAAAATATATGCAGTTGACAATTATGTGATTGCTAAATGAAAACAAAGGAAAATGTGAAAGGAAAGAGTAGGTAAATAAGGATTGTTTTATAAAACGCTGAGAGGAACCTAACTTATCAGGATGGAAAATCATACATAACTTTAGAAAATGTTTCAAGGAGGTTTTCTGGAGTGTATGCAGAAAGAACATAAATATATATTCTGTGCCAGAGGAATGTTTTCCTGGTGCCAGGTAATTTTTTGTTGTCCTGACTGAATTTTTTTTTAATCCTTCTAATCTGAGATTTAAAAAAGCCACAAAACCCTCTTGGCAATATTGTTTTCAATATGTTTTTTTTCTAACTCTGTCTATTGACATCCCTATCTTATTTTGGTTCTGAAATCCTGATGTTGTCTGGTCATGTCATTGAACTAAACAATATATTTAGGCTTACTGTAATATTTACAAGAGGCCAGTTTTCCAGTGTTACAGGTGACTCTTATACTTGTGAAACTGTTATTTTCCCTCACTTCTCTGTGTCTCTCTTCTCTGCAATAAAGTGTATAAATCCCACCTTTATTGCATCTTTTTTTTCTTCCTTTTTAATCCAGCGAGTCTGCTGTGCACATCAGGAGAAAGGCATCGTGTGTTTGTGTGAAAAGGGTGTGATATGGATCATTATCACTGATTAAATCTGTCATTCAGGCCATCCTTACATGAGTTATTGGAGGATACTGTAAGAAACTAATTTGCTGCTCTATGAATCAGCTTTGAGATAGACCAGAGCACAGTCACTGAATTTCAGGACTAAGGGGATACTGGGGTGGAGGTTGGAAGTCATTATAGAGTCATAAGTGGTAGAGTTGGAAGGAATCTTTAAAGATCATCTAGTCCAATCCCATTGCTGTGGATAGGACCATCTTCCATTAGACCAGGTTGCTCAAACCCATCCAGCATGACCTTGATAACTCCCAGTGATGGAGCACCCAGAACTTCTCTAGGCAACCTGTTCCAGTGTTTCACTGCCCTCATGACAAATTTGTTCCTTATGTCCAGTCTAAATCTTTGGATTTAAGACCATTGCCTCCTGCCCTGTCTCTGGAGATCTTGGTAAGAAATCTCTCTCTGTGTCTATTTCAGCCCTCTTAATATGCTGAAAGGCCAACATTTTGGTTTCCGGTGCAGCTTCTGTGTGGAATTTGCTGTCTGGGTCACCAATTATTGGTTTGTTTGTTGCCACCACAGCCCTGTAAATATATTATATTTCTACTGTTTCTGCAGCTTATCCCCACTTTTGTATTGTTTCTGCTCCCCTAACCATCCTGTCTTGCCTCTGCAGGCTTTCTGTGTATGTCTGCTCTGTGCTGTTCAGTCCTAACCTGGCCTCCTGAAGCCTTGCTGTCCTGTCTTCTCATAGTCCTTCCTTCCCTTCTGTTCCAGCTAACCCTAAATTCATCACCTTTGATGATCTGATTTTTATTACTTTTTTCCTTCAGTAATGCAATGTCCTTAAGTAATTTTTTGTGGGCCAAACTTTGCATTTTGTTTCTGTTTAACTTCAGGTTTCTTGTCAAAATTGTTTTCCTCCTCCTTCCCTTCCTTTTATCTCAGGTCTAATGGACTAGCAGATCTAATTACATTGTTCCCTCCCTCTTGTGTTTTTTTTCCTGAGCCTTATGAGGCTGTGATGATCTTTTTAACCAGCCAAAAGAATCTGATTTTCAAATGAACCCATCTTGTGAGGATATGTAGTTCTCTGCTTATGGCTTTTTTTTTTTTTCAAGAGGTGCTGCCTCAACTGAACGATTTAGGTCCCTCTATATAGCTTCCTATCCCTCTTCTTTCTTCCTTTTTCCCCAAGCAGCTTCTTTTTCTCCTTGGGTCTCAAGAGAGAGTCACTGCTAATGCAGGAAAGCCCCTGCCTCCCATTCTCAGTCCTTTCTTGTTTTCATCCTTGATGCAGCTGGATCTAGGGGCTGACTTCACTGGTTACTGCCTGAGGGAGTGTGCTCTGCAACATCCACATGTCAGTGAGCTGGCCAACTCTTGCTGTTGAAAGATGTGATTTATAATAGATATATTTGTCTCAGTGCATTTGACTTCAGCCTGAAGAGAGAGCTAAGTGGAGAAAGGATAGACCTTAGCTGAAATACAATGTGCAGCTGTTCTCCAAACATACTGTGTTTATGGCCCAGGATACAGCTAAAACGATCTGGAAACCTTCAGAGATAAAATGCGTCATTTAATGGTTCTACTTCTTATTTTCTGAAGCAGTAGTAAGCTTGCACTGTTTCACTTTTTGATAGGTGAACCAGCTGGAGCTTGGAAGTCTTGGAAGGGCTGGTTTGTAAGAACAAAAGATCTCAGTTAATTTGGACAGGCTATATTTGCTCCAAGAGCTGGGCCATACACCTGGTGGATGACAACTTTTCCAAAGGAGCCAGAGTATGGCTGGAAAACACTTCATTCCACCCTGTCTAGTAATAGTGTTGTACTGACAGGGGAAAAAATCAGCATGATAGATACTGCTCAAGATCACTCTGGACATTTTTGTTTTCACCAGTCTATGATGAGGAATCAGCTCATAGTGCAATGTGCATAGTGCCTGGAATGTGACCAGGACCATGGCTAGACAAGTTACTTATGTGCCTGGGACGCTTGGCCTGAGCTTGATGTTGCTTTTTTTTTTTTTTTTTTTTCCCCTCTGTAACCTCTACAGAGTGGAACTGACATGCTTCTTATTAATAGTGCACTGTAACAGTAGTATGTAAAGGAGGGAAATAACATTTGTTCTCCCATCCCTTAACACACATATTCAATACAAAATGCCAAAATATGTGACTAATAAATGGTGCAGAGTTTCTTTGAAGAATGCCAGTAGGTTTTCTGTGTTCTCATTTCCACTTGAAAGTTCTTTCTAATATTCCAAACAGAAAGAACTGTACATGGCAGTAATTTTCTGTGTGCTTACTAGAAAACTGCAGTATAGTATCTGTTTATAACCTCTCTGTCAGCTTCAATCAGAGGTGCTGAATTTTAACACTTTGACTAATGTGGAAGATTATGATCTCTGGCCTGTGACCCAGAACAGAGGGAAATTGAAATAGTTGGACTTGTACAAATATTGTGTCAGTCAATATTTATCTTTACACAAACATACTGAGGTTGGAAAATGTTGTAGGTGTTCACTCTAGGAGGTGTCTAGTAATTATGCGGCAGTAGATTTTGCTTTTCCTTCTCCAGCTTAGCTTAAGATGCTGCCTAACAAGACTATCTTGTGTGTGCTTGCTGCTACTAGAAGGGCAGTCCTAGTTCTGGCTGTGTGCTGGGTCCTGTCTATTGGAGGTGACCTGATTTACCCTAAAATGAGAACAGTTTTCTGTTGCTCAGAGGAGTGAACTGGCTTGCAAAGCATTCCAGTGAGCTCCAAGGAGTGGACAAAGAAGGGTGAAGGTGGAGTGGATCCATCTACTACTCTACAGCAGTACGCTCTTTGCTTAGCTCAGCCTCCTTGGTTGACATAGCAAATTTAGGTGGGATTCAGGGCAGCAATAGGAAGATGCTTGGTGCCCCATCCTTCCCCTGTCGCCAGAGGCAATGGCATCTCTCAGAAAATAGTCTAGAGTAGTCTTCATAACAGTACAGTGTGAGCAAGACCCTGTATTTGCCATGACCTTGGCCCAGGCAGTGACTGAACTGTTCGGCTGCAAGTCCCCTGAGCTGTTCAGTCTGCACTTGCCATAGGAGGCTGCATTTCAAGTGGGTGAAAACAGAGCCTGATCGTGTGAGGTGTCAGACAGCCCTAATGGCTGGCAGGGCTGTCCCACCAGCTCCAGCAGTGCTGCTGGTGCACAGCTCAGGCAGGAAGGAGCTGGGCATTAGGGGAGTGGAGGGAGAAGTGAGGAGAGGAAAGGATAGAGCAAAATGTGGCAGGGGAAAAAGTAAAGAAAAGTGGTTAAAAAGAGAAATGGAATAGAAAAAAGCCCTTGCAAGAATTTATGTCGCCTTATGATTTTATAAGGACAATGTAGTAAAAACAAATATAAGAAAAGGTAATTACTCAGATTCCCAAAACTCTGGTCTGATTGCCCTGTACTGCAGTGCTTGACTGATTCTCCTTTATATTTCACTGAAAATGTTTTGAGTAGTCAGCTGTAGGTTTGGTTTGGGTGTGAAATGGTAGGGAGGGTCACGCTGTGTGACAGCTGGCAAGAGCACCCCTGCTGTCAGTCCTCCAGCCCAGCCTTAGGTAGGAGACAACGCTAGAGTTTTGCCTGGTGTTTTTGCTTTGCTTTTGTTCTGTGAGGCCACCATGGGAGCTAGGCACTCCTTCTGGGTCGGTTTGTTTATCCACTGGCTGTAGCAGGGATCAAAGAGAAGGGTGCCTATTTTTAAACATGGTAGAATAGGATGTGAGGTGAGAGGATTTGTTATGTACCAGTCTGACCTGAACAAAGATTTGAGGTCCAGCAGTTGGTTTTGGGGGAGCCATTTTTCATGGAAGTCTTCTGAGAGGGCTTGTATCTAGATTACTGTTCTAGTCCCTGGCTGCTGAGCTGAAGCAAACCTCTTACTGCAGTTTTAACTTGCATTTTTAATCACAGACCTTGAATCATAGACATTGGATTCCTCGCCAACAAAACGAAACAAAAGCATGCTCTTTATCTACTTATGGATGTTCACAACATGAGGCCAGATTAGAAATAGAATGAAGTGAAACAACCCAAAATGTATATGGTATACTTATGGACATCGTGTTTTTATTTTGGGGCAAAAGTTTTAATCCAGAAAAATAGTCTCTGTATATTTCTTGTTCACTAATTTTCAGTGGCTTAATGCCCTCCTCATGTGTGGCTATAATTACAGGTGGTGAAACTTAGAGTGGGGAACAGCCTGTGGAAGAATGGCTGGTGGTAGAGGAGGTCCATTTCTGTGTGAAATGCTGATTCCAAGTGGATCCACAGGGACTGGCAGATCTCTATAAACTGAACTGTGTGCTATGTTATCCCTGTGCCAGACAGCGAGAGTGTTGCTGTGTTAGTGTGTGTTTATATCAGCATTCTAGTTTTGACTTTTTATAATTTGACTGGATTGGTATAATTATTACTCTCTCTTAGGCCAATGGCTATTGCACCAGATGGCAAAAGTGATCATGCTATGACTCTGCTTTGCCTTGTTTAAGAGTTCTGAGCATCCAACTGCCTGCAAAAAAAATGTAATCTACTTACTACTGAGCATTTCTGGAGGTTTGACTGCTTTATCAAGGTATTTTGATAAGAATAAAGTTCCAAAAAAATCTAATTAGATTTTTAAAATCTGCATGTACTATGCCATATGAGAACTTGCAGTGCAGCTAAGCTTGATCTGTAGATGCATTATGGAAACTCATGTCAGCTGTTCTGAGTGGATGCACACTCAGGCAGGATCTGGCCTTAGTTTCATTAGCATATGAAAACAGAAGAAATTTTGTTCCTGGTGTGGAAATGGATGAATTGCAGAAAAGTTAATTTGATTCCAGTGCCTGGGAATATTCGTTGGTACTATTTAATCAGCTTGTGCAGATAAAGTGTTGGCGGATTCTATTAGATCACACACAACTAGATAAAAATGTTGGAACCAATGATAATTGTGTTCCAGTGGCAATAAAATTGCAAGTGGTACTAATGGTGCTTTCATGTAATAAGGTACAACTTGTGTATTAATTTGGGCCTCATGCCAACCTGTAGCTGTCTGATTTTAGGTCCATTTTTAATGGATTGATGTGTGCAATAAGTTGGTTGGGAGTGTGCATATGTGGCATTTGTGCTCTGCAAAATTATCTAATGGAAATGGGTTCAAGGTGTGACTGAATTCTCTGTCAAAGGTTAGAGGTGTCTCTAAACAAAACCAGGGTATATCCTATAGTTAGATCCCCGTAATTCTAAATAACCAGCCAGGGAGTATACACCAGGTATTTAGACAAGTTAAATCTTCTGGATATATTTCACAGGATTAATCTATTTGTGTGAAAATTAAGCTTCATGTTATTTTTATTCTTTGCTGAAGTCATGAAAATTCATGTTCAAATTTAAGTGTATCAAGTTCATTGTAGTAGGAAGAATTTTGTGGACAATGTGTTATTTAGAGCTGTCCCATTAGGAGCTGCAGGGAAGCTGGTCTGGGTTATAAATTTGTGCATGGGGAGTCTGCTAGGCTTTCCCTTAACCTGGCAAGAAGGGTGTGAAGAAGCTTTAGGTGTCATCATCTTATGGGACCAGAGCTCACTGTAGGTTTTGGAGGGAGATGCTGCAGATGTTCCCGTAGCAGAAGGGTTGGTGTAAAAGGAAGAATGGGGTGAAGGAGAATACTTCTGTACAGCAGCAGGAGCAGATGTCAGAAGAGAGGTGTAGTCTCTCGCTGTATTTAGATGAGCACAGCTTTTGCCAAACTGGCTATGCCCTCTGCTATCTGTATGTGTTGTTTTTGTTGAAAAAGCAGGGCGAAGAAATTACAGTGCTCTTAGTTTTGGTCTGAGACTGTGATTCCCTTTCCAGATGTGTTTTCAGAGCTGCTTTGAAGCAGTTTCCAAAACAGTATTTAAAGATAAAAATGATTAAGTTTTCTATTAAAAAAGTATAATAAATTTCTCTGTTTAAATGATTAAAATTCAAGCAGGTATGCATTTGAGCCAGTAAAATATTATATTGAATTTTTATACCTGTGCTGAATCTGTCTGAAGGACAGACATGGGAACAGAATACTGTCACTCAGCCCTGCCTTCAGGGACTACAGTTACACATTTCAGAGCTGTCTCCAGGCCACCATTGCAATCAATATTTACTGTAATCACAAATGAAATGAGGGAGTCTTAAAGTGGTGGGTGCATTTAATAAAATGTTATAATAGCATAGCAATGAATTGAGGATCAATCGAAACTTTTTAAACTGGTGCTGAATTGATTTAGTGATTTTCATTTGGCTTAGTACTGTATGACTGTTGACAATAATTTATTAAAAAAATTGCATTGCAATTTCCTCTTAATTGCACATGGTATGCTTCAGGGTGGCAGGGAAGATATTAAAATATGAGTAACAGATGTGATATTTGCTAATGGAGCATCACATCCTGTATATTTCCCTCATCCTGTTATTTATTTATCTTGTAGAAAGCGAAAATCCACTTCTTCCTATGAAGTATCTGCTTTGTTTTTTTGTTTTTTTGTTTTTTTTTTTTTTTTTGCAGAGAGCTGAGCTAGTCATCTTTTCTCATAAATCAGTTACTGGAGAACATCCAAGTATAGTGGTTATGTACCATAACATTATTATTACTGTAGGGTTATTAAGTCTCAATTTGGCCTTCAGAATTTTAGATGTGCACCACTGTTTGGGATGTGAAGATGCCTGGAGAGATTAAAAAATTCTGCATTCATGTCTGTGTTCTCTCTAAGGAAATCCTTTATAGCTCTATTCTGCCAGATGTGTTCTGTTCCAGATGTGGCCAGGTAAAGTTGCTCTTGCCCTAGGGTAACTCTAGGGAAATTTCTGTTTTCAAGGGCACTGTTCTTATATTGACCAGCTTTGACAATGGGTGCAGATTAATATGTTCTGTGTCCTGTTGCTGCTGGCACTCTTGCTCTTCCTTCTCAGTGCAGACACTCTTTTTTGTGCCGTGGGATGATGCAGCACTTGAAGGAAGCCACAATTCTTGTTTGTTTGTTTGTGGTTTTTTTGTTTGTTTGCTTGCTTTTTTAAGCAGATACAATTTTGCAGATCTAGTGATGGGAAGTACTAACCATGCTTCCCAGGCACTTCTCTTGCAGCCTCTTACCCTTTCCCTTCAGGAGACCCGTGTCTTGGTTAAAGACAAATAATAAGAAATAAATTAAATAATAAGAAAGAAATTCTTATTTTAACTCATTGTTAATTCAACTTGGATTAGATTTCTTCTAAGATAAATTGCATGCCTGTGCCTAAAAGTATGATAAACTTGAGCTTTTGGAAGGTCCCCCCTGCCTCCCCCACCCATTTAAGAAAAAGGAGAAAAAGACCCACACCCCCAGCATGCCTCCCAACCACCATTTATAATTATTGATTGCTACCAGTAACTGTTGTCTCTGCATTTATTTCTTAGCTCAAATATCAGAAAGCTTGAAAGAAAACTGTTTAATAAAACTTTGATATGAGAGAAAATTACTTTGCTGAAAGCGTAGGAACTTCTAGCTATTTTGGTTTTGATTTCCTGTTAGTTTTCTCTGTAGATCTATTGAGAACTAAAATGCCCTCTAAGACAGAGAGCTAGTCTTGTTGTGATGAAATAATATCCTTTAAACTATTTTTTTATATTCTAATATAAGGGTTGTCTTTACTACCTCTGCTAATACTTTGAACTGTAGCCCAGTGTCTTCAGTTGGTGAGAACCTGGTGTTCCTATTGCGTGAAAAGTAATCTCAGTCCTGTTGCAGATCTTCATGGTCCATGTAACTTCTTGCTAAGAACATATTTTAAATGCTTTTAATAGTTTCAGTTAGTTATTCCTGTGTGTTTCCATGGAGACAAAATGGAGCTTTTGAAATAGTATTTTTCATGAAGAAATGCTGCAAAGTTTTGTGCTCTCTTTTGTCAATAATTCTGATTAATTTCTATTAATTTCTATGACATCATATGAGTTTTCTGATTTATTTCCTCCCAAGTTGTACTGTTCAAATTATCATAACACAACCAATTTCTTTACCATTCCTTAATGATCTTATAGGACCATTGCATGCATATTGCATGAAGTAAAGGTAGACCAGCAGGTACTAGAAAAATGGCTTCATGCAGTAGATGCCCAGAAAACCTTCACCAAAAAGATAGTTGCTACTCCTGCAAATGAAAAATAACAAGGTGCTACTTTTCCATTGCAGTGATCATCCATATAATCTTATGTGAGCTGGGTAGGAACATTCTGTGCTGAGATGAATATCCTGTCTTAGGATAGTCTTAAGGTAATCACAAATTTATTATTGGAGAATCCTTCCCACCTGTTGTAGACTGAATTAGTGTGATAGTTGCCAGTGTTGAGCAGATATGTAGGAATGGTATGAAATACTTCCACTCATGGACTTTGTGAGTTTTAGAGCAGCTCAGGCTTGGTGCCTGGGTATCCACAGTGCTGATGTCATTGCTTGATGGGATGCATCACTAATGATAGGACAGATTGATGTTTAATATCACCTTTCCTACCTGCATGACCTCTATGTAGCATAGGAGTGATTCAGTTGTGCAGGAAGATGGAAAGGTGTGCTATGTTACCAATAGATTTTTTTGCTAGGAACAGCCTTTAGAGCATTAAAATGGAACCTAAACTGGCTTTATCTGGTTTGTATTACAGCTTTACTGTATTGATACAGAGTGCAATACAGAGTATAACATCCCAGGTGAGGCTGTGGAGTCTCCATTCTTTTGAGTTACTCAAAAGCTGCTTGGACACTGCCACGACCCAACTTAACAGGGTTTTGGACCAGATGACCTCTAGAGGTCTCAGCCAACCTCAGCCTTTCAGTGTTTCTGTAATATCTGTGCCAGTGTAGTTGCCTCTTAAATGAAAGGAGTAAAGTTGCTATATTGGTAAGGTCCTCCTAATGTAGACGTGACCTGTAATCATTTTGTGCATGGTTTGCTATACTGTACCTTTGTATGGCATTACAGTAACTGCTTTGTCTCATCAAGAATTTAGGTACAGAACAAGGGTGCTGTATAGTAAGATGCATTTTGGTTGTCTGTGCATTCACTGGTCGGAAATTTAACAGACCTTCTGGTTCTGACATCTGGAATTTTTGTGATGACCAACATCCAAAAGACCTTAAAAACCAAAAAATACGAAAGTACCTATAGGTAAAAAATACTGAGGATTTTTTATTCTGTGTTGTACGGTGGTGATGAAAAATGTATTTCTAGAAATTGTTTTTGGCAGATGTGTGGCAAGTGGCATCCATTAATGTGAAAACCAGTAGCATTTGTATATAGCTGATAACAGCATTCCAAACCCAAGATTTCTAGCTTCTGATAAAATAACAGAAATACCTGTTTACCACTTTCCATTCTGACAAATGGAGAAATTTGGCTTCATTTAAGTGAAGTGCTTCTCAACCTTACCCTTCTGCATTGATAAACTTCAGTAGTTGAGCCTTGCCAAGATGAACTTTTGTAGTGTTCTTAAGGTCCTAAGTAAAATTGTTCCTAAACTGACCAGCTTTTTTTTTGGAAATGAACAATGAAAGTAAAGATGTATAGGTAGTAGTTAGATGAAACCTTAAAATAGTTTATTGTAGGAGCAAACAGTCCTTGACAGTGCAGCTGCTTTTCTCATAAAAACTTCTGCAGACTTTTCTGGATGTGGACAGTGAACGAGTTGTGAATCTTTGATGTTTGTGGCCTTGATGGCTGGCTGGGTGTAATGCTGTCTGGAAGAGTAATGAGAGGGGCTGCAGTTCTCCTACTCAGATCCTGACCCCTCTTTAGCCTGCCAGTGGGGCAACTCGCCACATCTGCAAGCTGTATTGGACGGGTAAACAACTCCACGGCAAAGAGCTTCAAAGAAGGGACCTGTCTGCAGGCACTTCCTGGGCGATTTTTCCTTGATTGTGGTGCTCACCACTTTGTTATTACAGTCTGTCTGTTTTGTGCTGCATAAGACATTCGTGAGTGCTGTTTTATGGAGGGCTGTGTGCGGTGAAATCTCGTGTACGGTTAGCACGGACCTTGCTGCGGAGCAAGGCGCTTGTGTTCCAAAACAGCCTATGCGATACACACAGAGACAGGATAAAGCATATTTTGTCTTAGGACATCCAGGAATTGCTTTGTCTGGTTGACTTCAAGGAAAACAGTTTTCTGCTAGCAACATTCAGTTCAGGTAACTTTGGGTTTCTGAGTTTCATAGACAATTTGTGGGTTTTTTTAAACTCATCTGAGGTGAAACTGGACTCTGAGTTGCATCATGCACTTGTTGTGTTTTTATATTCGCAAAATAAGACACATAAATTAACTGTTAACACCTGATCTGGGACAAGTCTGGGTTACAGAATTGTGGGTGAACCGCCCAGTCATTTCACTCTCCCAAGAACCAGTACTGGTTGTCTTTTGCTAGAGTGTTTTTCTTTGTACTTGCATAACTATTTATTTTTTGTGTTTTTATCATACAAAAAACCAAAAATTTAAGCAATCGTTCTGCAACTGAATAGTCAAAATAGGACTTTATTTAGACATTTTCAAATAGATGTTTTGAAGTATAAGTCTTTAACACTTTTTTAAAATAAAACAAAAGCATGTTGAAATGAATAAAGTGATGTTTGAGGGAAAATAGGGTAAGACCAAAGTTTTCAACCCCCCAAATCTGTTTATATAAAAATAATTTTCACTGACTCTTTTGTAATGCCATGTGTCAAAAATAGCCATTTAGCGCAGAAGTAATCTGATTTTGTGGCCCTCAAGGAAAAAGTTATTTGTAATTGTTAAATATTAAAAAAAATTAGTAGAGCTTGGAAATATGTATGTGAAAATATAATAATGTATTGAGGTAAAAATTTGTTGATGCAATGAATGAATAAATACTGGATTAGATAATGGCTGATTAACATGTTGGATCTGGCATATCAAGAAATGTGTACTTGAACCAGAAGGATTGTGAGGGTTTACTTCTCTTTGTACTTCATAGAAAAAGTATTTTTATCCCCCCAAATTTGCAAAATATCCCCAAGAGAGAATGATGTCATTTTAAGTTCAAAGTAGCAACGTGTGCATTCTTCCTGAATTTATAGGGCTAAAAGGTAGTGAAGTTTGGGATCAAGATCTTCATGAAGCTTTTTAATAAAACAGGAAAGGCTCAGTGATTTGGAAATAACCAAAATGACCCTCCTAGTATAAAGCCTTGGAGTTTTCTTCTGCACACATATTTATTACTCACTATTAATCATTAACTTAAAAGTCTGCCTGTGCTTTCAAAGTGTGTCTTGAAGGTTTGTGCATGAATACAAACATAGGTTTTCCAAAATGAAAAATAATTAAGATAAATGCTCAGAGAGGAGCCAAGTATTTGAATTTGGCTTCGGTTGTATTACTACTGTCTCAGGACCCATGGCATTGTTCCTTTGTGCCATAAATTATTCTGCCTAATGTGTTTAATTTTTACAAAATCATAGAATATTCTGAGTTTGAAAGGACCCACTAATCATAATATTTGAGAACTAGTGTTTAAGCAGACATTAATTAAATGAAAATAGTTGTAAAGATGGTTCTCTGTAATAGTTTAAGTAACAGTTCATTAATAGCGGGTTGTGCTGAGTTGCCAATCCGACTTCTCCAGGTACTGGGTTGTGGGTAGGACCATGCTGTGTTGGGGAAGTATGACTGACATGCACACACATATTCCCAGGCTGGTTTTCCCATGTCTATTTCAGGGACTGATGGGTTGGAAACATTGGTGATTTGAGCTTCACCCCTAGTTTGGATTTGCTGGGATGTGATCTGATTCATGCCTTTCCTGCTATTGATACCTATGCTAACCAACATAAAACTCAATTGGTATGTTTGCAGCATAGATAAACTCTGAAAAGAAAGTTTGATGAAATGCTGCCCTAACCAAATTGACCAAGGTTTTCCACTGGCAAATAGTTTGAACAGCAAGTGAGAAGAAAGGAGTTCTTTTTTCTGATCTATTTACAAGTTCCACAATAACCGTAGTCACAGAACTGTGTGAGCATTTCCCTGTGTAAACAAGCCCTGCCCTCTGTTTGAAGAGGGTAAGTGCACAGCCTTTTGCTATATAAGTGAGACTTTGGCCATAGAATGTTGCAGATAAAGAACTATGTTTACCATGTATCTTAGATTTGCCTTGTGAATTTTGAGTCACAGCTCAGTTTATGGGTATTTAGGGAGTGAAGAATAGCAGCATTTGGTTTATAATTCAAAGTTAAATGATTTCTTTACTGCTTGTTAATTGTGTATGTTCATGTAAAGAGACTGGAAAAGTGATATTGACAGGAGCTTGGAGTAACTTTACCTGGAGTCACAGTTGTTTAATGAACAAATTTGATTAGCAGAACAGAGTCATTGGTTAAAGGAGCTCACCTTAAAAAGAAACAACCCCCCCCAAAAACCAAAAACAAACAGACAAACAAACAAAAAACCCCAAAATAACCACCAAAGCCCCAAAACAAAAAGATTAAGGAAATTCTCTCAGAATGAGATTAAACATTTGGATTTCTAGCTGATGACATTTTTGGGTCTAAACTACTATTCTGTTTCACAGAAAATAAACATTTATTATCTTCCTGATGCACAAAATACCTATGTGCCCACTCTGTGGTTGATGGGAAAGTGATTTGGCCAGGAACTTGTTGTTTGTCCAATACTTATCTGTACAAAATAGAACATCTTGCAACATTACTCATTTTGAGGAAATTTGGTGAGAAAACTAGGAAAATATTTCTAAAATTTTGTATGTAAAGTCATGTGGAATTTCTTGTATGAAAAAAATCTACTGTAGTCTTGGAACACACAGACATGAATATTTTAAGTTTTTGTTTCTATTCTACTTGAAGTGCACTTCCCAACTGCCAAAGTATCTTTTGCTTTCCAGTTTCCTTTAAGGGCATGAATGTTCTTTTAATCACGAGCTGGCTGCTCACAGCATTCTTTAAAACACTTGCTCAGCTGCTTCCTAACTCAGGATCAATAACTTCATAGATAATTAACCTAACCATCTCTTAAAAATAGATGCCATCTTCTACCTCCCTTATACCCCCAGCCTCCCACTTATCCTATTTTACAGTCTCTGCTTATGCTAGTTTGCCAGGCTGAATATTAATACTCCAGTGCCAGAATGCCTGGCCCGAGCCAGTGAGGGATCCTGTGCAGACAGCTGCACTACAGGCATTGTAACTTCATAGCTTGAAATGCAGCGACTTATTTATTTATCCTAAATATAACTAACAGCAATAAAAGTGCATTTTTAAAAAAAATTGCACTAAATTATCAGCCCAGCTGTTGGTGTTATGAACAGTTTCTAGGAAATACTGTTTCAGAAGTTCTGATTCAGTTATTTTACTTTAAAAGTAAAGTTAGCATACACTAACATTATTTTTGAACCTTTAGACACAATATTGAACTTGTGATTTCGATTAAAACACAACTAGATGACTGCCACAAATGTATAACCTTGAACAGCTAAACTGACCTGAAATTTATAGTTCTTGTTATGAAACATGACGTTGTTCTGCAACAAAATACATTAAGCTGGTGTAATAAATGAAGTCTTCAGTTATTGTTCTTACTGAGTTGTGTTATCAGGTTTCTTGGAATAAATAATACTTTATTGATATTTTCAATTGGAAGACAAAGCAAGTGTATTCCTTAGGGTGATTCCTGTGTTCTTAGAATTTTTACTTTGCGAAGTTTAACATTGTCAACTCATATTGCCTCAAAGAAGTATTGAATTGAAATCCAGACTTAGACTGTTAAAGATTGAGAGATGTTGATAATGGGGATTAGACAAAATCTCTAAAGAGGTTGTCTATAAAGTTCAGATTACAGGCCTTTTGGTTGTGATTTGAGTATAGATATTAGCCTTTTTATCTGTGAAATGTTAGAAAACCCTTTTGCAAGATCAAAGAAAGTTTGAGGTGCAAAACAGAGTCGTGTAAGTTTGTACATGGGAAAAACCATTTCTGTGCTTTAGTTTCAAAACTCTGTACTTTCAGTCAGTGATTGCTGATCAGGGCCGTTTTACTTTTGTATGATTTGCTGTGATGCCTAAGATTTTTGGGGGAAAATATTGCATAAGAGTAAGATTATTTTTTAAAGGCATTTATGTACCTAAAACTTTGGATTCTGACATAGAGAAGACTGTTGCTTCTAAAGTACCTTGAAACATAGAGGTTTTTATCAGCCAAGCTCTAAGTTTACATCACATAATTGAAAGGCTTTTTTACTGTTTGTAAAATTTGGACAAATAGTAGAATACAATGTTCAAAAGTCAGTATCTCTCTTACAGGAAATCCTACTTGGTTTCTCTGTAAAAACTCTATTAAATTAGAGTAGTTCATATGTGAGCCATGATGAAAGACCTGGTAGCATTTGAGTTTGTTGTCTTAGTACTTAAAATTACCAATGACACTGAATAGCAATTAATAAGAAATTATGACTTAGAGAACAGTAGGAACATAGGTTCTATAAAGTCACTGTGTGTTTTGATAAGTGTATACAATTTTTTTGTTTACAGTTGTCTCAAAAAGCATTCAGGAAGAAGTTGCCAAATGTAAAGGAAATATATGTTTAATAACTGCATTCCCATTCCTCTACTGCATCTTTTTTAGTAGCAGCACCCTTTTAAATATTCCAAAATACTGAAGCTGATACAAAACTAATTTGTATAAATTGTTTCATGAATACATACTAGAACATTCAGATGTACTGTGAATATTCTTATATTATAATTGCATGGTTGGGGTGAATTTTTTTATTTTACTCAATTGAATTTAAATCTTTCTATGGTCATTTGGTCCTAAGCTCGGGAGGGAGGTGAGGTGAAGGGTATCAGTTTCCTTTGTAACAAAATGAACTTGTTTTTCTTCCCCTCTCAGCTTCATTGCAGATTAAATTTTAATAAGATGTTAGCAACACAGGAACTTTTTAGGCATGTTCTTTCTAAAAGTACTTAACTGTTAGCACTATTCCAATGGATTTTAAAGAAACAGTTGAAGAATTTCTAATTAGTAGTAACTTTAACTCAAGTGCTGACAGGTTTTTAATAAACTTTTAAGTAATATGCAATAAAATATTTTTATTCCCAATATAAAATACATTAAAGGAAAACTATATTAAATAAAAATTAAATTAATGCCTTAAAAATCTTATCTATTGGACTACTAAAGTTAATAAATATCTACTGATGGCTTATGTTATAATTCTGATATGACTCTGCCAATACTCATTTGTTGTAGATGATGGAGTTATTTTCTGAGATGGTTGTGCTTGTAAAGGATAGTGCAACATTCTTCAAACTGCATTGGCAGTTACTCAATACATTTCTCCATGAAGTCCTTTTTACTAATGGAAATACTTGTTAGTGGAAAGGATAAATTATTGTTTGCTCAGATATTGAGGGTTCAGGCTAGTAAAAGTCAAAATAGTTTAAAAAATAGTGGAAATGCCTGGCCTGGGATATACACAGGACTAAACCCAACTGCTCTTTCTCGTGGGAGAAATTTTGCTTACCCTCTTGTGTCATAAGTTATTGGGGGGCCTCAGCATTTCCAATCTCCTCCCTCCCTGCACTGGGCAGCAGATGCTCCTGCATTGAAGAGACCCATCAGCATGTAAACAATTCCCAAAATATTTTTGGCAGCCAAGTACTATCATACTGAGTGGCTTGAGGAGGATTCTAGGAGCTTTGTAGGAGTAGCTTACTAGTTTGGCTGGGAATTCTTTTGGGATAGCAGATTTGTTGGAGGGCACAAGTACCTGTAATTCAGATGAGAGTAATCTCTTGAAATCAAAGCCTTATTTCATTTGAAATTAATGGTATTTATGATACTGGATGGTGGACTTTGGTAGTGGTAGGCTATGAGCTCTTAAAAAGAAATAGGAAGGGGAAGAAGAATAAAAATAGGGTTGTTATTTTAAAAAGCCCCACAAATCAACAAAATACTTTTCAATAAGAGATACTTGGGAAAATGTGGAAGGTGGGCTGCAAATAAAGGGCATATTTGTTTGAGATCTAATGAATTTGATATGTGACCTTGAGTCTCTGATAATTTTTGTACTTTTACAGCCACAGTATCTTTAATAAGAACAAGGAATTTTAATTAATCTCTAAATTTGTAAAACTGGGATATGTCCTTTAAAAGCCAGCACTATTTGCCACACCATTTGCCAAATCTCTGACAGCTTAACACAGAAACCTGAAATTATCTTCTTGTTTTGTAGTTTGATGTTGCA
Organism: Toxostoma redivivum; assembly: GCA_013397375.1. Classification (NCBI taxonomy): domain Eukaryota; kingdom Metazoa; phylum Chordata; class Aves; order Passeriformes; family Mimidae; genus Toxostoma; species Toxostoma redivivum. The sequence goes on from VXBI01011922.1 coordinate 2,222,053, forward strand.
CCTCTGTGTCTGCCTTTGAGTATCTGTGGATGATGACCCACAAGGGTGAACAGCAACATTTGAGTGTGGTGTAGTGTTTCCAGCATTGCTTCCAGCTGCTCTAGCAGTGCTTACCACGGGTGTGTGATGGGTTGGCCATGACTGGCTGCCAGACGCCCATCCAGCTGCTCCTGGGGTCTGTCCCTGCTCTGTGTTTCTCGCTCGGTTCCCCTGGCTCAGCCCTGCCTGCCGGGCAGGTTTTGCCCTCCCTTGTCCAGGCTTTCCCCGGGGCTGAGGGGCTCAGCCGTGCCCTGCGCTGGGGCCGCTGCAGCTGTGTCAGGTGTGGGAGCTCCAGACAGATGCTCCACCCAGAGCCTGCTCCTTCAGCTCCTGCTGCCACAGCATCCTGACACCTGCACCCAGGTACGGGCAGAGGTGTCAAGGCACTGTCACTGACAGGGGAGGGCTTCATCCCTGTCCTCCAGCATCTTCTGCTGGGGCACCAGCCTTGCCTTGCCCTGGCTGAGGTGGTTGTATGTCACCTCAAGCTGCTGTAAAGGCCACTTGTGGAGCATCCTGCAGGTGCAAAACCAGCAGGGACCAGCAGCTGTGCCTGCAAGCAGTGTCCTCTCAGGTTGTACTTGCCAAGCAGCAGTGATCTGCACAATAGATGCTGTCCCTAGTAACTTTTTATTCATCTCTAGAAACAGGGAAGAACAGGAGCAGAAGTAGGCTAGTGTTCAGCTTAGTACCTGGGCTCCCTGTTTTCATGGCTTTGTGTCTACCCTGCCCTGGCTACCTACCTGGTGGTAGCTCAGGATCAGAGTGTTCCTGCCAATTTCAAGGACTTCTTTTGGCAAGCCTTGCCTAGAGCAGAAGGTTGCTGGCCTCCCAGAGGCACTGGACCTTCCATCTCTGCATATAAGGTATCCTTTCTCGGGTTAGAACATTTTACATCTCAAGAACCTAAGTGGATAAGTTTTGAGTCTTGTTCTACCTGCTTTGCTAGATTTTTTGCAGTGTTTATCTTGCATGGTGGTGCTGAGCAGCTTCTTAAGGTGCTGCAAGTAAAAGTAGAATGTTTCCCCACTAAATCCTGATTTTGAATTTCTAAGTACACCTTCTGGAAGACAGAAGACTTCACAAATGCAGTTAAAAGAGATGATCCTGTTTTTCTTGCGGAGATAATGCTGGGTTAGAACTTCAAAGAATGCTTGTCACTCTCAGGCTGTGCTTGTGTAGATAAAATCTTTTGTTTGCATGTGTTTGGCCTGAAAGCATGTCCCAGTTGTCACTGAGATACATTACTCTGTTACAAGCACCTTATTATTTTAGAACTGGATACAAAGTTCTGATTGCATTTTAATCAAAGGGACATGCAAGTATTTCCTCATGGCTGCAGTGTGAAATATTCTCAGCACCCATATCGATGCTTTTCTTCTTTCTATGTCCACTCATCCAGATTGCCAGTAACATGAACAGCAGCTCAGCCGAGATCTGCTCTGGTGAGTGCTCAGTTTTGGAAGGAGAAAAACACAAAGCTCCAGTGCTTTTCTTTCTTTTCACACTGGCCAGGTTCTTCTTATCTTTCCTCACTTGATCATGGTGTCAGGGACATAAAAATTGCCTGGAGAAAGAATTACTGTTCTTATTTCAAATAAAATGATATACATGTGTTGAAATTGTGGATTAGTAGTTCTGGCAATACAGACCTCTGAAAATTATTTGGTTTTAATGTACTCAAAGAATGCTGTATGTTTAAATGGTTAGGCTCTAGTTTAAGAAAAATAACAGAAAAATAGTACTTACTTTATAAAAAACAGTATTTGCAGTCTGATGGTGTTTTTTTTATGTCAACACTTTTGAGACCAAGATTGTGATTTGTTTGAAGTTTATTGGTCAGTGTGAAAATTTACTGTGAAAGCCGTCTGTGTTTGTCAAGATAATTTTTCAGGGGTATCAAATTCAAACTTTGCAAGTTTAAATATTTAGCCTAGAGACTAGAAGCTAGTGTACTTCCTATAAAAAAATGTTGTAACTCAAATTGTAAGCACAGTGAAATATTCCAGCATTTATATGGGTAATTTTTTATTCTCTTTATGTGATTAATTAATGCTTGTTATGTTCCAGTGAAGTGCAGGATGCTAAAATGGAGAAAAAAATATTATATGTATTGATTTAAGCTGATTATTTAAATACATTCAATTAATTGAATTAAGAAATTACTTTGGTGTCTTGAAAGCAGTACATTTTATTCCATCCCATTTTTTAATCTATTAGTCTTCAGAATATGTTTGCATGTTTGTTAAATTGTTAATGACTCGTTCAGATGTCCCCATGTTTTGACATTCTTTGGAATACTGAAATTGATGCATATTGAAGTGGGATAACAAAGCTCTCCAGAGCTTGTCAAATGTGAGTGGAGAGTTATAAATTGGAACTGCTTAATGATTTATGCACACACAGCTCACCAGAAGTTTTGTGAAAAATTTTAAAATTTACAGACTCTTGTGAATGATTACTTAAAAATTAATTTGAAAATCCTTCTGCAACTGAGAAATTGGACTCTGACTGGAGCTGCAAGCTTCTACAGTCATAGAAAGTGATAATATGGTAACTTGGCTTCATTTCTCCAGTTTGTGGTCAGCAACATCCTAGTACTGTAAAACTGGAAAAATCAGTTTCAAGGTGCCTGTTGATTGTGTAAAGTTTTTGATTTATTTGTTTTGCTGTACCTTTGTGTTTTGGTTAGCTTTTGTATTCAAATAACTCTTTCTAAACTGAATGTGTTCTTTGTTCTCTTAGCCAGCCTGTTTTTTTGTACGTGAAATAGTTTTCATTAAATAGTTTATAGTTGTAGTTCAGGGTATCAATTTTGCATCTGGGAGTATATGGATGAATAAATAGATCAGTTGTGAAGACAAATAGATCCATTGTGAGGACAAAAGTCATAATGCAACTAAGATGACTTAAGAGTTAATTGATCTGGGGTTGGGTTAACAGAAGTCTAACCACAGACAGCTGTGTGCCCTGACAATGTTCTGCGTTACATCAATGGGAGGAGAGCCAGTAGGTGAGGTGATTATTCCCCATTATTCTGCACTTATTAGACCATGTGTGGAATCCTGAGTCAGGTTTTGGCTCTCCTGGTACAAGAATGCTGATAAGGAGGACAGGCAGTTAGACAGAGGACTGGAGCATGGAAGGGAGGGAAGAAAATGGGTCAGTTCTGCTTGTTTAGACTGCAGAAGATTTGGTGTGAGGAGGCCTAGTACATGCAGACATACATGCAGAAAAAGTGAGAGGTAAGTCCTAAACTGAAGCATGGAGCTTCCAGTTCTGAGTGGGGAAAAAAATCACTATGGAAATATTTAAGGACTGGAACTTGTTGCTCAGAGGCAGTATGAGCTCTCCACACTTGGAGGCTGTCAGACCCATGCTGGATGAATCCCTGAGCAGCCTGGTCTAAATTCACTGTTGTCCCAGCTTTGAGCAGAATGTGAGTATCCTGAGGTCCCTTCCAAACTGAAAAGTGTTGTGATCCTATGGAATGCTAGGTGATGAGTGCACTGTAGCTACTGTGCAAGTGCTGTAAACTGCTGAGAAGAGTGCAGATCTGTAAAAACTTGTTAGAGCAAATCTGCAGGCAGAATTTCTGTTGCGAGGCCTTACAGTACGCAGTTGTAGAAATCTGAAGGAAAAGTTCATATAATTCAGAATAGATTTTGCATCTAATAGCTAAAGCTATGTGATTACTGAAAGGTTTTATAGAAAAGATCTGCAAATTTTACCTCATGCTAAAGAGACATTCCTGCCTTCTTTTCTCTAAGGTGAGGAATGTATTTTTCTTTAAATGTCACAGACCTGCACATTTGAATGGTTGTGTTTTATTCACAATTGTGTTCTTTCTAGATTTGTAACCATCTTCCATCTTGAAAGAAAGCTCCCTGGGTGCCTGACTGCTTCTGGTTTTGGGCTGCTTCATTTTTTTGCTCCTGCTTGATTTGAGATAGATGGTGGTTTTTTGTTTTCCACTCACCATTTTTTTCCTCTTAAGTATTTGTGTTCGTCTTGATACATTTGTTGTTAAATCTCTTTGCTGTCACACCAGTGACTTCATGGGCCAATTTTGTCAGAATTCTGGGGTGCAAGCTACCACATTTCTTCAGCTAAAACTTATTTTGTTGTTAACAGTTTGTATCTTGTATAGTCAGTTACTGCTTGCTTGAAGTAATTATTTTTTTCTGATAATAAGAAAAAGAAACATCTCCAAATCACATCCAGATTAAGTAATCATTATTATTATTATTATTATATATTTAATTATTTCCTTCTATTAATGGATAAAGTATTAATGGCTAAAGGAGAGGAGGAGGAAAACCCTGTATGTCTATTCCACTTATGACATATAATAGGATCCCTGCAAAATAGGAGATATTGGGTGGTGAGGAGAAACAGGAAAAAAACGTGAATGGAAGTATTTTGGACATGGAAAGGGGGAAAAACTACTGGTTGACACATGGTGTTGGTGGCTTGAAATCTTCAGTTATTTGTCCACAGGAGGTATGCACACTTAGTTTGGGCATCACTGAGAAACAGGAGAGAATGAATCATCATCATTTAGCAGAACAGATACTGGAATCAGCACCACATTGTCTTCATTACGAGAGTTGAAGAGAACAATTTAAGCATTTTAGCCAAAGGTACCTCCTAAAACACTTGTGCACTTTGGTGGCTTGAAAGTATATTGTCACTGTGATGCTATTTATTCAGCTCTTTGCTTTTTGTGTTTTGCTTTTTGCCCTAGTTTAAAGTTACTGTCTTCTGTTGTGGTCATGGGGTTTGTATTGGAACCATATAACATACTTTCTAGATGCCTGCACAATAAGTGACAACAGGAATATTATTTCTGTGACCTGTTGAATGTTTACTACATTTCATGTCAGGGTTGTGGAATTGCAAGTGTGTTGTGCTCCTGCTCTGGGTTTACTGATAAGAATCTGTTAATTGTTTTCATAGTCCCTGCTCAGAACTCACAGGCTGTCTTTTCTAAAATCCTTCTTAGAGAAGAAAAATTTTGAGTGTAGAATATATATGGGTCTCTTGTTCTGAGATGCTGGGAATTACTATGCAGTTTCAAAACGTACCAAGTCCTTTTATACATTTGAGACTTGAAGAATTTCCTGCCTCTTCCTGCACAAGGGATTAATTAAAAAACTAAAAAAAACCCATCCAAAGCTCACAACTGTTAGTTGTCTGAAGTAATACCAAATTTTTACCTGAGGGTTAATTGAATACTTAATGAAACAAGCAGATTGATTTTTTAAAAAATGAGGTGTTCATTAATCTGGGGAAGCTTTTCTTTCACTAAAGCTGTTTCCCTCTGCATATAGAAGTAAATGTCTAGAAGTTTGGGTGTTTTTAGTTGCAGAGACTGAAAGATCCCCTGTTCATGCTAGTTGCTGAGATGTCTCCCCTCAGAAAACTGGGATGTGTGAGTAGGTGATTAGATATGGATGTGATATAAGCATACCTTCTTAAAAGTTCTGGTTTAGGTGACAATACTTAATGTTTACTTAAAAAGAATAAAAAAGTCTGCCCTAAACCTATTAAGGCCCCAAAATGCTACAGAGAAATGAAATATTGACTGTTAAAATTAACCTAATGCCACATCTCCTGAACCAGAATTAGGAATCTTAATGGAATAAAATAATACAAAATAGTTTTGTGTTCTAATTTTAGTTTACACTGAAAAAAATTGGGGGGAAAGAATGTATCTTTGGTGTTTTTTGTAGTGGGTTTCTTATTTCTTTGTTTTTCTTTCTTTTACTTTACTCTTGTTTTTCAGGTCTATATATAAGATCCACATTGAGTTAGCATTAATTGATTTCTCTCAAAAGCAAGTTTGACACATGTTAGTCTGTTTAATGAAGGTGAAATTTTCTTTTGAAAATAATCGTTATAAAGATTGTTTTTCAAATTGTGGAGGATTACTTCTGGGATGACTAATATTAAAAGTAAATAAGCATCACCTGTTTTTTTTGTGTATGAAATCCCAGTTTAAATGTCAGAAGACTGAATTATAAGAACACAATTTCATTGTGAGTTGTGGAAGTGATACCATCTTTTATATTTCTCTTTCATCCATTTGCTAAAGCCACTTTAGTTATCAGATAGAAGCAGATTGTTAGATACATAATTTTTTTTGTCTGAATAAGCAGAGCCAATCTGAATCTCAAGATATATCTGGTATTATATCTGAAAGATATAAAAGAAAATTGAGCATTTAGCTTGTAACTTCAGTTGAGGGTGCACTCTGGAGAGTTTGGCTTGGTGAAAAAGAGACTCAAAACAGGGATTTTGAATTGGACAGTATTTTAAGGAATTTAGAGTTTATAACAGAGAATTAAGCATTTATATGGACCGTGAGACACTGATTCCCTGTAGAAGAACCTAAAATGAAGCAATCAAAACACTGAATCCTCCTGCCCTTGACTTTTGACTGCCAGGGTGGTAATGGTTTGTCACAGTGAGGTTTCTGAATAAAATAAAGCTGTTAATAAATGACATGCATGGTAATTCAGTATAGTGTTCTAGTTAAACATTTGCATCTTTCTGCCACTCTCATAGATTAGAGGGGACTGTTGAACATTAGTGGTAACAAGATGCACCTCACATGCATGCTAATGGATTATAACTTTTTATAGGTGCAATTTGTACCTGTCTCTTCGTGGATTGGGAAAGTGGTGCATGAGGAACAGATCGTTAAGCATCAGTAGCCAAGCTTTGCTAATTAGCACATCTTCAGTGCCAACTCTTTGTCCACAGAGAATGTAAATTATTCTTATTTTCTCCCTCAATCTTTTGGGCTTCTTAAGCAACATATCTCTTCGACTGGGAGATAGAGACTGCAGATTTGTAGTTTTCAATTCTCATGATTAATTGAAGAACATGCATGGTTTATTCAAAAGCAGGGATGCTGCCAAAAATGATCTAATTGGTTAAATAAATAACCCTAAGCTTTTATTACTCAATGTGTTTTTTACTGAATTATTAATGCTATATCACCCTTCAAATCAGTAAGAGTTAATGACTGATTTGCCTGAGGCTATTAATATTTTTCCAATCAGTGGTAGACTGCTATGATGACTTCTTTTGATGACTTGTATCTCGCTGTATTTGTTCACTTGGTAAAATGGTGTTGATGGTAAGAAAGGACTGAAAAATAGCATCTGAATTTCAGCTTGCATTTCTTGGTTTTTTTGTGCCTGATGAAATACATGATTCTGTTCATAAAATAGATTATGAAGTATGTTTTGGGATAGGAGAAACAAAAAAGAGGAAATATTTTTTGAGAAATTTATTATAAGTGGGGTTCAAGGAAAGAGAAGCATAATGCACTTATTTAGCATCTTTATTGTGAAGAAGGAGGAGGAATTTGAACCTTATATGATTTTGAAATGGTAAGTAATATTCCCATATATGGACAGAAGTGTGCACAAAGAAATGCTGCAATATAGTATGGAATGGTTCTGAGCAAGTGCCCAGAAAAAAATGATGAAATAGGTTCTTACCTATGCAAGGCACTAAAGGTGTTGAAAATTAAGTTTGAGTTCTGTTTCTTTCTTCTTTTATCTGTTTAGTTCTGGGAAAGACATAAAACCATCACTAACTGCTTCTAACAGGAATAAGATAGGTAATCATCTAGTTAGCTGTATCAGATGGCCATTATGAATGTGTATGAAAATGTGGGTGTATTTCTGAAAAATAGTTAAATAAATTTCTTTTAAATTCAGAAAAACGTTCCATGTTATTGAATACTAGTGGATGATATTACTGTGTGTGTATCCAAGGTAGTGTTGCTGAGACCTTTCTGTTCCAAATGTTAGCTTTTGTCCATCACGTCAGTAGTAAGTCAGGTGGCTGAGAAATGCACTTTTTTTCTTACCAGAAATTAAAAGTTTTTTTTCTTTTGAAACTTTTCTAAGTGGGTTACACTACAGCAAATAACTGAGCCTTTTCCCTTTTCTCAAACCTTTATTTGAGAGTAGGGATGGATGAGTAGTCACTAGGAGATGGATAAATAGAGTAAGAGGAGGGAATAAGACCACGTACTCTTCATGATGGGGAGGAACAGACTGTGTGTGGGGAAGACAGCTGAGTTTTGTGAAATCACAGTATGGAATTCGGGGAACTCTCGTGTGTTAATTCCTGCAATACAAGAACAGAGAGAAACTTGAAAGGCAATGATATCCAGACAGCAGTGAACTCCTGGCACTGCTGCTGCATGAGGCTAATGGTGGCTAGTGGAGGCTAATGGGGACAGATGAGATGAGAAAGGGAGTCTGTCTAATTCACAGGTAGGAGTTCTGTAAGGACATATTAGAAATATTGCCTTCCAGCATCTCTAGTTCAAGAGCTACAGAAAATGACAAACCTCTTTTCCTGAGACTCTAACTACTCTTGCAGATACAGCACTGAACTAGACATACCTTTAGCCTGACTTTGTGGGGCATTTGCCAGCTACTTAGGGACAGCAGTATTGATGCATGGAGCCCATTTGTGCAGAGGGAATTTGGAATTCTGCTGGCCATTTAAATTTTGTATGCCACTGTAGCTTCTAACCTGAATTTGGAATCATCTTTGAGAAGAAAGGATGTAACAGTGCTTCAACATTCTGGTAGTCTTTTAGCTTCCAATGCAGCTTCTTGGGGTCATTGAAAAAGTGGATATACCAAAGAGCAGCTTTGAGGACATGGAGTCAGAAAATTCCTGAAGGCTGGAAGGGGGAAAGTCACTTTGTCACCTTTGTCCTTTTCCATTCTTGTCTTTTGTATGTGTATGTGATAATAGTGTTGCCATGAAAGGGTATTGCAGTCTGAATAAATACTTTGAGATTAAAGTAGAAGCAGTGAATTAGATTAGAGTTCCTATGGCAGTTTTTGTGCACTTGCATTTTTCATGCAGTCCCTATAAACAATTGCTTTTTTTTCTTTTTCTTGTTGCTAGGTGAAAGACCCAGGGGAAAAAAAAAGATGGTGCCTGCCATCCCAAATTGTTATACTCAAGAAACACTAGTTTAGTGTGTGGAGGGAATATTGGAACTGGTCTCCAATTTTTATTATTCTTTTTTATTTTTTTTTCCCAATGGCTTAAGCTTATTTAGAATAAGAACAACTAAGTAGTATTTTTAGAAATAAATACTTTAAATTCCTTACCATTTTAAACTCTGTTTCAGTAATAAGCTGGTATAAGAAGTCCATTGTTTACATTAAGAATCAGGTCTGGTTTTTTCATGGAGATTTAGTCAAGTTATAAAAGAAACGATATTTTATTCAGTACAATGAAGAGAGTTGTTTTCTTGGCTTTTATAAGGATAGTTACCTTTTGCACAGACTTTTATGAAGTTCACATACATACTCCAATCTAATAAAAAATGTTCCACATTAGAAAAATATTGCAGTGGCTCTCAGATAATCAGAGGTGAGGTTAGATTACTTGATATGTCTTTTGCATTTTCAGTTTTATATTTACGGTTTTGTGATGTAGTTTTGCCACTGGAAGAAAGTGAAAAGTGCATGTACAGAGGAAGAAACAAAGGTTGAACATGCTGGTTTTTTTTTAGTACTAGTAGTTCTTTGCTAAATGAGTTCTTTTGTTTGCTACCTAGCTTTTGGTTATTTTTTTTTATAGTGCAAAGGTAGGTGTTTTTTTGCATATTCACTTTCTTATATTTATGGGGTCTTAAAGCCTTTTCATCTTATAGTGCAACTTAGCGAATGAAAGTGATGTTTCTATAAAGAAAAGAAGTTGGATTTTGAGTTAGAGGACCACTGCCATCGTTGCAGTTGATTTGCTGGGTGATCTGCCTGTGGCTTTGGAATGGAGTCACTTAGAATTCCACAAGTGTTTTAAACTCCTGCAACAGATATTATTGCAATTATTTTAATTTTGAGATTTTGGCTATTGCAAAAGTACGTTTACCTGAAAAAAGTAATTTCTAGGTTGTTGTAATCAGGAATTTGGAGTTTTCCGCCGTTCTTCTCAAAGATGTTCTCATCCTGACATTGAAATGCTGTGATATGGTCATGTCTATGAACTTTTTTTTTGAAAGTCACATACTGGTGGTCCATGTGTAGAAATACTTCTGAACCTCCCACAGAACAGACATCATGAGGAGTTGGATTGTGCATCAAACCTGGAGAGAGAGAGAGGAGTGTGTACCAATATTTACATTGCTGTGCTTTTACATCAAGGTTATTGTCTGAAGGGACATTTCTCTCCTGAGGAGCAACAAAATACTCAGCATCTGTGTTAAGTTCTGGCCAGCTGGCATCTAGAATAGGAAAAAAAAAGAGACCAAATAAAACAAAACAAACAAAAAACCCCCAAAACTCAAACTTTGTTGCAACTTGCTTCTATTAAAGAAGACAGTGGGACCTTTCTTGAAATAATGAGAATGAACTAATTGACATGATGGATTAGTCATACCAGCAATATCACTGAGAACTACGAATCTGAAAGCCTTGAATGCAAATGATGGAAAATGGCATGCTGCCTGTCCATATTTACCCTGTAAACATCATTATCTCTCATCTTTGTATATGGCTCTGCAGCTGATAAGGATTTAAATCTCCATTTGTCTAATGTTTGGCCTTACATTTTGGGGAATAATCCTAATAAACATATTTATTATCAGAAAATTTGGTTATGTATTTTATTATATTATCTAAATTTTTACTTCATGGTGTTTATTTGCCCACCGTTAAACACATAGCAGAGTTTTCCCTGTGTGATAATACCACCACAAAGTTCTAATATTATTAACTACATGTTTGTGCAGGAAGGGAAGGTTCATAAAGCCAGTAAGTTACTCTGCAGTGAATTTTGTTCAGTACTTTAAAATGAGTTTTTTATAGCTACATCAAAATTCTAGTAATAGCCAGTCTGGTCACTCTCCCTATTTCTGTGTAGCCCTTTGGCAAGTCAGTCAGAACTTCAAGTGAGGATTTCCTTTCTGTGATGAGTGGCTTGCCACAGAGCCATTGGGTCCATCACACAGTTGATTTTCAACTGCACTTTATCAGCTGACACTTGGCCATGCCCTCCTAGCTGCTCCTGTGAGACACTCCAGGTAGGACACTTCAGTGTGTTTTGCTATGGGATTTACTTTTTTTTTCCAACAAAATGGGAACAAGGCTTTTCAATTCCTTGCTCACCTCCCTCCTCTCAATGTCTGACAAATCACATTTATGCTATTGACCTACACTTTAAAGAGCAATTTTTCAGTGCTTGAAGACTGATTGTTTTCATGCATATGAAACGGAGGTAATGCAAAAATCTGCCTCATGTGCTTCATTTGAATGAGTTTATGTGAGGGTAGGCACTTTTTCACTCACTGTTTTACTGACTGTATCAAAGGATATGCCACAGAAAGCTGTTAATGTTTCATTCTCAGTTAGTAGGAAATAATGAAGGAAAATTGTGCCAGGCTGTAGTTGCTATCTAAATCAATGGTCTCTCTGCGTACCTGGAAAATTTGCTTTTCTTCCTGCTCTCTGCAGGTGTCCTTGCAGCTTGTGCTGCTGAGGACCCCACAAGAGAAACCATATCTGGTATATACAGATGTAACAGTGTCCATGAAATGAACTCCTCTTTTTCTCTTGCATTTTAACAAAAGCAAGCCATATCTCACTTTTAATCTTTCCCTCTGATTTCTTCTTGTTAGTTTTGGACTTCTTTGTTTTTTCTGTACATGCATGTGCCCCCTTCTGGTTCTGAGTACTGCTGACTAAGTCGCACGCTGGGTGTACTGAATACAAAACAAATCTATTAACTTAGTTCAGTGATGTGCAAATGATTTTGCTGTTATTCTGCTGGACACAAGCTATCTGTAAGTATAACCATTTGGGGTGTGTTTTCTAGTGCTCTGGAATTTGGGGAAGTTGATTGGATTGGCTCTGATGCCAAGCCAGCATTGGTTTTATTTTTGAGAATGTTTGGATTTTTGCTGGAACTATCAAGACCTCTAAAAATTTTTGTGTTTAAGAATACTGAGATATGTGAAAATAAAAGCCTGGAGATTAGAGATACCTGCCACTTAAGAGCAAAAATCTGATTTGAAACTTCAAAAGCCACTTGGATTAAATGGTTTTAAAATGCTACTTTTTAATTTTAATTTTTTTTTTTTAAACAAGTAATGGTGTTTGCTTAGACTTCCAAAACCAGTTGCTTAGTTCTACTCTGGTCAAAACTGGATGAGGTATTTAGTCAGAACTGCTATTTCAGTATACTGGCAGTAGTTCAGGTGTTGGCATGTGCTCTACTGTCCCTGCTTGAACTGTGACCCTACCAGGAATTGCATCTCAGCATGAACTGCATCAAACTTTGTGCCTTCCTGTGAATTGCTGGTTTGGCTATTCTAAATGTAAAAGTGAAACCTGTATTTTTAACTTCCCTAATTCATTTGAGGTAGGTGAAAGCTGTTTTGAGTGAATCCATGTAGTGGTATTTTTTCTCTTTTAAAATATTTTTCCCCCTCTGTGATGTTATATTTGTGTACTTTTTTGGTTGAGTAACTGCTTCCTAAATGCAAAAAGTGAAAAGATGAATATCTATATTTAGTTTTTTTAGCTTCTCTTCATGGTTTTAATTATTGACACATAGTGACTATTACATAATTTTTTTAAAAAGTACATAAATGATTTTAGGAATGGTGATTTTTAACCTTGTTATTTCATGAACAAGCAACCTGTTCCATTGTCAGGGACGTATTTTGGATACTCTGACACCAGCTTCAGGAGCAAATATGCAGCTGAGTGTGTTTAGGCCTAGTACAGGGTGTTGTTAGTACATCCTGAATGCCTTGGCACTTTCCCAAATTTATCAGCTGGAAATCATGAGACAAATGAAAATGTTTCATTACTACTCTGTGGTAATTGCTTCTCCCCTCCCTTCTTCTTGATTTCCAGCTTCAAAAGAATGCAGTTGATGGTCTGTACATGCATCTTTTGAGTTGTACTTGTTTCTTCCTCAATCACATACATTGGTTATACTACTTATATCTATATTTTACTGAAATATCTGCTTGAAAGAGAGATGTTTGCTCTGATATAGAGGGGATAAGATAGTAGAGTCCAATTACAGGGACTTGTGGCTTGTGTATTTTTGGCTAATTATGCAGTGGTTTCATGGCAGTAAACCAGTTGACTCAAGAGAAATAATGCTGTAAAGCTGATTATCATAAAAACATGGAGTTTATTAAAGAATTTTGGAAGATAAGAAATTATGGAAGCAGTGTAATCTCTTGTCCTTTGATTTTTATCCTTGATTTTTCAATGCAAAGTCGGAAGTGGTAAATGTTATATTTGCAGTGAATTTTTGAACAGTTTGAACTGACTGGATTTTATTTCCTTATATAAAAGAGCTTGCTCCCTTCTAGACTAAAAGGAGGCTGAAAGCACTGTGTGAGTGCTCAGAAGGGTATCAACCTGTCCATTGTGTGCATGTGTGTGTGTAGGATTGGTGTGCAAAATAGTTTCACTGCAGGGATGCCAGGAGATGTGAACACAAGGTGAGCCACCTTTGTCTAGAGTCTGCTGTGATGTCTTAGAAGTTCAAGATGTTGGAGGAGCAGGGGATGCAAGATGACAGAAATCTTATGACTGAGGAATTAGAACTTACACAAAAAATGAAGCCTTTTAGATTCCTGAAGTATCTGTGATCTGTTCAATATATGAAGCTGGAGAAAAATTAAACAAGGAATGGTTTTATGAGCTTTAATCTCAATCAAAAATAATTTAAAAAAAAAGCGAAAAAGAATGCGGGGAAAAAAAGCTATGAAATAACCAAGATAGTCAAGTTGGAATAATTGTGTGTGAGTCTAGAAATAGTCTAGGTAATATTGATGCAGAACCCAGTGAGGTCATTGCCCATGTATCACAGATCAATTTCAATTGTAAATAAATGTTAGTTCCCAAGACTCTCTTGAAAAGGTTTAGTCTGAAGTTGAATTTTTGTTCTCCAAGATGAAATTTCTGTGGTAATAATAAATGCCAAATCCTTCTTGTTTTGTTAATGTAAAGAATCAGAACACTCTTTCCCCGCCCTCCCCTCCCCAATTAACCCCTAAAAAAGAAAATGTACTTTGGTTATTGTTGTTTGGGAAGTCAAGATATAAATGTCAGTGAGCTGCTATATCCATATTTCTGGAAATGGAAATGATAGGGTGTGATTTGCTATATGAGGAATAACTGATCTTGCCTTTGCCACAAAGCCTTGTATGTGGGCTTTGGAAGTTGCCTTTTTGCAGGGCTAGTTCTTTCCCTGCTATGACTCACACCACAGGAGCACAGTTTTCTAAAAACTGGTATTATGTTGATGTGGTGTGGTATTGCAGATTTAAGTGTGTGTTCTGTAGATGGTTGTATTATTTCACAGCTTTTTGCATTTCTTAAGTCTCCTATTACTGTTAGAAGAATGGGAATTGCTGTTTGTTTTGACTGGCAGGTAATTGTATTAACAGGATGATACTGTTACAGTTATTTAATGAGGAATATATTAATGGTTGATAACACTGCCGTCAATGCTTTGCATTTTATCAGCATTAAGTAGATATTTGGTGTTTAGTGCTACATGTGGAGGGAACAATAGTGAAACCTAGTGTTTTAAAAGAACTGAATTTCTGTGGGTACTCTTTTGATGGTGATAATAAATGCTAAACATTTACTTCTTCTTGCCCCCAGTATCAGTTGCTTTACGTATATTTTTTAAAAAAACCCTGCTTGTAAGTAATTAAGAGTACATTGTACTTGCCCTGAGTTAGCTATGGAATACTCTTTGTATTAGAAATTATTAGATGCTAATCTAGTTTTATGAAATCAAATACTGTACATACGTAGTTACTTATGGTGAGACAGATTTTTAAAAATGGAAATAGAAATAAGTTTACTTTTCATATTACATGCATCTCAGCAAATTTGTGTTTTCTGTAATTATATAAATTGTTAGGTATTACTCATTTTTGGCTGTGTGCCTCATAAAAGCATGCCTGTTCCTGTTTTTCATAATGCAAGCCAAAATGGGCAGTTTAGCAGGCAATCTCTAAGCTGACAGAACGCCAACTTTATAGAGAAAAACACTTCAGATGCATAAGTGATGAGAAGAACACTTTTTTTTTTATTGAAGCTGGGTAAGTTCAATGCATAGAAAATGCAAGTTAGAGATAACTGAGCAATACCTTCTTTGTAACCTTTAAAGCAGCCATCACACTGAAAACTCTGTTACTGTACAGGGAAACAGCCTTGATGGGGCATTTGTTTTCACCTGCTGTACACTTAGAGTAGCAAGCCATCTGTGACTTTTCATGGTGGATGATTGGACTGTCTTAGAAGATACAGAGGGAATTTGTGTAGCTCTATCTCTGCTTAAAAGTGCAAACATGGTAAGTCATAAAGTTGCTGTATTTTATAGTAGAAATAATTACACTGAAACTGGAAATATTGCGATCTGTATTCTCCTACACGCTCTTCTAACAAATACGTAACATTTGTATTTCTTTGAGTTGCTTAATGGCAGAGAAAAACATTTATTTTGATAAATTAAAATAGTTTGTTTTATTTTAATGGTTTTCGTTGGTGGTTTTTTGTATAAGTTTTGTATGTTCATGTTTTTAATATATAACACATATACAGTAAGTGAGTAGACATTGTTTTATGTAGGAAAAAAAGTACTATAGAAACACTTATAAGAGAAATGCTAGTGAAGATAAGTGATGAGCTGGTTAGACTTCTAAATTGCTTACTTAATTCTTGAGGAGAAAGATAAAGAGGAAGGAAATATACAAATCTTTTTGTTTCTCCTTTAGCAAAAAAAAAAAAAAAGGTAGTGTTGTACAGAGCTATCAGATCATATTTTTATGTAAAAAATCATTTCCTGGAGACAGTCTTATAAATCTCAAAGCCTTGTAATATTGTTTTGTTTCTTTACTCTAAGGTACACAGAGAGGTTGTGTTGTGTGGCTTTCCTGGCATGTCCTTTTGGATGTGCCTGGCCTTGCTTATTGTTAAAGCTGGGGACCTGAGTGTCCAGAGCAGTTGCCATCTGTCCAATCTTGATTGGTGCCATTCCTTCCACAGCAGCCAGGTCTCAGCTTCTCTATTCTTTCTTTTTAACTTCTCTTAAGGGTGATCCTCTGTGACCCACCCAGACACATAATTTATTAGTTCATGAACTGTAAAAGTTAAATGTCTGTGGTTTATGGGAGGTCATAATCTCTGAAGTATTGCTTATTTCTGAATTACAGCTGGTCATTTCTAATTGCACAGGCCTGTTGTACTGATCAGCATGACTCCAGTTCCACAGGATGACCAGCTCTTTTCCCAATATAAATCAGCTACACTAAATAGAATATTTTACTGAGCTTCTAGAAATCAGTAAAATGATTGATCCAGCTTAGTGCTGAATACAGACTTGCTTTTCTTTCTGATGTTCTTGTGATGTTTTAGAATGCTTTTCATTGAGATAGGGGTGAAGTTCTCTCTCTCTAATGAGTACTTAGTTAATATGAAACCACTTCATCTTTATTGTTGTTGAGACTTTAATCGTGGTGGTATAACAGTAGAATAAATAGGAAATAATAAGCTTTGTTTCTTGCTTAAAGGGATTTTGGATTTAAATTGAAAGAATAATTATATTCTTTATATGAAGAATCTCTAACTTGTTGTTATTTTTTCTCTTTTAAGAATTTGGACTAATTTACTAGGAATTTTAATGTAGAAAGGTAGGGTCTGGCATGTGTGTAAAGCATTATACTTCTTTTTATTCTGATAATTTAATTGTTGTGTTTTCTTGCCATGTGCAACTTAAGTTTTATTTAGATGATGCATCTTTTCATCTACAATCAACCATGTATTTATGGTGCTCTGCTTTCATGAAAAGTGAACCTTTTCATCTTGTACAACTGTATCTCTTTCAAGATCGTAGCTTTGAACATAAACAAATCAAATAGATTGCCAGTATTTCCACACTTATGATGGTAACCGAAATCAGTCTGCTGTTTTCCTGTGATTTCCTCTCTGACATATATTGCTTATGTTGGGTCCCTTACACTTATTGGATTTCTCACCTCACACTCAATGACGTTGACATATGTCCATGGAAAGTATTTATTTTCTGCATGGACATGCTCACTATAAATATTGTATTCAGATTTTTATGAAGGATATTTTATTATTTAGTATTTTATTTTGAAAATGTATTTATTGTAAGACTTGGTCTCTGACTGTCACATTTCTGCCCTCAAGTAGAGAAAAAAAGGGAGATGTTTAATAATGAAGAGCTGTAATGAAATTGCTCTGTTAACCATAAAGGAAGCCTGGAACAAGACAAAATATTTCCACCTTAAAACAAAGCAATGGATGATGAATTGAAGGGAGTACCCAGGAACATTGAAACAAGTCTGTCTTGTGTTGTAAACAACTGTGCTCTTGCAAGTTTATTTTAAGGCATCAGCAAATTAGATTGGGAGGGAGAGGAGAACAGGGGAAGGGATTTGCAGATGCTGATGTGCAGCTTCTCTGAAGGGAGATGGAGTGGGAGGAAGGCCTGGTGATAAATTAGCAGCAGTGGCTGGTTGAAAAGGCAGGTTGGAGGTAAAACAGGCAGGAGGTTTGGGAAAAAGATGTGCTAGGAAAATGCTTGTTTACAGTCATGTACCTGAATGTGTAAGAACAGGCCACAACTGCATTTCCCAGTTGTAAAAGATGTTGCAATAATTTCACTTTGCATTTCACCTCTCAAACCTATTTGGCATGGATATCAAGGATCAGGCTTTAGAAAATGTGTGTACATTAGATAAAAGGGCTTCAGCTGCTTTGAGTATTTCAGCATGAGAGAATTGCCTGCGTGCAATGTTGCTGACCCTGATGTTTGTTGTGACGGTAATCTCCAAAAGCCTCCAGCACATCAAAATATCAAGTAGCTTTGGCAGCTGCCCTATTTGTGAAAAGCACATTGCACTTTTTTCTCACCTGCTGTGTGAAGGTAGTGGAGATGACAGGGGAGACGATGCTTTAGGAAAGAGGCTGCTGAGGTAAGAAGTTACTTGCAGCTGCATTCTGAAAGAGGAGCATCCTTATCCCTTGAAAAACTCCCAAAATTACAAAATATTTTGAAAGTTTAAAGAATTCAAGTGCATTTGACAATTACGCCTTCAGCTATTACAATCCTCTGGGAAACTGTTCTGTTTCTTAGGGAATTTTCTCACGAGGTAATATGGTAATTGTTTCACAAATCATGCTTAGGTAAACTTTTCAATGTTTTCAGTGTGGATTCAGCTATAGGCTTTTGGGATTTAGGAGTATTCACATTTATGCACCGTTTTTTTATTTGCTTTTAAAAGCCTTTTCTACTGTTGTATGCAAGAAACAAACAAAAATAAAATTGTGTAAGCAAAAAGTTCTGTTTATATAGTCTGCATAGAGAAAATTATAAAGCTTTTTAAACCAGAGGGTTTTTTTCGAGTAAAAAATTGAGTTGTAAGCCTGTGTGTTTTTGTTATTACAGCTGGGTCAGTTTAAGCTTGTTTGTGACCTTAGGTTCCCTTCTTCCTCTAACCTTTTTGAGGCCTCAGAGCTCACTCAGTTCATGGGAAGTCTGGCAAAGAGGAGGAGGACACTGGCAGCATTTGGACAAGCACTTTGAATATTTCTAGATATCCAACTGTCACAAATTGTTCTTCATATACCTAGGAGGAGACAAGCTCCAGTAATTTTTGCTAAATGTTTTATTCCCCCCACCCCAACTGCCTTTTGTCAGTTTTGCTTTTTTAAGAGGAAGAAAGTTGTGAAGTTCTGTTTTACTTCAAGTACCCTTCTGCTGGTGAAGTGCTGGACTATTGATGACTGTGACCAGTGCTTAGAAAAAGCTTTAAACCATTAAGCAGTTGTTATTTCCAGCCATTTTGCTGGAGAGGGTAACTTTTTCAAAATCCATCTTGAAAGGCTTGTGTTCATGTCAGGAAAAGAGCAGCTTCTTTTACAGCTTCTGTATAACATGCCAAGAACTGCAACTGATTTAAAACAAAGGTTCATGAAATCCAGCAAGGACTATGCTAAATAGGCTCTGACTGTAAGTGAAGGTGCATTAGAGGTGAAGATTCTCTCCCATCATCATGTATCTAGAAACTGAGTTGCAGCTAGTGGCCTTCTGTAAAACAGAGTGCAAAGGAGTCATTGCTGGTGTTTTCCCTTGTGTTCAGGGTGCATTTTTGCGCTGTATTTACAGTCTGAGGGCTACTGGCTGGGAAAATAACAGATCAAACACAGAGCATACAATGGTCCTTGTCATTAGGCCATTGTTTTTTCATGGGTTTGGTGGCACCAGTGTTTTTGTAATCAGATTTCAGTCAATTGTGATTTGTGACTGCTACTTTGCAAGTGAAGTACTTTAAACATCTTGATGATGATGTGATTAATTGTTTATCAGTCTTACAGACTTAATTTTCGGGTTTTTTTTGGAGGAGGGTTTTTTGGCTTTTTAATTTTTTTTAGTGCTTGGCAGAGAGATTGTCGTCCTTTCTGTGGCCTCTTTTTGCAGTATTTGCTTCTTGCAATTAAGAGAAATAGTTCTCTGTTCTGGTTAACACCTTGAACATGGTCCCATTTTGTTGGTTATTGTTGTTTCTGCTGTCCCTCCATTCTCATCTTCGGTTTCCAGATTGTTCTGAATCATGGCTGTGACTTTCATGTTTTTCCATTTTTCTCTGAACATGTGTTCATTATTGATGGCAGTTTTAATTGTAGGATCCGTAGTTCAGTTCTTCACAAGGAAGGGACTTCAAATTCCTTGGTACAGGAACAGAAGGCAATTGTCCTGTGGAGTGACTTTGTTCCTTTGCTCTAAATGCATCACAGATTCTGAATTTCAGTATCCTGGTAGCATCCTAGACAAGGATGATGTAGTGTCTCTGGAGATACCTTCTATGTTAGAAGCCAAAAAGACACTGCAGCGTGTGCATGCCTGGATATTAGAAAACTGGGGTTCTCTAAAATATTGCCTTGGGACTTTGACTGTTGCAGCATTTTATTTTTAAATGAAAGATGTTTCTTGATGTGAGTTCTAAACTAAGCTATATGTGATGCTCATGACTAGAGATCAAAGAGTTAATGCAATTTTCTAGCAGCTGATTTTCCCCCACTGTTTTATGATAAAATATTTAAATATTTGTAGTGGTTTGGATGACCATGATAAGTGATTCTATTATTGTTCTGTATTTTATATATGTACATGTGTATATGCTTGAATTTTAAGGGTGATAGGCGATGAGGCTGGAAATAGTACCTACAAATTTCTTTTTCTGTTTAAGTCTGAATTACCTGTTCAAGCATGCACAATAATGTGCAATTAAATGGTTGTCTCTTGTGTTTAGGATTGGTGGTGATGGTTTTACTTTTGCTTTCTTTCGCTTATCTACTCCTTAACATTAAAACTGATGTTCTAGGAAAGGGAAAAACAGTGCAACAAAAAGGGATGCTGGCATGCATAGAAATAATTGTGCATATTGTCTCCTTTTGTAGGTGGATATGACCAGGTTTTCTTAGGACTTTACTGAGAGTTTAGTTAAAACAAATGCTGGATGGGATTAAGGGACGATTTTCATCAAGTTTCAGATTTATGTTGTGTTTTAAACATATTTCTCCTTTTGGTTCAGTTTAATAATCCATGACATAGAAGTTCTAAGAACTGTTTTGCAGGATTAAGTTATGGGGTTGCTTTTCATGAAAAACCATGAAGGGACTCAAAGCTTGTCACCTGCAGGATGAGGTACTATCATTTTAAAGTAGGTTTTGATTTGAGTGTTTGTTCTTTCAAAATACAGCAGATGATGTATTTAAAAATAATTTCAGAAGAGTTGCAGTGCTGTTTGAAGTCTAATTTGACCAACCTTGCTATTCAGAAAAGTGTTTGAGAACTCCATGAGATAACTTTACTTTGTTGCATTTTGAAATGAGAATCTAATACGAAAATCCAAGATAAGTAATGAAGAATTACATTGTAAACTCAGATAATTAAAAGAGGGCAATAAAAGTCCGAAAAACCTTGAACTGTGGGCCATTTGTTACTTTTACCATATTTCTGAAGTTCTAGCAGACCAATACCTACAGTTAACAGAATCAATGCTGCAGTATATCTTTGAGTAGAACTATTAGTTCTTCTGTGGAAATAGAAAGACATCCAGTATTCAGTAAATATAAAGAATTTTGTATCTTGGTCAGTTTTCTTGAGGATCAGTTTTGACTATTGCCTTGCAAGCAAAGAGTTTAGCCATATCTTTATGTAAGTCTGTCTTGTGTAAGTCTGGAACCTGTTTTGAGGGGTAGAGAAGCAATTGAAATGATGTAACTTGAACTAAGCAAGCTGTCAAATCCATCCAGAGGTGTTCTTATGTGACAGTTCTCCCTTCTTCATGTCTCAAGTCTCATTTGCTTCAGAGGACCTTATTGCATTTTGTAATGTATAAATAGAACCATTTTGTGATACAATTGAATTTAAAATAGTACTGTCTGGGAAAAAAGGCAGAGAAGATGCATGCTCTTCTATTGTGGGATGAAAATATTGGAAATGATGGATCCATTAAAAATTTAGTTCCCTCACTAGCTCTCCCAGTATTTTAAGGGTGAGCTTCATCCTGCACTGGTAGTATTTCTTATGAGATGAACTACTCCTCATTAGTCCTTTGGGAATATTTATAGGTATTAAAAGGCTGAAATTGGAATTTATTCACTCCCATTCCTGTTTATTTGGTGTTATGTAGAGACCAGTGGGAATGTTTATAGTAATCTGAATCAAATTTTTACCATGGTTGCTACTCTTCAACTCTTCCCATTCCTTTGCCATCAAGGGAACATCTCTGGCATCCTTAACCAATCTTTTTTTCCCTGAGGAAGTGGATCACACATTGCAAGTAGTATGTCTGTAAAAACAAACTGGAAGAAAGTAAAAAACTGCTCCCCTTGGTTATGGTGTTGTGATTCTTCTGAAGCAATTATTTTAGAGTGCATCATAAAAAAGGGGTGGTAAACTTATGTTCCTTTTCTGACTTTTTCCATCTTTTTCTTCCTTGGACTCTCTGATACACAGAGGCAAGTAAAAGAGCAAAGTATACTTGATGGAAAACAGGCTAATGCAGAATAGGGAGAAAATACCTACATAAATTGTATTCTTGTGCAGTATATAACACAAGCAGTTAGGTGGGCATCTATCTTGGGTTTTATACAGGTTTCCCCACAAGATTTCCACTACGCAGTTTGGGGAGTCAAAACTGAGGTGTTCTTGAGCAGCTTTTATTGACTTTGCATCCCAAAGATGCCTTGAAAATGAGCTTTCCTAATTTGCCATACTGCTGTCAAAAGACTTTGACATTTCTAAAGGTGTCACTGAATAGGATATAGGAAAGAAATTGTGGTAACTGTAACTTTCTTCTTGAGCTTCCCCTTATTATTTTAGCTGTTATTTAGAAAAGTGATTTTAACTTGCAAACTGCAAGCCAAGCTTAGAACATGAAAAAACCCTACAGATATCTTAAATCCTGGTGATATATACTCTGTTAAAAATTTAAGTAAATTCTGCTGTATCTAAAAAAAAAAAAAAGGAAACTATACTGCACATAGACTACCCATCCATAACTATGGTCTGTAGTGACTTTTCTGACTTACAGATGTTTCAACGTGCAGAAATGGGGCATGAATTGGGATGTTGTCAGGAAATTGCAAATAGCGCTGCCTCCTGTAGCAGTTTTAAGCATGTAAGAATGTCTAAACAAGAACAAGATTCTTGATGCTGACTTTATTAACCTCCCACTTGATGACTTGTCTTATCCTTTCCAGTTCAGTATTAGTTTTGATTTCCTTCAGTTACTGAATCGTGACTTCTCCCTCTTCTCTGCCTTAATTCCCACCTCTCAAGCAGGCTCTGCTTTTGTGTTTACAGACTATGCAGTGCTTTCCCACTAATGATCTATATGAAAATGAGGTCTTTTCTTGACTGCCCGATAAAAAAGTAGACAATACTTATACTTTGTAAAAAAGGAAGGCAGCCTGTATGCCTAAAACCAGTGTATCAAGAAGTGTTTGTTGGAATCTTTCATTCTTAGTATTTTTCTGAGCTGCCCTTCAGTGGATAGGACAAGGAATTACTGAGCTACAAGAGGGTAGGTTCTGCTTTGTGTTTCGTGCCTATAAGCTGCATTCTAACAGCTCCATATCACCAACCTGCCATATCAAGATGTGCAAAATAAAGTAAAAGCAGAATGCTCATCTTTTATTTTCCCTGATGTTTGGTCTCTGCCTTGAGAACTGCACTGCATCCCAAACAGCTTTGACTGTCTGATTGTCTGTTTGCTTTACAAACTTTGAGATTTTTGCCATGAAGTACAAAGCCCATAGGTGTTCTGGGGAGCAGCATGTTCCAACAAGGAAATAGAAAAACCTTTGCCATTTTTTCCCAGTATTTGCCAGTTGTAGCACACAAAGTAGTGTGAAAGATCTATTTCCAGTAGAGAAAATTTTCTTCAAATGCTGCATCTAAACTGTGACCTTAAGAAGTTTTTTTGGAGAATGAGGAGGGACTGTAACATAAGTTAAAACTGTATAAAGAAGGATGCTTTTCTGAATTCAGAGCCTAATTTTGGGCAACTGGGGAGGTGGGTTTGATCTCTCAAAGACCAAGTTTTCCAGATGTAACACAGTTAAGACTATGAAATTGAATCTTACTAGAGGAAATATCGGAAGATATCTCTTTGCATAGAAATGTATGGACACAAACAAAAACAAAAGGCATCTTTTAGCTTTATATTTTCTGGCAGTAGAAGGTAACAATAAACTGGTTTTAGTTTCTTTTCCACCACCAAGAAAAGAGAGGGGGTATAAGAAATTAACAGAAGTGAAACATTTGCATAATTTAAAGTTGATTAAGACAGAGCAGAGCAAAGAAGCTTCTACCAAAGTATCTGCTGAGTGCCCTTGTAGGATTTTCAGTAAGCCGAAGTTGCATATTTGAAAGTAAAGATTCCCTTTAAGTCCTTCTTGGATTAAGTCCTTTTTCCCGTGGCTAAAAGGAAGAAGAAATTTAAGTTAGAATTCTGTTTAACTGGAGCCTTCACTATTGCTCAGAGTTTCTGAGGGAGCGAACCAGAGGGGCCTCCTGGATGTGCAAAATGATGTGCACTTCTAGGCCAGCACTGACTCTGTGGTATCATGATGGCAGAATGTCTCCCACATGATTACACGTTTTTGTTCTGTTTTGTCTCATTGTGATGATGGTAAAGTAATACAATTTTTTTCAATATGTCAAGTATTTTTCAAAATCCTATTACTTTAATGTTATACTGTTTAAATTCCGTTTTATCATTGTGTTTATATGGGAAAATTTAGTATACCCGTCTGTGTGGTCTAATTTTCATTTATGATCTCTGTGTATCAATGTTGCCTCCAGCATGAAGCAATGTATGAGCCAAATTAATTTGTTTTGAATAAATTCAGACCTTAGAGTAGAAAGTAAGAGAATAAGTTTTGTGGTGGGTAAAAGCCCTGACAATTGCAGTATGGACACCAGCTATATATATTTAGTCTATGGTAGAGTTTGAAGCTTACCTTAGACAAAGTGTGATTATCTCACAAACTTGTCTGCAGTGCAGCTTCTCTTTGCTTTGTTGCATTGTTTCAACTTATCTTACCTTTGAAAGATGATGAGAACTTTGGAATATGGCTCTTCCAGCAGTATTGTTTGTATTTCTGAAGGGAGGACCAGTCTTAAAATCAGGATTTCCATATGAAGTTTGAGTGTGTCTTTGATGTTTTTTCTGCTTGTTTGTACTATTTATTTCCTGCAGTTGTTCTAGGAAAATTTTAGTGGTTTGCTCTGATGCAGATGTTCTAAATCAAATACCTCTTTCTTCATATATAATTATTAAGAGATTAGAAACAACGAAATAATTCAAATCCTTGCAGATAAATTTAAACAGTACATGCATCCTAGTATTTTGTCCTAGTAAGCAAAATCTTTGTTTTACAATTCAAATTCTTAGAAATTCCTAATGATGTTTCTAATAGGAATTTCCTGTTATTTGGTGAGTTTACTACAGTTAGCTGTGTATGCATTACTGATTCATACTGTTAAGTTGTGAATTAACGTCAAAATTGTAAGTGTTGCTTGGTGACTTGTCAAAGATAATGAGAGGCAATACCAGATACTGAGGTTAACACTGCATTTTAATAAATGTGCCTCAGGACAATGTGCCTGTGACTCTGCATACTTTCCTGCATAAGTTCTCCCAAAGCTTGAGTACCAAAACTCCAAATCAACCCCAGCACCAGCTACCAAAATCTCCTGCTCTCTTTTGAGAGAGGTATTCTTTCTCAGCTGCCTGAGGTGAATGTGAAATCCTGTACTTCATGCTCTACTTAGTGTGGATGTAATAAGTTAATTGAAAATAAGTATAGATTCTGTGGGTTGGAGATAGAAGAGGAAGGAAAACTGAAAGGAAGCTCACTGTGGGCACAGTGCAGGGCAATTCTGGCATCTGTTGCCTACTTTTTTAAGCCTAGTGCACAGCAGAGCATAGCAGGTATTGTTTTTCAACGATAGCTTATGATGAACTAGGCATTGCAATCAAAGTCTTGACTTGTATATTAAAACTCTTCTTCCTTAATCTTGTTAGTACCGAACACAATAAAAAAAAAAATCTGTTGAGGAGCTTGGAAATTATTGTGTGTGTCCTCCCTGGGATGGTGCCCAGGACTGGAGTGTTTACCTCTCTGTATTTGCTTAGCCTGAGGCATTTGTGATTGCTTCAGCACGGTGAGCAGCCAGAAGATGGGAGTTTTCATGCATGTTGGGTGGCAAAGGGAGGGATAGGCTGCTGGAAAATGCCAAAGCATTGCATGCTTTCATTGCTGATGGGGAAAACATTTGGCCCTGGGTAGGAGTATTTCAGACAAGGCTTGGAATATGTCCACATCACAACAACAATATTCTTTCTATCTCTACAGTCACCTAAAAAAATGAACCCTAAACTCCAAGCATTCAACTTCATGCTGAAGAGAGAGTAGAAGAACTAAGAATCTTGCTGGCGGAAAGCAGGGAGCATCTATCACTTTGGGGTTTATGGTACCATATGGATTGTGCTGTGTGTTCTGGCTCCAGAGATGGATGTGTTAAGTTTTGTCTTTCTCTCATGCATGCTGAGATGGAAGAAGGAAAAGCATCCATCACTGAATGAGAACAATCAAAGCCAGAAAAAAAATGACACAGAATATGAAAGCACCATAGACAAAGAAGCTGTTGTTACTTCTCTCTCTATCATCAATGATTTCAGTACATTTGTGCTGGGAACCTAAACTGTATAAATTCTGTTGATGAGTTGTACCAATCAATGTACACAGACACTCCCCTCACACCACTGCCCCCTTTCCCATAAGGTTTAAGAAGTCTCCCCCCATTTGGAAAAGCAGATTACAGGTCAAATTTTTTTTCTTGATACATAATAAAAAAAATTATAGACTTACCTAGGATTTAATATGATCTCCTGTATTTAAAATTGAATGTATATGATTTTTTTAAATAATTTTGGAACGCTTTTAGACTAACAAAGTGGATAAGCCAGCTTTTGGAATAAACCAACATGTAAAAACTGGCAGAGTTTTTAAACACTGTACATTGTAATTGCATTTTGTTGGGGTATTATTACTTCAGCTGCACAATTATGGGAGCCTGCTGCACATTAGCAGACACTTTTCCAATAACCTCAGGCTATATGCACTGAGTTGGATTTTCCTCTTCAGACTATCAATTTGGATTCTCCCAGACTACATACCATTACATTTTTTTTTCTTTCTCTGTAGCAGTGCATGCTGTAAGCAATAGTGAGTGTAATACTTTCTGCATTGTTAGGCAGTGAACATTATCAGCAGCTGCAATATTCAGGATTAGCCTTTTTGTTATTATTTGGCATCTGCAGTACCTACATGAATCTGTTCACTCCTGTTTCTCCAGAAGGCAGCTGGGCTCTCTGACTGAGAGAACACAACCATAAAGGTTTCCTGTAATTGTCATTATCCTCAGGAGTTCAGTCTTAATTGGAACTGCGGTGTTGCCAGTGCAGTTCACTGAAATATATAAAAATTTCCATTTTATTTAAGGAACATGGGTTATATTAAAAGGCGCCTTCACATTTTATAGTGGTGAAATAGGGTCAGATCAAAGTTCTCAGAGATACACCACAAATCAGTTCCTGAATGAGAACTTTAATCCAGGTCTCATAACCCCAAGCTTCATCCTTGGTCTACTAGCAAGCAGATGTCTCTGAATTAATTATGCTACAGAAAATGTATCAGCTGGTATCCTGCAGTACAGCAAATGTATTTCAGAATAGTAAATAAAATCTAGGACTTCCCTGGGGCTTGTGGACATTTTCTTTCTCTAGGAGATGTCTGTCATCTAAGCTTCATTTGAAGTTTTTAAAAGTTAAATGAAAAGGTTCGCTGACTTTTGCTGAAGGTCAGAGAAAACAATATTTTTATGGTTACATATTTAAGGACACATTTGATAAGGACTAATCTTCCATGATACCCATAGATTTGGTTTTACCTTTCTTAGCTTACTTGCTGCCTTTGGAAAATAAAGGAGCCATGTACTGGTTAATGAAAGAAATGAAGCAAGTGTTTCATGCAGACTAAACTACAGAGTATTTGGTTTTGCTTGTTTTTCCCAAATTTTCACAGATTTTGGAAAACATGATGGTCAATGAAATTTAAGATTTACATGCTAGCATCAGCTACCAGAATGTCACTTATATCAGAGAATCAGTTAAGAGATGAAATTACTTGGAAGAATTCCAGAAAAGGAATGATGTTTTATTCCAAGAATAGTTGTGCTCCTGTCAGGGTGAGTGGAGTGATGTTAAGACTGTTTATCTTACAGGTGAATATGGTAGAAGAGATAGAAGCATACTGGGGAAGAAAGGAGATTTCTTAAGAAGATCATTGAATAGTATCCTTCTGCAATATTAAAACGCATATACACACAAACACACACACAAAACCAAACCAAAATGAACAAAAAGCCCCAAACCAAACACAATACATCAATTGATTTTCATCTTAAAGACACTCAAAAATGCTAGAAACGTTTATTTTTATCTAAGTCTTGTAGAGATACACACAGAAACAAATCTTGTGTGTGTATATATGCTACGGTGTTCAATAATTCTTTTACTTGACTTGCATTATGAAGTTGATTTCTCTGGTCACTCTTGGCCTTTTGTGTCCTCAGTACTATTCTTGTTATTCTTGTCAGTATCCTGGAACTGGAAAAGTGTTCCTGGATCATCAAGCCAGTGAACTTCAGGCTCAGAAAGCCATGTAAAAGTTTTGAGTGTAGGCAGCAAATACCAGTGGCAACAGAGCACTATATAGACTTCAGTAGAAGACCAGAGAAGCACAAGGATAAATGGTGTCACATTCAAGAATAAAATCTTCAGAAGTTTTGCTGTCAAACTCAAGGAGATCAGAGTTGTATCAGAAGTGATTTATTTTGAATCAAATTACTCAGTTGTGTAATTTGCAGAAAGTTGGATAAAGGCCATGTTTCCCTGCTCTTTGAAGTCTTCATGAAAAACATTACTTCAGTGGGAGCAAGACCATAATAATTTCTCTTTTATTACTGTTTTTCTCCATCTCTACCATTTTGAGCAAGGTAATACTGTTTGTTCTGTCAGCAGTCTTAATAATGTATTATACTTTAAAAATTACTGTTTTAGAATCATGGTGGGGTTTTTGGAAGAACAAAGTGCTGCTGCTCTTGGATTATAAATCTGTGGTGATTAGTTAAAAGACTAAATGAACATTAACACGTCCTGTCACTTTGACCTCAATGAAGTTAAAGCAAGTAGCAGGGCAAGTTCAGTGGCTTTAAATGAGTTATTATTAGTCAAATCCCTGAAAAACCAGATAAATGTTATGTCATTCTGTTTTGTAATTTTCATCCAGAGAACTCTGGCTGACTGGTGACCTCACATATTCTGGTCTATGCTTTCTTGCTAACAATATGTTTCTTGTCCTGGCACTCCAGTCTCTGCATTTCTTCTATTTTGGCCTGAAGGAGTCTGCTCTGATTATTTTGACTTTACCATGCCTATGGAGTCAGCCTGACAAACTCAGGATGAGTGAGATCTACTGCTTATGGGATTTGCATGCACCTGTGTGTGTGTGTGTGCGTGCACATGTCCACAGTTGTTCATGCCTGGAAACCTGTGCTCAGCAAGGTGAGAACAAAGCTGGAACTTAAGAGAGTCCTGGTAACTGCTCCTGTTTTGATTTGGTGTAATTTCTGAGTTCAACCAGAAAACACATGTGTCAAGACCTGGAAGTTTCCCAGTCCTGCACGTGAAACAGGAGTGGGTGTAGCACTCTGTACATTGAGCTTCTGCTCTGGAGATCTCTGTCTGTTTGGGATGCATTTGTATGAGCTGGTTCTGTGGTCTCAAGCAATGCTGGCTGTGACATGTTCAAGGATGTAACTGATTTTTCCTTTGTTCTGCTTTTTCTCCCTAAAAATCCCTACATTTGTTTTATTTTGGTTTTATTCTGCCCTACATTGTGATTTGGAAGGCATATAAGCAAAATACAGATTTATAAGACGGCTATTCGTATTTCTTTCATGTTTCTTATGCCTAGATTCTTTTCAATAATTGCCATCTACTATGGGTGTTCTTTAGTCAAGCAAATAAGCTGGATTGAATGACATCTTTTCCCTTATGCAAGGACCTCTTCAGCATGAAGAGAGAAAGCTAAGTAGTAATATTTGCTGGCATATATCATAAAGAGAAATGTTAGTATTTGTAGAAGGAACGCAAAGTAGTGGATTGCAGTTGTAGCCATTCATCCTTGATTGATTCCTGAAAGTAGGATATATTTGCATAATGCAGGCATGTTTTGGAAGAGGGGAAGAGAAAAGAGAATTTTTTTATCTTTTTATTCTTACTCATTTTCCTCTCCCTTTCTCAGTTTTGATACCTTTTCAGTTTTCACAAGATTTTCTCTCTTGCCAGATATCAAGAAAAACAAGGAATGTGTTCAATTGTATTTTAAGCAGTACATGAAGTTTACTCATATTTGTTCAGTTGTCCTGTGCACAGATGGTGAGAACACTGAAGTGCAGAAAAGCCTCATCTACCTGGTGTCCCTAACACTTCTACTTTAGCTCCACTGGCATCATCCACAGCCACTTGGAGCAGCTTCCTTAGCTCAGGTTGCCAACTTTATGTAGTCAAAGCTAGCTGGTGAAATGATGTGGAGCTGGCACGTTCTTATCCCACTGAGTGTCCTTTTTTTGTCTTGAGAGGTGACCAGGGGTTGTTATTGGGTGTTGTGTGAAGATCCTGAGGGCCTGGGCAAGCTCCCAGCAGAGTGGGTGAGGTGAGGTTGTGCTGGGCACACTGCCTGAGCAGTGCTGGGCAGCTACAGCGCAGACGTGGGAAGCCTCGCCATGCAGAGCAAGCCACGGTGTCTAGACATGCTGTGATTGTTTCTTTGCTCAGCTCAGTGTGTAGCCAAAGACCTTTTCAGGTACAGTAGACAGGTGGGAGCACAGTGCCTGCACCCATGTAACAGCAAAGGTGGTGACTGCCTGTGTGCTCTCCACAGTGCCCCCTCCACATTCAATCACTGCTGGGTCATACCAGTGACTTGAGTACCATGTCCTGTCAGCAGCAGGAATCTGCACTCCCATGTGTTTGGCTTTAAAGCTTGTGACGATTTCTTGAAACCTTCCACTAGTATAAACTTATGCCTATTTTTATCCATTTGCAGAAGTTCCCTTGCTGCCCCATTCTTTTTAATTAGTGGGCTTCTGGGAAATAAAAAGGACTGTGGCTGAATTCCCCTCCTGTGTACCAGTGTTTGTCATTGAGAGTAGGTACAAACAGCTGTTTGGAAAGAGGGTTTGTCTGTTGCTTTTCCTGAACATTATCATGGAAGTTTTTGTGTTAGACTGAAACTTCATCCATTCCAGAAGTCATTTTGAAAGGGAAGAGTGGGAGACAGAGACATGAAGCAAAGCCACTCTAGCCTTTTTGCTTCAGCAACTGATGCTAAACCAAAGCAAAAATAAACTAAAACATGATTGCATACCTTCCAGTAAAATAATTGATGTGGGTTTTTTTGCAGTTAGACTTCTAATTTTGGTGGCTTTATTTACAGTTTCTGTAAAACTGGTTTGGTGTAGGCTGTGTAGACTGAGTTAGCCTAATTTTAGCTTAAATTAGTGAATACTCAGAGTAGTTTCTGGTGTTATACTACCCACAGTATGCACTGTATTGTGCTTGATGAGTGCTGCCACAGTCATAGGAGCAGCAGACTTGCCATATGAAGAAGTGTAAGGGGAGCAAGATGTGAATCTGTAGAAGTCTGACTTTTATTTCTTAGATTTTGTGTGTGTGCATGTTTTCCTTAAATCAATAATATGGATTTGTGCTGTGCTTTCCAGTTTTGCTTAGGTAATTATTAAGATTAGAATAAAAGTAAACTTGCTCAAGCTTTTATTTTGATTGAATAGAATCTGATATGTTTATGTAGAAATAAGAATTGTGAAGTGAATGGTGGGGGGGA
The DNA here is from genome assembly GCA_013397375.1 of Toxostoma redivivum. Classification (NCBI taxonomy): domain Eukaryota; kingdom Metazoa; phylum Chordata; class Aves; order Passeriformes; family Mimidae; genus Toxostoma; species Toxostoma redivivum. The sequence goes on from VXBI01011922.1 coordinate 2,253,696, forward strand.
GAGTGGATAGGTTCAAGTGCTTATAGAAAGCATTAGTAGTGTAGGCTTGTTTAGAAAAAATTGAAGTATATAGCCTTCTTTGTAATGTTTCAAAGTCTAATAATTCAGCTGCTCATTCTGGTGTAGTGAGTGCATACATAAATCACTTGCACACTGCATCTTGGAGATGGGTTGCTTGTAGTTGTCTGTAGAACTTACTGCATGGTAACAGTTATAATTAATTGCTTGACAGACTGAATGTCTCAGAGTAGTTTGTCATCAACATGCACTGGTGACGGGTAGTTTGAGTGCTGAGGTGTTTGAGAATTCTCTGGTACATAGTAATATAAAAAGTGGATTTTGGTCCTCTTCCAGGTTTTAAATTTGTCCTTGCTTTTCTGAAAAGTGGGAGGCAATGAAAGGGTGATGCAATGTCTTGTCAAAAATATAAGCTTCTCCTACCACCTTGGACTATGAAATTGAAAGTGACTTTCTATCCTTTAGCTTCAATTGATCCCTATGCCTTGGAGAACACCATCTAAATCTGCTTTTGGCAACTTCTACAATAGAGTTTGACGTCACTGAATTTCAAGGAGGGGTGTGTATATGTGCACATATGATAGAAATGATATGATATAAATTCTTAATTTAGGAGAAAATATGTAAATTATATTTTGAAGTACTTGATGATAGGGAGAATGGGATTATTGAGAAATTTTGATGTGGTAAACATAAATCTGAATCTTTGTTGGCCAACCTGGAGAGTTCTTCTTTTTCATATGATGTTTTCAAACATGGTTATGCATTTGGCAGATTTCCTGAGACTTTCATAGGTCAGGAAAGCACTGGAAAAAAATCACAATCACTTCCAGTCATCTAGTACAGTTATTTCATATAAGTGAGCAAACAGAGTGGAACAATGACCCCTTTTTTGCCTCATGTCTCTGTTTAGGTTCAAGGGTGAACTGTTGATTGCTGGTGTATTTGTTCTGTAGACGTTCTCAATCTAGGAAACGAATGCTTAAATTGGACAGAGTACTACTGTTTTTTCTTGTGAAGTGCCTTTTTCTTGAGGTGTTGAGAGCAGGAAACAGCTATGTGATTCCCATCTTGCTGTTTCAAGTAGAGATAGCGCTTGATTGATTAGCAGTACTTTCTTTGTTTCAATAAATAAAAAAGCAAGATAATTTTTAAAATATTTATATTGTATTTGTCATTCCTACAAGATGGGTTAATGTCTTGAAATGTGCTTAATGATGCATTGCTTTTTTTAAAATGCCTTTTGTATTGTTTTGAGATATTAGAGAGCAACTACGTTTTTCTCTTGAACTTTATGTTTTATGGAAGAATACTGAGGTTTTACCCATCAGAATTTTGTCATGGATTTTACTCAGGGATGAATTTAAGTCCATGTACTAGACATGTTTAATTTTGGTGGTCTTAAGGCACCAAGGCAACATTTTATAAGATTTTTCTCAAATTTATGGCTCATTGATTTTGACAATTCTGCAGCAAATATTCCTCTGCTGATTCTTATCCCAAGCTGCCAGGTATTTTAAAGAATGATTTTTTTTTCCCTATCTCTTTCTATTTGGTTCTTTTTCACACTGTGTAGTTGAAGTGCCTTACATTTCTAATTTATTGACTTGAGAGACATGTTTTATGTCTGCAATAAAAGTCTGAGAATTGCTGATGAGCTGTCTCCTCAATACCTATTATATCTCTTCTGTGTTTCTTTAACTCCTAGGAGCCTCCAAGGTAGACCCAGGACCCCACTTTGGCTCTGCACAAGCACTGAACAGAGGCAGTACTTGATTACAGAGGGATGGTGACTAAAAGGTGGGTAAAAGACTGTATTTTGTTCAGTCAATAGGTGATGATGTCATGGAGAGATTGTAAGATGTCTGGAAAAAAGACTTGTGTTGTGACTTTGTAGACCATTACAGTTGTTCTGCCATTCTCTTTTCCCTAAGGTAAGGAAAATCAACACATAGAAATGAGAGGAATGAAAGAAAAAGAACTTGAAATTCTCCTCTCTTCTTAGCTCCCTTAAATTAGGCTCAACTTCAAAAAGGGAAACTATGTGAAAATGGGGATGTTTGTTTAAAGTGACACTGAAAGGGTAGCTGTAATATGTCTGTAGGTAACTATTTCAGGATGCTGTTCTGAAGGCTCCCCACATCAGTCTAAAAACATCTTAGGAAAAGGAAGCCTGTGTAGCTAAATGACCAGGTAGAGGAGACTATTAAAAGCAAGAGGACATCTTAAAAAAAAGCTGTGTCTGTGTTCAAAGAAGGAAATAGGACCAAAACATTCCCCTATCAGGCTAAACAGAAAGCTAATAAATGCTTTTTTCAACCACACCAAGAGCAAGAGGCCAGCTGGAGACTCTGCGTGGCCTTTGTATAATGACACTATGACAGGAATGATCTGAGATAAAGCCATGGCAGAAAACTGAGTAATTCTTGTGTGTATGTGCTCACCACTGAAAAGTGTGGGGTGGTTCCTGTTTTGGAAGCCTTCTTATGGGCGTTTTAGGAGATTGCCTTTCCAGAACAAATTTCATGTTCTCAATTTAACAGGTCCAGATGTAGTTTACTCTGTTGTTTTAGGAATGGTGGAGTGAAATAGACCAGCTTCTAATTGCAGCCCCTTGCTTTTAAGTGTCTCACCAGCTGAGTACTTGAAGATGTCTAACCATATTTCAGAAAGCATTCAACAGAACTTAGGGAGTCTAAAAACCATTGGGTCTCTTGTTTAAACTGAGTTGATTAATTAAAAAATTAGATTAGTATCTCTGTTTTATAAAGAACATTGAGTATTACAGTGGAGATATTGAGAAAGGATTGATTTCTGTGAATAGAAGCCTGATTAAGAGGATATTTAAGACCTGGTGAACTGGTTAATATTAGCCTTCAGCTACTTGGAGGATGTTTACAAAGATGATCGAGCCAATGTTCCTAGTTGAGGCAAACCAATAGCAGGAGGTTCATTGAAATGTTCTGATTGGACATTGTAGGTAAATCTTTTTCTGTAGGAGTGTAGTGCACTGAATAAAACATGGGTTTGTGGTGGGGGTGGCACCTCTCCCAGTGGAGCTTTCAAGTCTTAGTTGGGCAGAGCTATGGCTGACCTGATCTTCTGTGACTTTTAATGGCTAGCCAGACTGTCTGACTGGAAGATTCCCAGAGATCTTATCTTCTTATTTGAAGTCAAATCACTAAAATGGCCTGTGGTCTTTGAAGGAGACAACTGGCATGCAGGTGAAACACATCATTGGATGTATTGTTCTACTTAAATTATGAAAATTTATTTTGTATTCAAAGTTCTCTTGAAATTTTTTTAAAGGAATTAATTAGCACAAATTAAGGAGGAGGTCTGCCAGCTGTGTGAGTAACTGTTTAAATGGTAAGGGAAAATCTTCAGGAGAAAAATGTGTTGGAAATCACCAGTGGATTTCCATAGATATCTCTGTGAGTGCCAGGAGGGGGTATTTTCATGTTCATAAGTGACTTGAGACAAAAGTGTGGTGACAAGGTTTGTTACTGAAACTAAGTTTTTCAGGACAAAAGAAGATAAACAAAAAAGGGGAAGACTGAAACAAATGCAAAAGAACCCTGTAAAACCAAGTGACCATTAAAATGATGGAAGAAATTCAGTACCGGTAATATTAAAGTATTTTGAGTTAGCTTGAGGTCTTGGGACTATGAGCAGCAATTTATTAAAAAAAATCTGGTCTATACTTTAGTAACTATCAGGAAGCAAATTTATATTGGGAATTGCTCTGAAAGGAGAGAAATCAAAATATTAGACCACTTTCTAAATCTGTGAAGTGTTTGTGTCTTAACGATGGTGTGCTGTCCTGGTCTGCTCATCTCAGAACAAGTGGAGTAAAACAGGAAAAGTTTCAGAGAAGGGCAACAAAGATGAAGAAGAGCAGCAGAATGCAGAAGGCATCCATGGAGCAGCATCCATACAAGAATCACTAACTAGATGAGAGTTTTCAGACTGTAAAAGAGAGAATGTCCAGGTGCTAATGCTAGGTGTTTATAAAATTATAGGAGCTGTGAGGTGTGTGGATGGGAAATGAATACTCAGTGCCACCTAATTTTGTATTAGAAGAGAGATGAGGTAAAACAGGCAGGGAGCAGTTTTAAAGCTAGGAAAAAAAGTGTTTTGTTTTGTTTTGGTTTTTTTTTTTTTGGCATAGCGTGTAAGTCAGTTCTGAAATTTCTTGCCACAGCATGCTGTGTGTGCTGCATGGGTATAAAGAGCTTCTGAACAAATTTGAAAAAGGAAATGGAAAAAAAAAAAGAAGAAAAAATTAAAAAGGAGTTGATAACCTTACTACTCCTGGATATGAAAGTTACTGAGCTACAAATTATGGAAAGTATGAAGTGTTTTGGGGACAGTGGAAGAGAAGTTTTGTATGTGGCTGCTCTAGACATCTGCTCTTAGCTGCTTCTGAAGACAGAATAGTAGGTCAGGTTGGATGTTTTGTCTGAGTTGGTTTTGTCGTTTCAGTTGGGCTAAGCAGCCAGCCTTGACCCACTGTGTTGATTCTTCAATGCTATTTTATAAACAGTAAGGTTACAGGGTGCAGTCCTAGAAGAGAACTCTGTTACTAACACTATTTTAAAAAATGCTAAGCTATTATGTAATTTGAGGTCTCCCACTGAGCCTGGAGCCTTTTCCCTCATTGCAAGATAAATGCTTTTAATCTTATTTTGGCACTTGATAAATTACAATTAAATTTGTTTTAATATGTTCAAGCTGTTTCTTTGAGAGTTCAGTTCTTAGTCCAAAAATCTCAGTTTTCTGTTTACTCTGTTCCCTGTACAGTCTGTAGTGCCTGTCAGGGAGTGAGGAATTACCAGAACACCTTTTGTCAATCTGTGAGTTCTAGTGACACCCATTTTGGTCTAGAAACAGTAGACTTCAAGGGGTAAGATGAAATGGCAAAGCCTAAAGGAAGTACAAAGAGAATGAAAAAATACTGATAAATGTAGAGATACTTTTGTGCTTGCAGATTAGCTTGAGAAACAATGTGTTGGAGTTATATATCATGATCAAAGGGGAAAGGCTAAAAGTGGCAGCGTTTCATAATAGCAGTTTAAATAGCTGGAACAGATAAGGTTACTTTCCAGTAAACTTAAGAAGATGGTCATGGGAGAAGATTAGAGGAAAATAGGTAAACTGATCTTAAGGAATTGAATGAAAAGATGTAAACAAGGATGAGGAACTACTGAATAAACTTCTGAAGACTTAACATAATTTTAGGAGCTTAGAGAGGAGCAGATACTGGGAATGTGTCCAACCAGTGTGTTTGGTTTTTCATCAGTGCTTTATGGATGTGAGATGGATGGATTCATGCAAGTATTAAAGAGCATGTCAACTTCCTCTGCCAGTATGTGTACTTCCTCTGGGAAGTTTTCCAAGGGCACTTGAAATCAAAAAAATTCAGAAGGGTAATTATTTTTTTTTCATTAGGTCAGAGAGGTTAGTTGCTCTCGCAGAAATTAATTTTGTTAAAATAGTAGCAAAAATAAATCTAAAGAAGTTTAAATGGAGACTAAGAATTTCTAAGTAACATGGCCAAGACTTGGGAAAACAAAAATTATATGAAAATTTTAAATAGTGATGCACAGTCCTGAGGAAAGAGCATTTTTCTTGCAGGAAGAGGGGATACAATGGTATGGTTTTAGATAAGTGGGTGGGAATTGCAGAATAAGAACAATTAGAAGGAAAAGAAGAATAATTATATAACATAAGTCATTACCAATTTAAAGTAATGCTTAGGTCAGCCATTTCTCCACCCACCTAATTCTTTGACCTCATCCATTTATGAAGAAAAGTTCTTCTTCTTGGGCTTCTGACTCTTCTGGTGTCCTCCTTATGGCACTGTGTGTCTAGTGATGAGGGTTTCCCTTTGTGCAGGAGGGCCTTGGAATTTTAACAAATGAAACATAACAATGAAAAGCACATTGTAGTAATTGTTCTTTCTTACAGGGAGCCTGCATTGCTTCAAAGCAGAAATAGCAATTTCAGAGTCGAGGGAACTTCATTCTCTTTCAGAAACTTTGTGCCTGGTGTGTAACATAACTGCAGATCACTGAGCTGCTAACAGCTTTGTACTGAAGTGATGAATTGTGCTGTGCTTGAATCTGCATATGAGGTGAAGAAGGATCAGGGAGGGATGGATGAGGTCATTGTGCCTAATGGAAGACTCTTTGTTTCTTACTGCAGAGAATGAGACTCTTCCCATTAAAGCCAGTTAAATCTCTGAGATTAATGGCATCTAGAAGCAGGGTTTTAACACCTGGTGTGAAACTAAGTAGTCCTTGATTTATGATTTTGATCTCTCTGGTTTTTTTCTTATGCTTAAAATTGTAGTTAGGGGTAAGGTTCAGCTTCCCCCCCACTGGCACAACTGCCCTCCTTCAGGTCACACTCCTTGTAATAGAGATGCTACCTTTAATTATTCCAGATATCTCTCATTTGTCTAAAGTCTCATGGGATGCTTTCTCATGTTGTGATGAAAGTGTCAGAAGAATTTGTAGAAAAGGGCACTGTTTTGAGACCTTTTGAGCTGACTCTGTTGGTCCAAGTTTGGTACATTTATATATATAATTTTTTTCACATGACAGAGATTGTAATACTTGCAGCGTGTGCATTAAAATATGTGTAATCTCTTTACTCTGGAAGCCCTTTTGGCAATACCACAGAAGCAGTTTGAATTATTTTTCACTTGGATTCAGATTGTATCTTTATAAAATGTGGTGAAATCCAGTGCTGGAAAACATGCAGGACTGACAGCCCTGGAAATTGAAATCCCTGTTAATCCATGTACTAGCTAGCACAGCCTAGCTGAAGCAGACTCTATCTTGGCAGCACGGCTCATGGTTAACCTGATGAGATGACCTCTGCTTCAGTTATTTATTGTTTACAGAGCACTGAAGGTTGGCAAATATTTTTCACAGTGAGAGCAATGTGTTTCAATTTCTGTTTTCAACATCTTTCTATATGATGTGTTTATTACAATATAAATGCAGGTTTTTTGTCTTTTAAAAAAGCAGAGCTATGAACTCTGCCCTGAATTTCTTTTGCAAAAGAGGTGTTCGTGTACAGTTGTATTATTAGTTGTAGAAATTGGTAAGGCTGTGGTGAGAGAAACAGAATGCATCCTGGTGACATTAGCAATTTAGGATTTGTGCTAGACCCCTCTGCAACTGTCCCATCAACATCATGGTGAAAGTGTCATGTAACAGTAGAAAGAGCTGGCCACCTATGAAAGGATGGGGGGAATTTGTTCCTGTATGCAAAGTGTGCGCCTCAGAGTCCCATCCTCTCTCTGGGGTGAAGCATGCTGAGGTAGGGCATAGCAGCCACATCATGCTAGGAAGTTTGTTATTACTCTTTGGTATTCAATGTCTCTCTTCTCAAGTTACACATTTCCTAGCACTGCCAGAAATTGCCAATTTTTTACTTGGTCAGATGCATACACTATATGCAAGTTTCCTTGTTTGGTGTGGTTTTGGTGTGGGGTTTTTTGTGTGTCCAGTCTCTTTTCTTTTTGCCCCTCTCTAGATTAAATTATGCATTTTATTATTGCACAAAGTACCAAGTGGAAAGGTATTTCATCCTCAGCATATTCCTTCTGGACTCTTTATTTTGAATTCCAGCCATAGATTCCACAGCCCCTTCTCATACCTGTGATACTTGTATCTATTTGCACCACTGCTGCATAAAGTGACATTCTTCTGCCCTGACTTTTCAACACCACACCCACTACTAAAGGGAAGGTTTTATATGTAAAATATTTTATTTTATTTTATTTGTGTTTAACCTTGTGTCATTAATAGACACAATTTTCAAGGATTCTTTTTTGTTTGTTTGTTTAGTTTTTTGTTTAATGGCCATTTTCCTTGGTATTCCTTTTAGAGCTTTGATCTGGGACTGTTGTCCTGGAAGTAGATTTAACAACATGTCTTTCTGTAGCAATATGCAAATGACATCAATGCAGAGACTAAATAAATAAAGGAGAAAGAATATAACTGCAAAAGGCTTACAGAAGAAGAGAAGAGATGGAGACTGTGAGATTTTGATATTGTAAGAGCATTTTTAGGACCACTGTCAGGTGAAGAAAAGTAATTAAAACAAATGCAGGAAAGGAAAGGTAGTGTTTGAGCATTTTATTTGTGTTTAAATGGATACCTTTTTCTGCTGATGACAGCATGTTTTGTTTACCTCAAAAAGGAGAGGAACTGAGGTCTGCAGAGAGTGGAAGGCTGAGGGTGGGTGGACATAGAGGAGCACAAAAAGGGGTGCAGCCCCTACTGTATGGGTTTTGGGGGTGTGTATATATAATGTATGTTTTTGGTAGTCTCGGGCTGCACTAAAAATCTTGGAGACTGCTTGTCATCCAGCCTTGGAATAAAATGAAGGGATGGTCAGGAAGTTTCCCTTTAAGCAACTGTGGGGATTCTAGGAAAATTAGATACAAACTAACTAGCCATAGAAAGCTGAATCTGTGCCTTTACTATTAGAAAAATCTAAGCAAAGATGTAATCATCCTATGTGTAGGAGCTGAAGGTGACCTTGACACATTTGGTCTCTGAAGTGTAGATTTCTCAAAAGGAGCAGTCAGAGCTATGGTGCATACATACTGTATGCTTATAAGATTCCAAAGTGATAAATGAAAAATGATGGCTACAAAGCTACCAAAGTGATTTTGGATATGATGGAGACATCAGTGACACTTCATGTAATTTAGTCTTTGACTGATGAAAGCTGTCAGCCACTGAGAAACCATTGGGATAGATATCGCTAAAGAAATTGAATTTTCAAAACATTGTTAGTTTGTGAAATAACTGTACGGAATAGATTTTTTTCCTGAAAGCTTGTAAATGGAAATCATTGAAAAGAACATCATCATCATTAAGAATTAGATAATCCATGGAAATCATAGTAATCTAGATAAAGTAAGAGGATATTTCAGACTGGGGGAAAAATAGAGTATATTTATTTTATTATTTTTGAGGCATAAATACACAGAGCAGCACAGTACGTGCTCTGAAGCAAACCTACAAGAGGCTTTCCTTTATTGAAAGAAGAATGTCAAGAGCCATTCATTCATTCCTCATTTAACTTTAGGCTATTTGACATCTCCTTATTTGTTGTTTGACAGCTTCATTGAAAGCATTACACCAGATAGTATACGATTTCTCTTGTGTCAAGTTACACTACTTTTCAACAGATTTAAAAACAACTTAAATTTTTAACTGTTGTGTTGGAGGAAGAAAATAAAATTATTATTTATTCTCTTTAGAAGGACTTTTTTGTTGGGGTGTATTTTAGGATCTTTAGTAAAGATCCTAACGATCCTATATTTTAGGATTTTTAGTAAAAAATAAAGAAGTTTGTACTGACAAGGTTCAGGCATGTGCAGGGATGTTCCTCATATGTGTAAGACCTTTTTATGTGAATACATGAGGTCTTGAGTATAAACATTGTATTAATAAAGAATTTAGTCCTTTGTTTTTGCAAACTCTGATGGTTTGGATATTTTAGCTGTAGAATGGTCTTTGAAAATCTTTGAGCCTTCCATTTTTTAAAATTTTACCTGATTTAATTTGGAAGAGATTTATTAACTTGATATTTCACAAAAACTTTAAAATATCTATATCTTACTTTAGTGAGTGATTTAGTGAGTAACTAAAAATGTGAATGAACTTTCAGAAAGATATAACAGAAATAATTTTTTTTTCCTTCTGGCTTCTTATTCCAAGATTCTGATAGCTTTGTCAGGGTTGCCTGTGTTTCTGATTAACATCTTCAGAAGACAGAACTATTACAGAGGGGAGCTGTCCAATTTTTCTGTTGCAGTTCTAATTGAATCAGTAATCTATATGCAAGGTCTGATATGGAAGGGTATCATTTGGATTGGTGGAACTCCCTTTGCTCATAGTCATGGGATTAGAGGAAACAATGCTTTCATGAGTGTGTTAAATCTTTGTAAGTGTGTGGTAAAAATCTTGTTGATGTATAAATTATATAAATCATCATCTTTGCAGTGATGGTATTAAAGGGCAACAAAATGAAGTAGCAGCCTATTTGACTTGCCCCTTATGCAATCTGCTCTGGTGGGAAGTGTCTCTGCCTATGGGACACCATCACTAGGATTGGACCTAGATGATCCAACCTAGGACCTAGAACCAAAACCATTCTGCTGTTATCTGATACTAATTATATATTATCTGTACTAATTAGTATAATCAGTGTAGACTGAACTGTTGGATGGTTCAGGCTGCCTATCCCATTGGATACTCTATTGCTTATCCAAGAACTGGTGAAAGAATCCAGAAGCTTGGTGAGATGTGTGTGTTTTGAATGCTTACCTTGATAGAAAAGCTACATATAAATAGGTGGGGAGGACAAGTGTTCTGTAGCAGTGATGTGGGATGGGACCTCTGAGCTGCTTTAGCTCTCCTTGTCCTTCATATCAGTCTGCTAAACCTTACCTTCACTTAAGCTGCTGCTGTGAAGGCAGAATATATTGGTTATTGATGGAAATCAAAAGCTGGTAATTAGATGGGAGTTGAGAGGTGTTAGGAGTCTGAAATGCATTTGCAAATGGGGTTGAGTGGATTTGCCATAAAAGTTGTGCTCTTCTCCACTGTATTTTGGTTGTCTGAGCTGTGACCACTCTGCATTGGCTGAGAAGTGTTTATTTAATATCCAGTGCCCTTTAAAACTGTACCAAAGAACTTCAGGACTGAACCCACTGCAAGAAGATGAAGTTGCCTTTATTATCTAGCTGAAGCAGACTGTCACAGTAGTAATTTTGTGACACTTTGGAGCTCATCCAGCAGTTCTTTAGGGTAGTAACTGCTTTAATATAATCTTTATTTTGGAAGTTTGCCTGGTATTAATGTACAGAATGCCCACTAACAGTTTTGTTCTAACAGTGCAATTTTGTCCTTTAGGTTGGTGATTCACATTTAAATTGTATTATATTAAGTTCCTATGAAAGCTAAATACCAGGTACTATCAAGTACTTTTATACAGTGGTACACTAAATGACAGAGAACTGTTTTAAGTTGAATATAATTTTTTTAAAAAAACCCAGTTATTTGAAATTGCTGTATCACTGTCTTCCTTCTGGTCTCTCTTAACATCCATGTACAAACTTTGGCAAGATTTTTAGTACAGTTTACAAATATAAAAAAGAATGTCCAGATGGCTACAGCAATAATCTGTGATGCGATGATCTTCTTTTTTAATTATTCAACACATGTGACTCCAATCTGTGTTGTCTTTTCCTGATTTATATAGAATGCAATAGCTAAGCTTGCATTACTTTCTTATTGCCTCTTTTTTACCTGCTTCGATTAACTTTGCCATTTTGCCTTTGCTTATAACTACTTTTATACATCTTCAAGATTTAACAAAAATTTTTCATCCAACTCTAACCTTAATCTTCTTCACCCTCCATTCAAGTGATACAACTTCTCTCTTCCTAGCTAGTTTTTCCTATGGTTATTTATCTCAGTGCATTGTCATCTGCTACTCCGTTGCATTCACCTCCTCCCAGTCTTGAACTTGTACTTTTAGTTCAATCAAGCTTTGTTCATGTTTCTAAATCTTTTTTTTGGTGTTTTTTTTTATTTGTTTGTTTGTTTTTTGGACAGCTTTCGGAACACAAGCTTTGCAATTTAAGAGTGTTTTATATATAGTGAAGTTTCAGCATACTGTTAATGCAAATTAAGTCGCAGTTTTACTTGTAGTTGTGCCCCTGGTCCCACATAGATTCCTAATTGTCATTGGTGAAATTTCAAAACTCGCTTTCTCTGTGACTGAAAAGCTTGCAGTACGAGACTCAGACCTTGGCAGAACATGGAAATACAGCTGTGCTTGGTCAGAGGGGCATCCAGCCCAGCATCTTAGTCAGGAGCAGACAGCACATGGCTCAGAGAAGAGGGTAAGACCACAGCAAGCAGCTCCTGGGGTTTTTTCCAGAATATTGTTGCAGTTTCAGGCTCAGGAAGTTCCTGGATTTCACACTGCAAAATGGGAGTTTCTAGATATTTTATAGCTATTAGTGGGTCCAGTTTCTCAAGGTCTTCCTGATGGCATTGTGTAACTTACAAAATGAAAAGGGCCCTGTTACACAGACTCTGTTCTGATCTGCTATTACTCTCAGCACTTGAAACTGTATTTCTGCTACAGAGCAGCTTGTGTTCTATGTCACTGATGGTGTTGGCAGTCTGTTGGGCCCTAAGAAAATGTGTTTGGTTTGCCAGTTATAGTACCAACTGGAAAAGGAGAAGGCCAGTGTAGTGTAGAGAGAAAAGAGAAGATTAAATGCAGGGCTATATGTGTTGTTATTTACTACAGTTCTTCCTTCTCCATTTCCTTTTCCTGCCCTAGCTGACACTTCTGTCCTTTCCTGGATCATTTTCTTTCACTTCATGTCTTTCCCTTGTTAAACCTCTTCTGTTTTTTTCTTTCACTTTTCAGGCTTTTTTTTTGCAAACAATCATTACTATTTCATTTTTCCATTAAAGTTATTTTGTAAAAGAAAAACTTTGCTGGCTTTGTAGTTTGTCTGAGTTTTTAGGTTTCCTTTAATTGCCTCAAGGTAAATAAAAAAAATAAAAGTTTTCCTTTTATTGCCTCATTTCTGATGGCCAAGCTAAGGATCAGAGTTCAGTGGATGTCCCAAGCACTGCATGGGGAAAGGTTCTCTCAATGACTGGAACAAGGCATTGGATAGGAGTGGAAGGAAACTTGAAGTAGGAATCTGTCTTGGGAGGGTATCAAAAAGGCTGAGAAGCTAATGGATAGCTAAGATAAAAAAGAGATTTGAAAAAGTGTTGAGATTTTATTGGAACTCAGACATAGTCTGTGCTGATTTGACTTTATTCCTACCCCTAAATTGCCTGTGGTTCTCTTCTGCATGGTCCTGTGCTTGCTTAGGGAGCTGAGCTCCTAGAACACTGGCTCCTAGAACACCCCACTGATGAGAAGCCCACAATGTGATACTTGAGTTCCAAGGTGTTGTTAGAAAATCCTGGCTTCACTCAGGCCAGTGTTCTTGCACCAAGGCTTCCTTTGCTGAAATCACAAATATCAGCTCTGTGAGAAGTGCTGGAGAGCTAGCTTTGATGACAGATTCTTGTTTTATGAGTTGTCACCCTTAGCTACAGATATTAGCTGTCTTTTGGCAGAAAGTCACTATGAATTCAAGGACTGATTTTTGACTGACTGTGTTGGTCTATGACAGCTGATGGCTGTCTGCCTCCTGCAGAACTTAAAATTCATGCCACTGCAGAAATGAATGACAGTATTAAAAAAAAAGTTGAAGGAACTCAGTAATCAGTTTTTTAATTGAAGCTGATTCTCATTTTATGCAAATACAAATTAGAATATGCTACTCTGCTGCATAGTAAGCAGTCTGCCTTGCTGGGTCCAGTGATGAGGCTTGATGGTGCATGACTGGATTATTTCACTGAGGAAGATCTGTAGCCTCCAGTCTCATCTCAATGTTTAGTGAGGTGATCTTTGAGCTATTGCTCTAATCTAATTGTGTATCTGACTGATAGGCAAATTGTTTTTCTAAAGGTGTACTAATGTATTTTGAAGTAATTATACTATAAAGAGGTATAGGTTTGGTGGTTTAGTGCATTTGACAGGAAACAGGATGCACTACAGTAAAAACTGCTTGGGTTTTATTTTTTTTTGAAAGAGCCCTCTTGATGCCTGCTTCTGGCCTCCATTGCTATTTTCTTCTGAGCTCCAGGGCTTGTTACTACTGGTGAATTGAGAGTGTACACACTGCCTTAGAATTTAGCTAAATTTTTTGGTAGGTGTGGTGACAGTCTTTCTTATGTATTCCTTTCTCTAACAGTCTTCCTCTCAAATGTTTTGTATGACATTAAGGAGTTTGGCTTCAACAACTCAAGAAAAATTACAGAAAGAGGCACTGAGCTACACTGTAGGGGTATTCATGATATCCTATTTCCTGATTTGTCTACAGGCTTAATTGTGATACATAGAAGTGTGGCCTTTTTCTGGTGAAGAGGAAACAACAGGTCTCTCTATTTTCTTATCACTTGCAGCAGCAAGAAAATGTTTTCTTCTTTTAATAAATTGTAAAAAAGGTACCACTAGCAATACAGTAGAAAAACTAGATATTTTTCCTAAAATTGTCATGACCAAAGCTGAAATAATTATTGCTATTTTAAAGTGTGAGGAGTAGCAATATGGGACAACATCTTTCTTTGTACTCATAATTAATTTTGTTCTAATGAACCCACAGAATGTGCAGTTTGTTTCACTAGTATTTACCTAATGAATTTAACTATTTATTTCCAGGTTTGGGCTACTGCAAGAAGGTCATCTGGAGTAGTTACTTCACATAAGCAATTTTTTCTTTCCAAATCTTTACTGTTTTGCAAAGATGTGGAGCACAGTGCCCAGGGAAAGTGGAATGAGTCTCCTGCAACAAATTACATGAGCACCATCTGCAAGAGTAAACACTGATGTGCATGTAAAGAAACCTCAGACCTGCTCATGAGTGCCTGTACCCAGAGCCAGTCCTGAAATTGGCATCTCTTAAACATGCCAAACCCTGCTGTTTGTACACTTATATTGACATAAACTCACTTAATCTTTCACTAAAAGTGTAGTTTTAAACTGTCACGTATGGAATCAGCAAAGGTAATTATTTGAAAGCATCTATGCTTTGGAACAGCTGCAGCTAGTGTGGCAGCTTCTGCATACAGTGGCTTATTTTGACTGAACAAAGGAAAATGTAGTTTATAATTCAAGGTAAATTTTACTTCCAACACGGTGTACTTTTTAACTGATCTAGAAACATTGAAATCTTGATTATTTGACTTTAAATATATGACTTCAGTCATATATTCCTGGAGGGAATAGTCTCTAAATGAATCTGCTTGGACCTAGCAGTAGCAGTTACCTGCCTTGCATACTTAGCTGTGCACACGTTTTCTCTTTAGCAATAGGTGTCTTTTTTTCATTCAGATGAAACAGAAAATCTTGACTTGCTGGTTTTTTTCTTCATCAAATACTGTTGTTGGAGAAACCAAAGGCTGCATTTGTAAAATATAATACCTTTGCCTAATGGGCCTCATTCATCTTTATATTTCTTCTAGGCAAGCTGGATCAAAACAAAGGGAATGAGGGATAGAGTAAGTGCACAAGACCCTTTACATACCGAAATAAAATCATATAGTGAAATAAATTGCATCTTATAGCGCTGCTTATTCTGCTTTCTTTTTCATTTTGCATATTCATATTGTTTTGCAAACTTGTAAAATGCAATTTGTTGAAAGTCTGAATAAAGGTCTCTGCTCTAAAAATTATGCAGATAACAGGTCAATGTGCAGTCTCCCCAGTTATTTAACAATAGTTAAAAAGCTGGTCAGTGTCACTATTTGGATATATATGTTTTGAAGAGTTTTGATCTGACTGTTATTGTCATTTTGAGAGATTTACATATGGAAATTTTACAGAAATCAAGAAAACCAGCTTAATCTTTTCATGTTCAGGGTTCTCTTGGCTTTGTCTTGTCTTGTTGTATTGCTTCAGGCTAGCTATCACTTCTTGGCACGAAAGCTGCACTTTCAGTAAGGAGAAGGGGTGATTTCAGGAAAGATTGCTTTGTCTGCTTCGAGCCTCCTGACTTGTTGCGGTGTTTCAGGTGTGTGTAGCGTGCTTCCACAGGCTCACTCTTACAGCTGCTGTCCTGGGCAGTGATGGAACTTGTGCAGCGCTCCTGACTCAAGGATGTGCAGCAGGGAGCAGGCCAGCCCCTACAAGTTCTGTGGAAAAGGATTCGGTTTTGAAGCCTTTTCTTAGGTGTCTGCTCATTGCTTCATCCTGTAGGTGTTTGTTGAAGGTGTGTGTTTCTTTGGAGGGGGTTTAATTGTATTTTTTATGGGAGTTGGGAATGTAAGGGATTTTTGGTTCTTGAGGGAAGAGTTTTGTTTGGTTGGTTTTCCTTATTTTGTTTGTGGATCTTTAAAAAATACACTTTCTGTTTTTTACTCTAGTAGTGTATCAGGTGCAGTCTCCAGACTCCTTTCTCCTTTCATGCATACAGTAGTTTAGTGAAATGGATAGAAACTTAAAGAACTTGTGATGAGGTTTCTATCTACTGCCTTGATTTACTGTTCTTTTGTCAGTTAGGGTCTCTGAAGATTCTCCTCTGAGTTGTGCAAGTTTCTCCTCACAGGTCCCCACAATAATATATTTAAATTAATACATCCAAAATCATTAATAGACTTAGATTAATAAAATAGTGCAATACATATAAACAGCTAGAAGTCGAGGTGGAGAGAAATTTAGACTGTTGCTGTTTTTTTCTGAGATATACTGTCAGAAGTGTATTCACACCTTTCTTTGTTTCTCCTTTCTCCTTGTCTCTGGATATTCTAAATGAGAGAGTGTTTCCTGCCTCAGTTTTTGCTGTGTGAGATGCATGCAGTGAGAGGAAGAGTTCAGCTAGTAAGGAAAAAAGTCCTTGGCCCCAAAATTCTTCCACAGCATGACTATAACATGCAAACAACTGTGTCAGAGACCACCTATGGCATGTGAGTAGTCTGTCATGAAAGAGGATGCTGCTTGGTTTTAGAGGCCAAAGAAAGGTGGTGTTGTGAAGGAATCTTTGTTTCTGCTACTGAGTGCTGTTCACAGGAGACAGGTGGGAGAAGCCTTCTTGATACCTGCGGGGTACAAGACATCAGACCTCTTAACATTGACATCTTAGTCCTTCCTAACACCACTATTAGTCCCATGAAATTAAGTATCCTTTTCGTAATGGAAACCAAGGCATCCATAACTATGTGTATATTTAATGTTTGGGTGAATTCTTTCTGGAGAAACAGAATTATCTTTTTGTTGTATTTGCTGAGTAGAACTAGTTTTTTTTTTTTGAAACTTGGCTGGGATACAGAAGCTTGGTTACACAGACTTCATTTACAGCCAGAGAAATAGAGAACACTGTGATTTCAGTGCAAGTGTTTTGTTTATTCTCCTTTAATTATTTTCCAGTATATTCATGCATTTATGAGTATTTCTGTGATTTTCAAAATTAAAAGCAAAGCTTTGGGTTTTGTTTAGGGTTTTTTTTCCTTTGTTTTATTTTTTTTAAACATGTAAGTACCATATTCCTAGGTCTTGGGATGCTTGCTGCTGTACTGTCTGCAAGAAAAAAACATTTTTTGAGACCTTCATTTTGCTTCTAAAATGCACAAATGTAATCTTACAGAAATATAAATTAGAAGTAGCTGTTAGTAGTGTATTTGTATGATCTGTAAGTTAGGAATATGAATGCTACAACCCACAGAAACTACTTGGATTTGTGTAAGAATAGTGCATCATGCATTTAAATATCAATCTTGCAGAAAATGGACTATTAAACATTGGAACAAGTGC
Organism: Toxostoma redivivum; assembly: GCA_013397375.1. Lineage (NCBI taxonomy): Eukaryota > Metazoa > Chordata > Aves > Passeriformes > Mimidae > Toxostoma > Toxostoma redivivum. The sequence goes on from VXBI01011922.1 coordinate 2,271,138, forward strand.
TTTATGCACTACATGCGTTAGTATCCAGAATTTCTGTGAACAGATACTGCCTTTTGTAAGCCAGGAGCAATTTGTAGAGCCAGATTCATATTGGTATATGACAACATAAGACACTACTAAGGAAGGTAAGAATATGAATCTAACTGCCTCTAAGCTTCTCCTCCTTTTTTTCAGTAACTTAAGAAAATTTAGCAAAGAAGCTAAAATTGACTATTAAATTTACTGCTCAGGTGCATTATGTCTTTGATGTATTTATTTTAGTTTGAATTAATGAGGATTAGAAGTGTCCACATCTAAGCTGCAAGACAACTAAAGGCAGCAAAATAACGTGGTAAGAGAAAAGCAGTTTGTCTTATGAGGGCTGGTGCTTGTAATGTTAGGGACCAGTGCTTACTATCCATTCTGCCTTCTGAGTGTAGCTTTTAGAACACATTGCTGTTACTGTGGAGTGTCTTTTCATTAACAGCCCTTTGTTTTATGCACTTAAGATGTTTATTTTATGCAAATAGAAAGTTTCCACCTTATTAAACAGCATACTACAATTCAGTGAGATCATACATATTAGAAGTCAAAATTGCTGATTTTCTTTTTCTGAATTTCTCCATTAATTAGCAGAGTGACATTTCTGCCTTTATGGAGCTCTCTTAAACCTCTGGTCTTCCCCCATGAAAGTCAGTAATGTCTCTCATCTGCAAGCCTGTGTGCACCACTAAAGCTGCTAGTGGTGAAAATTTCTTTTGGGTTGAATGATCAGGTTGTTACTTCTTGACACGTTTTTAGTGATGAAACTAAAGGAATGGGGTTGGATTTAAAATTATATTGGCACTGTACATATTCTATTACTTATATAAGGGTCTGTTATTGGATGTTTCAAAAAATCAGGGAGTTGAACTTCAACTTTTTTCTGATTCTGAATGAAAACCGTTGCACTGCTGATTGGTATCTAAATTTTACTAGAAAGAGGTGTTCATCATTTGAGTCTGCAATTCACAGCCTTGCCATCAGTCAGGAAATGGGGCCAGTGTCAGAACCTGTGACCCACACTGCTGTAAAGCAAAAGTGTGTGTCAGAGCATTGAAGTGAATCTTGTCCTACACCTTTCTCTACAAACTTTACATATAGGCAAAAAGTACATGCTCTAGGGCTGTTGTTCTCTCAAAATAGTCATTCACATGAGGGAGCAATTCCTTTTTTACCTTGTACTTGCTTATCTGTACTTACTACCTTTACAAGAAGTCAAAGCACACCTTTGTCTCTGAGGAAAGCAGGGCAAGAAGCAGTGGATCCAAGTGAACAGGGAGGATAGATTTAAATATGTTTTCTCTATCTAAGAGGATAAAATAAAAAAAAATGTTGGAGAATATTCTTTTCCCCACATGTTACAAAATAAAAGAGGGGGTAATGAATATCAGCTTTTTCATCCTGCTGGGTGACAGATCAATTTTCCTAAATTGGGTAAATGATGATAGGTTTGTGAAGTAATTAGAGGAGCAGATGACAACATATTTTGAGTAGTCAAATGCTACGCAGAAAGAAAGCAATGTTGTTTTGTTTTAAACTTCAAGAATTGTCTAATTTTTTCTGTGGTTTGCTCCTGTTGTTAAATAAATTTCTTTGAATTCTCCAGGTGCTTTTCCCACATGAGTGCAAGAAGAATAGACAGTTAAAAGTGACTGCTGTGGAGGACAGCATGACCACCATGAAAGGAAGCTGCTTCCTCACACTGCTCTTGGCAGGACTTGGGGTGATAGGAATACTGGAGTCAACAACAAGAGAAGATACCCACTGCCACAGAGCTGAGCACCCAATTATTTCATACAAAGGTAAGAAGTAAATGCCAAAAATCTTTTCCAGAAGTAGGCTAAGTCTTGTGTAATCACTTTATGGAAACGTGCTTTTAATGTAGAATGGCATGGGAGAAAAAAAGTACATTCAGTACTGCTATATAAAATCTGAGCCGTATTCTATGCAAATTAAATACAACTAGGCTTTCAAATTTTGTTCAGCATTCAAAGCTGAATGTGTCACTTAAGGGTGGGTGACTCATTTTTCTTTGTGAGTAAAACCAGGCTGTACTGTTGCATGGAGTTATTTCTTTCCAAGTGTGCAATTCTACATGTGTACCCTTAATTTCATGAAGTTGCTCTTGTCCCCTTCCTCCACCCCAACAAGGCCTCTCTTGGTGGCAGCCCTGCCCTTAAGCCAATCAGCTGGTTCTCTGAATTTGGTGTTATCTGCAAACTTTGCTGTGTTCTATTACCTCCCCTTCTTGATTAAGGCGTTAAACAGGATGGGTTCCAGGGTCAATCCTTGTGTTATTCCACTTGTTGCTGGCTCAGGTGGAATAAGGGGTATTAAACATTTACTCTCCAAATGGTAATTCTTGAACCCCTTCTGCTAAACAACAGATGCCTTTGATACCGTAGTGGTGGTATTGTGTTCCTCAGCATCATCCATTTCTGCTGCCATGAGGTCAACTGCCCAAGCTGTTTTCCCTGTTCAACCTTCCATCCCTGTTCAACCTTCCATTACTATTGGAGCAGTAGAAGCTGTTCCTGTTGCCCTTGACATTCCATGCAAATTGTAACTCTCACTGAACTTTGTTTAACCTGACATAATCCCTGCATGCCCATATGGTCTTTCCAAATTCCTCCTTGTCCCTGCTTATGCCTGACACAGCCCTTTTTGCATTGGAGCTGCACCACCAGCTCCTTCCTTCACCAGGACAGCTCTTCATACATGTGGTTGTCATCTTGAGTATTGGGGTGGAACACTGAGGAACAGCTGGAACAAAACAAAGAATACTTGGAGGAGTTTTTCTGTAAAAACCTGAGGCGGTTAATAACTTATCTGATTTTTTCTTTTGTTTATTTGAATTGAGATTTTTCCACTAATGTCTCAACTTAGAATGAGTTCCAAATAGTTTCTAGTTATGAGGATGTAGGGATTAAGATGTATCATATTACACACTGCATTCCTCCCATTTCTCTAAGAAAGCACATGTGTAAGTTTTTTATTCCAATGAATTAGAATTTATTGAATTTTAATTGAAAAAAGATTTTTTTCCATTCTTTTCATAAACTTAGAGAAAATAATGCTGTGTTTTTCATAGAAGGTGTTTTATTCTGGCACTTTAATGGTTTAATAACAACAATGGTACCAGCTGTCCTGTTCTTCAATACACTGGAGAATGAACTCTGTACCTCAGAACAGCAAACCACCAGTGTATTGTGAAGGAGGGACCTTTATCACTCACTTATTGATGGGCTAAATAGTATGAGTTATTCTGATGAAATACCTGGTTTCCTTTGCATTCATATTGTGTGTATAATTTAGTTTAAAATGCTATTTTTTATCAGAATACACATACACAATATTCTAAATTAAAGTAATTAAAATAGCACGGTTAAAATTCTGGCACTTAGCTTCTTAATTTCACAAACTAAGAGATTACTGCATGTACTTTTTGGTTTTATATATGCAACTGTAAAAGAAAATAATTGAGACTCATTAGCAGTGCTATGTTCTAGGAGTTGATTAAAAATGTGTCATTTTATGAATCTAATTCAGCCAATATTTAGGAGGGTTTCTTGAATTTAGACCTATCCTGCCTCCTAGACCTCTCATGTTCTCTGTCATATTTAATTTCTAGTGCTGGCCTTCCAGTTCTACGTCACTATGCTAAAGCTTTTTGGGGATAGAGGCCATATTTTTCCAGTTGCATCTTTTGATATAGCCAAAGATAGTGTCACAGTTGAAGTTTACCCCCCAAAAAAACCAATTTATTTTTACTGTAAATATATGTGGGAAGTATAATTATATAGAAACATTTATGGTCAGATCTTTAATATGAGAACTAGTAAAATTTTGAGTGCCAGACTCCCCCTTGACCTTTATGGTGAAAAATACCATTAATTAGTACATATCCATGGCATACCAGCCTTTATGAACTGACATCTCTTGAAAAATATTCTGACAAGCTGTAGTTCATACTTCACTCAATAATTTGTTGGGAGTCCTTAATAACTCTTAGAAAGTACACGTAGAAACACATTTGCAATGGAGTATACAGCGTGTGAGAGCTGGGTAGCCTAGTTGGTGTGGGCACACAGCATTTGACTTGGTAATGCCAGTTAATGGAAAGCAGAAGTTTTGAGACCCCAGGAAAAAGTGCCTGAGAGGACGTTAGGAATGGATAAATTGGGATATCAGAATATAAGAAGAGAGATGTGTGTGCAAAGCCATTCTCTGAGTGAGTCTTGCAATAGGAGCTTGAAATAGGTTTCAACCAGCCACCTTATTGATATCCACATCCTTCCTGTGACATTTGCTGGCTCCATGAATGCCTGTAGGAAAATGCTGTCTGTATCTATTGATGTCATTAGTGCTGCTAGACCAATGACAAGTTGAGAAATCAGTCTGTAACAATTAAAATCCCTTTGAGTGCTGCATTAATGCCCTAGTCTGTAAAGTCATCTTGTAGCAGCATTAGATCCACCAGAGCTAAATACTTTGTGGGATGCTGAACATCAACCAAGGCTGAGTGCTATTGAGTGGTAGGTGCTTTCAAGCTTGTAAACTCAGTTCTAACTTTAGAGAGATACCAACACTTTTATTTTATTTATAACTGATCAAAGCCCTTTTTTTTTTGTAGTTTCTGGTATGCCAAAGTAGAAATGTACTTGTTTGATTTGTCTTCCTTTGAGAGGTATGGTAGATGAAGTATAAACTATTAAATAAAACTAATGGAGTGAGAGTCTGGTGTAGCGTATGGATGAACAGCTGCAAAAAAAACCTAATAAAAAGACAAAATAGTCCCCAGGAGTTGTCACAGTGAAATATGGAAGGGGAGTATATCTCCTGAAAGAGCTTGCTTTCTTTCCCATTGCTCATCAACAATTGCTCACTTAGGTGATGATTCTGTCAAGCTACCCTGTGTAGAGATGCATATACTATTTCTAGCACTGATTTTTCCAGCTAAATAGTTTTAGTTGAAGACTATGATATATCTTCTGATAGCAAATGGCAAAAATTTCACCCACCAGTTGAGAACTTCTGCTCAGGTGCTTTGTTCGCTGGTGGAAGAGGAAAAAGAAGGTGCAGTAGCAGGAGAGGCACAAATTTTGAAGGGATTTTTGACATGCTCTCAAAGATTTAATTTTATGTCTCCCTTACACAGTATTATTAACCATGTTGTAATTTGTTTATCTGCATAATTAATATTAGGAATGCATAATGCACCTTTTTGCTCTTTTAGAATCTATAAGTAAGAAAGTCTGCTACATATCAGAAAATATCAGCTCTAAAATATCTTGTCAAAGAGTTTCCTTACACTAGAATAAGGTGCTTTAAAATTTCTTTTCTCATTACTTAAAGTTGTTTGGAATTATCACTGAAAACAGATTTATATGAAATAGACCTCTAATTATTGGAGGGATTGACAGGATCAGCCCAGGAGTGTGCAGTTCAGTGTTTCATGTGGTAAAACTGACTGATGGTGCATGGTCCCTCTCTGAAGTTCCTTTCTCTCTCTCTCTAAGGAGTCATCTGCATCTAGAAGTGCAAAAATGTACTAATCTGTTGAAATGCAGACTTAATAAAAAAGCTTTAAAAAAAAGTAAAATCTGTCTTCATATGCTAAGAATTCATCAGCTATACTAACTAATTCCAATAGTTGGAATCAAGGGCTTATGAATCAAATGTAACTTAGAACTGAGTGAAAGGAAAGAAAGTGCAGATTACAGAATGGATACACAGAGACTTAGTGTGAGATCTTTGATCTTTGCACACATTTCCAAATGTTTACAATGTAAAAAAAAAAGGAAATTATGCTTGAAGTATCTTAAGAGTTAAGGTAGAAAAAGGGCTTAAATAAGCTACTCATTGAAGGTAGTGTCAGAATTTTTATTTCTATTAAATTTTATTTTATTTGGATATACTTTTGTTTGCATGCATATGTGAAATGTTAGCTCTGTAAATGTATTAGGGTTTACTGATGGTCATCTACTTGGCAAAAAACATTCTCCTATTGTAGTAAAGGAATTATAGTAGAGTGTTTAACCTGAGCAGTTAGAAAGAGCTGTGAAAACCATATTTGCTGTATGATAAACAATGACACTTTATAAAGGTTGAACTATTCTTAAACAAAAAAAACCCAAAGCAAAACAGTTGAGTGGTATAATGTTTGTCTAAATATTTCCAACATTTCATAGTCCACCTGCTCTATAGAACCTTTGTGGTAGCTCTCTGTGGACCTGACCTTTTATTAGATTAGGAAAAAAAAAAACAAAACCAAAAATGAAAACCATCAACAAAAAAAGATAGAGGTAGTTACAGTGGCAGCTTGTTTCCCCAGACACACATACTTGCTGAACTTTGAAACACCAGACCTTTCAAAACAAGCTGAAAACTCGTCCTGTAGACAGAGCCTATCCATGAGGAAGAACTGAAGGTGCCATCACAACTGCTTAGCAGTGTGTGAGTGAGCTGGAAAGAAAATTTTCCAAATTTTCCAAATCAAATTTCAGATGTGAAATTTTAGGTATTGACTGTCCTGCAGATTACCTGTAAAATTTGAATTTCTTAGGCTTCTTCGTAAGAAAGTGCAGTTTTGAACTTGACTTAATTGATACTGGGAGAACAGCAGAGGTCATTTGCTCTGGGGCAAGTCTCATTCTTCTAGGCTCCCATAAAATAATCAGAATTTAAAGTTGTGCTGTCTCAACAAAAAACATCAATTTTCATAATTTTAGAAGCTATATTTAGTGATAATTTAAATATGAACTCTGCTGTAACAAAGTTATCTGTTGAATAAACATGCTCAAAAATAGAATGTCTCAATCCATAGAAGAAATAAACTTAAACCCTTCATTTTCACTTGAGGTTAACCAGAAAAGAAAAATAGCATAGTTATTTTTGATTCCTCGGTTAGAGAATCCTAAGAAATATATTTTCTTAACCTTATTGTCTGACCACCATAGAATTCCCTTACTTGATGTTTGTCTAAGTAATATACACTCAGTACATTGCTCTGCTCATTTTATCCTGTGGTTCGTCTATGGAGTGCATGCACTTAACTTGTGCCAAGAGGAAATAATATGTGGGCTGAAGGAGGATAAATGGCATATGAACTTGTTTTTGTTTGTACTCTTTCTCCTAATCTTGTTGCAAGTTTTCTTTGAAACTAACAGTACTAAGCTCTTTGGTTTTTACTGTTTTTTCCTTTTCTTTCCAATTTTTCTTGAATACATTTCGAAGAAGATCTGCCAGCATCTGCAGTGGGCTTAAGGTGTATTGCTTTCCATTCCCTATTGTCTTATGGATTTTTATTTAAATGAAGATGATTCATCAGTGAAGAAAGGTTGATTGCTAGACATTGCAACTTTGGTTTGTCTAGATGATAGGACTACGAGATTGTTTGTGCTACCTTGCCAAGAACCAGCCCCTCTTAAGGAGAAAAGTAATTCCATTACCAGTTCTATATTTTTTTTTGTATTGAATCAGGTTTACTTTTACTTTTTTTTATGGGAGATTAAGCCTATGATGGGGAAGAGCAAATTTCAACTCTTTATTGTTAATTAAAAAATATCTTTGGAGGCTGAAGGTTACTATCCTCCTATATTTCCCTGAATCACCTAGTGTCATTGGTGCCCATTCCCATAAAAATGAGGGAATGGTGAGAGCTGAATTCTTGAAGCAAAGTGCTTGTATACCAACTACTTTTTTTTCCCCCTGAAGGTGATCATGTTTTAAAGCAAGCATCAATTCACAATTATTTTGGCATCCCAGTCAAGTACTGGACCTTCATGGAATGCTAATAATTTTCATAAATTTTGGTAATATAAAGTTAGCAGTGGCTACAATGGCTAGTGAGCTGTGAAGACATGTCCTATAAGCCTTTCATGGCTGATTTTTTCCTTATTGCCCTAATATGGCTCTTTATGTGCAGTTGGCTGTTAACAAAGCAGCAAAATGAGAGAGTCTCTTGCCACATTCCACTATCTGTACAAAGTGGGCAGATGGACTTAAAATCTGGATTTTTTTGTTCTTTTTCTTTTTTTCTTCTTCTTCAAAAGAGCTGTATTTTTGCTAAAAGGTTGTAAACCATCCAGACTCAGATATGTTAAAGAAACAGATCAGCAATCAAGAAATATAACTCATATGCAGATGAAGTTCTGTCAATTTTTTGTGTGTGTGCTTAAAGCAAGAGGGAACACAACTGTGTTCTGATTTTTTTATTTAATTTTTTCCCCCACCAGATAGAATTTCCAGTCTTTTCATAAGAAAAGAATGGAGAAAAGGGCACTCAGGTGTGACCTTATCATCCTCTACAACTGCCTGACAGGAGGCTGTAGCAATCTGTGGGTTGGTCTCTTCTTCCAAGTAACAAGTGGTAGGACAAGAGGAAGCAGCCTTAAGTTATGCCAGGGAAGGCTTATATATTGGATATTAGGAAAAACTTTTTCATGGAAAGCATTGTTGAGCATTGAGCCAGGCTGCCCAGAGAGGTGGTGGAGTCGCCATATCTGGATGTATTCAAGACACATGGAGATGTGGTGCCTGGGGAGTTGGTTAGTGGTGAACTTGGCAGTGCTGGGTAACAGCTGGACTCAATGAACTTAGTGATATTTTCCAACCCAAACCATGCTATAATTTTAAGTAGCTTAGGCTGCTAGTTCATAAAAGATGTTAACAATTGCAGTTACTGGCCATCTGATCCTGGGCAACTTTGTTTTTATACTTGGTAGTGACACTGGAAAGTGTCTGGAAAGTTACTGGAAAGACTCATTCCAGCAGTCTTCCCTTCCAGATCCTGTGCAGTGTTTATGGGGCCTATATTGCTGTCACTTGATGGCACCTGCTGCCCTTTCTGCCTGTCACTGTATGTCACCTTCTGCTGCCTATCACTTTGGCTGAGAGATTGGGGAAACCCTGGCTCATCCTTTGGCCATGCTTAGAGCTCTAAAGTTTCAAGAATCTTAAGAGGTGGGGAGGAAAAACATTACTTAAAATTCTGATTTTCTTCCTAATTTCTGAAATAACCTTACCAAGATACATTCTGTTTATTAGATAGATTGGGTGGAAATAGAGAACCACAGTCAGTGCTTCTTCAAAGTTTTTTTTTTTTTGGGTTTTGGTGTTTTTTCTTTTTTTGTTGTTTGCTTGTTTTTCTTTTTTGTTTTTCTTTTTTTTTTTCTTTTTCCACATGCTTTCTTCCCTATCTTCCTTCTGTGGCAGTGCTTGTCTGCTGTTGATAAGACTTTAGGATACTGGGTAGCAGCTGATTTTGTGTGGCTGAAGGTGGTAGATACTTACTTGGTACATGACAATTTGTCATATTCACGTTGGACCAAACTTTGACTTGTCATAATCTTGTCTTTCCATTTCCAGCACTCACTTCAGATTTTGTTTTGATGGGTTTATGGCTCATTTCTACCATTTCTGAGAAGTAGGACCTGACCATTTTACAACCAGCTCTCTGATAAATCTACTAAAGTAATTGTTAATAGTGGCCTGGAGTTTAGCAGTGCCTTTTAGAAGAAATTCTACAAAGAGAAGTGTTGATCATAGTGTTGTGGTTCTTTCTCTTCTTTTTCTTGCTTGTTGCTTTCTATTTTTTTACTTTGGGGCATCTTTTTGTTTTTGTGGTGGGAGAGTGGAGGAGGTGGGGAATATATTCCTCTTTGAAGTTCTGGCTCCAGACTCTTACAAACATTAGTGTCAGGCTTTGCTCTCTATATCCTTGATCTTTACAATATGTCTCATTTTGTTGGGTTTTGTATTTATTAATGAAATATCATTAGACCTGCATTTTGTGAGCTACAGTCTTGGGCAGAATTTATAGGATCAGGGAATTTTATTTTGCTGAAACAATGTAAAAAAAAGGTTCATTTCCAATATTAGTAAGAATGCATCACTGCAGGATGGTCAGTTCTAGCAAAAACAGTCTTGCTAATTGAAGCATAGATATTTCCAACAAAAATAACTGTGCATAACTGTCTATGGGCAGTCTGCTTTCTCTTTCTGTTCTCTACAATAAATGTATAAAAATTGAGCAGATTTCTTTACAAAACTCCGTCTTGAGGCTAAAAAATAATTTCCCATAACTATACAACATGATTTCCTTCAGAATGAATTCTTTGGCTGGCTGCCAAAGCCAGCATGTAAGTGTTAAAATGTGGAAGATTAAACTCCTCTGGAGATAGCACATGACTGAGGATGTCAAATGTTTTTCGTGGTCAGTCTGTCCCTCTGTCACATTCAGGAAGATTTGGCAGCAGCAGCACAGGGACCACAGGTGGTATCTGTAAGTAGATGCTCTCCCTGGGAAGAGCATTAGGGCTCTGCGCTGGACGAGGTGTGAGGTTGTTTTTTGGCTGTTTAGGTAGCACTGAAACCACTTTCATCTAGGTGGGGGTTCAGTCTTTTTCCCCCTTAGACTTTCTTGTATTTGTATGCAATATGAGTTTGAACAATGAAGCATAAACAATTCCAAAGCTTTGTTCAGAAAAATAAGAACTAAGTAGGCATTGCTGCAGATGTTCCTGTCTCTTCCCTGAGGGCACAGACAGTCAGAACCCAAATTCCCTCTAATTATCCCAGTAACAGACATATGCACACACATAAAAATGCAGCAATATGTACTTCTATCTGGGGGAGCTCTGGCAGGGCAGAGAAAACAGGAATGCAAGGCTAGATTTTAGACCTTGAAGGTTAGAGTGGATTGTAAAAGCAGGCAAGGGAACTACTGTGACTGTGTCTACCCTGCCTGTAGAGCAGTAGGACAGGTGGCTGGGGCAGCCAGTAGCTGTGTAGAAGGAAGTAAGTTTACCACAGGCTTAAGAAAGAAGTTCAAGTTTTTCATGCATGTAAAGTAAGAAAACATATACTGTAGGAAATATGCTTCATTTTCTCTTTCCCCCATTAATAATAAATTACTTAAAGCCCTGCCTCATTACCTCCAAAATTGTTCTGAAGCTGTAATTGCTGTTCAAAAAATGAATGCGCAGTAAACAGGTGGTGAACTTTCTGGAGAATATCAAGAGGTTTATGGTCTTGGGGTTTGTTTTATTACAAATGATTTAAAGTGGAGAGGAGCACGAGAAGCTAGCAGAGCTAGCTAGATAAGGCTAGATACAGATATTTATTTCTTGGCTTCTGCAGTTCTGTTTGTATGGAAAAGCAAGCTTCAGGACTGTATTAAGTTTTACTGGTTAGTAGAAGGAAGGCAGCTGGCTTGTAAATGGGACCTAAAGACCTCCAGATTACTGCTTCTTGAAAGGGATCTGTAGTTTTGAGGTTGCTTTGTCTTTTTGTTGGTTCTTTTTTTATTTTCTTTCTTTCATTTTTCCTTCCCCCCCCCGCCCTATAAGCAAAGATGAGCTCTGAACTGCAGATGGAGATCTGACATGTTTTCATGTTTCCAAAGGAGAACCAAATGTAGTGTGGTAAGACTTAAAAGAGGAATCTTTTAGTTTGTGGTTGCTGATTTAATAATTCTGGGCAACTTTGTAACTTCATCTTTTCCTTTATAGAGGACTGGATTGCATTGAATAACTCTGCCTAGATGATTTTTTGTTTTTTTCCTTGGAGGGAAGAAGTGATGTTTTGTTTTCTTATATCTTCCTGGACACCTTTTTTTGGAAACTGTAGAGTTCCTACTGTCTTATCACTAATTACCAGAATGTCTGTATTTTTCAGTGTATTATTCAGATTAAAATATATTCATTGTTTCTATAAGAAATATTTTGAATTTTCAATTAAAATAAAGGCTTGACTAAGCATATGAACATATATTCTCTCATGTCCCAGTTATGATGTCCAGCCATATACTCTTAATTCTGTACACAGCCCTGGTATAAGTAAGTTCTGTATTGCAAATGAAATGTCTTTTTCATTAAAGTGCAATGCTGAGTACTGCATCAGATCCATCTGTCCTAATCCTTTCATTTTGCAGCAAAGCATTAAATGGTGTTGGGTGATGCTGTCTTTTTGTTGTTGAACTAGTGCTCTTCTCTTCATATGTTGTGTTCAGCCTGCTTCTCGTGTACTCCATTTAGATTGTTAGAGCCTTCCGGTAGCACTGACCATTAGATCTGTTTACATCTGTGGCCCTCCTTAGGCATGACATTTGGATGTTTGTACCTTGTCTATGAAAAAGTGGACATGTCAACTACATTCTGGTAACAGGTGGATCAGGAATTTCTCTGGAACGTTGAGCTGGGACTGTCTTTTCAATTTGTATTTTTTTTTCTCCCAGAAAAAAAATGTCTCTTTCTGTGAGATTTAAATGTTAGAGACTTGCATATTCCTTGTTTGTTTATTTGACTGAGGTTCTCAATGCAGTAGTTTGTGTTTCTTGTGTATGAAAAATTACAGAAAAAGCACCTTCATGGTCCTTTCTAATTAATCCTGATGGTGTATACATGTTCTTAGTACTTAATGCTGTGTTACTTGGGCATTCTCCTTCTATTTAACTTCAAGTCTGGTACCAAAATGCAGTGTTGGTCCTAACTTTGATATATAGTAGGGTGTCTGCCCCTGCAATGCATGTTAAAGGAGAACAGCAACAGGAGCATCTAGAAAGGGTTAATGAATACCCAGACTGTTCACCTAGGGCTGTAATTTCACTGGATGTGCCTGGCTTTGCATCCTACTGCACCTCTGGATGTACAACCTAGGCAAGGGGCACTCCACAGAATCTCCCTTTGGGATTTTCTCCAGACCTGTGGAATAAAGCTCCACAGCACGGGCAAGGCAATCCCCTTGGGGCTGCAATTCTGCAATAAGCATAAGCAGACTGCATAGGCAGTCAAGGTCATAAAGCTGAGGAGGTATATGGTCCTGGAAGCAGATCTACCAACATAGCACTGCATATAGAAAGCATATGTCTGGAATTGAAGGAAAGGCAGCCTGCAATGGGCAGGCCCTCTCTGCTTTGCAGTGAGTTGCTGTTTTCCAAGTGCTTGGCTTCTGCCATGGGCCTTATGGAAGAAGAACAGGGCAGATGTTTGTACTTAGATTTTGAAATGAATATAGTTTAGCATATTGTTTTTGCTGGAATGTAGTAACCTGTAGAATTAATCTTTTCTGTAAGAGAAATTAAAAAAAAATGCTATGTTAATTACAGTTGTTCAATGAGGTTTTTTTTTGTTTATGATTCTTTTGTCATATCTTTTATATTCTTTCTCAAGAGAAATGGTACTTTTAGTGATTTCATGGTTAATGCATCCAACAGAGATAAACCAATTGGGAAAAGTCTGTTCTGGCCTGTTTTGCAACAGAGCTAAGCTAAGGTTAGTGTAGGAATTTGATTCAAAGTAAATAAAAATAAAGCATGACTTCACAGGTAAATAAAGAATTCATTGCATTTGTATGGGTCTCAACACTTTGTACCAGAAATAGAACAGTTGTGGTGAAGCTTCATGGTACTGCAGCCTAAGGAGTGCACAAAGTAGTTTGTTCAGGTGCAGCATAGGTTTTTTCCATTGCAATGGCAACCAGACAAGCCCTGATGCCAAATCCAGAAGTTTGTTTGCAGTGTTTTCAGAACCTCACCTGAGGAAAAAAAAGCCTGTATATAGTATCTTATATTGTCAGTTACATGTTTGTAACTATAGCTGCTTTCTACTCAGTATTTGCTTTTTTTTTTTTTAACTTATTGATCAAAATTACTTAAAACATTGAAGTCATTGCATGCAAACGCTGAGCTACACATGCCTTGGAGAAGTTCTAGAATAATAAATTATATTTTTGACAAACTAGGCCTCAGCCCATTTCTGGTAAGCAGGGGTGTGAACTGGGATTGGTTACAGAAGTAATATAGCTGTTCTTTTGCTGAACTTCCTTGATGGAGTTCTCTTTTTAGTTGGAACCTGTGTAATAGTGTTGGCATGTATTTCCTTTCTTCACTTGAGCTGTGGTGCCTTTTTTAATTTAATCTCCAGTGAGCCAATGATGTATCAGCAAGGGTGTGTTTAATACATTTCTGTGAGGAGAGAATACAGTATGAAAGAGGTAGGAAAACTGGTGATTGGAAGTATTAAAAAAAAGTATAGACAATAGTGAATCATAAAAGATTCTGCAACAGGCTCTATCATGCCATTTTCTTGCCTATATTCCCAACATGGAGCAATGCTTGTTAACCTGAAGTTGTTCTGAGTGAATTTATTATTCACAGATATATTTATAATATAATGTAGTTTTAAAATGAGAACTTTGCAGTCACACTGAATTGATACCAATGATGCACAGAAATTGCTGGAGAAAATCTTGTTTTTCTCAGTTCTAGTTTTAAGATGTTTAGAGGCTGTGAAGTCCCAAAGCGTCACAGCAGAGTGTTTACAAGTGCTCCTAGCTGTGTCCTTCAAGTGCAAATGTTGCAGAAAAATGCCCAGACAGGACATGCTGAATGAGTGAAAAGGTGGATCTCCTCTTGCCAGCCCTGACACCTTGTTTGATAGATTCCCCTGTGGTTGATGGAACTGTCACCAGGGCATGGGGGTGATGCAGTGGAGTCAGCGTGGCACATCCCTGGGGACACTTCTGGCATGTCTCGCTGCCTTTGAAGAGGATAGTGGTGTAACTTGAGTGTCACAGGAAGAGATCTAGGGCTAAAATTATTCCACAGCTTCAGGGAGATGGAGTTATTGTATCATCCTTAGATTAGATACATTTAATTATAAAATAGCTTTAGCATGCAGAAATATATTTTAATTTTCTTCTGATGAGATTAGTGAGTTTGTTGTACTGATGCCACCCAGAGACTTCTGTTAATATTGCAAATCTGCTAGTTTTCAACTATGGTGTTATTGTTTTTGTTGCTGTTATTGTGGTGTTGTTGTGGTATTATTATTATTGCTATTGTTGTTATTTTGCTAACAGACTTCTTCAAGGTGCCGCTGGGCACGTTTAACTTTGTGCTCACTATTTTCAAAAAGGACACCATGGCATGAGGTGTCACATACATATACCATAAACACTACTGAAACTTTTAATATCTATGTTAATTTTGAAATAAGGAGGTCTTTATTGTCTTTTGACTTTGTTATTTGCCAAGTTGTGTTATTATTAAAGATCACTTCTGAATTTAGTTCTAAATATACCATTCTATTCCTTGTAAGTAATTTCTCAATTTATTTTACTGTTTACTGTAGCTCTACTTTGAAGTACTGAATAATGAAACTTAGGTTAGAGGGAACTTTACAATTTCATTTACGAAGAACTGTAGAGCTCAACACTCGGCAAGTCCTTGGACAATGTAAACCAAACATGTAATGGCCTGTTGGGCAGATGCTAAATTTAAAGTAAAACAGAGACAAGTTTCTGGTCTTTCATTTTTTTTTTTTTTAGTATGAGTATCTAATGTCCTTCTGCCCAGCTTTGATTGTTAACCTCCTTTGTCTTTCAACCTCTTTAAGAGATTTCCTTGACCTTTCCTAGGAGCTGAGTGGAATCTAGTGTGTTTGCTTTGCTGTAGATTTATGAACCACGACAAACTTTGTTTTATATTAAATCTAAGCTATTAACCCTCCCTCCCAAAACCGGAACCCTCCAGGAAAACCCATAACATCTGATCCCTGGTGTGTGAAAGAGAGCTGTAGCCTTCTCAGAAAGATTTTTTTTTTCCAACATCCATTTCTTAGTTCCATGAGAAAGTGTTTTTTAGGGGGGAATATTTTTGAGTTATAAGGCCTGCAGATTTCAGTCCTAAAATAGCAATGAAAATTCTTGTGTTTGCTGTTGCTAAGGTTAAGTTTGTCTTGAATGCACCAAAAAGACTCAGTGTGTGTTGGCAATGACCTGCTGTCATGAATGTACGTGTACCATGGTAGTTTCCCTGGACTGCTTTGAGCCCTAGACCAATGCCTGCAGAATGGCAAACTTGCCTGCTTAGTTTTAAAGGAAAAGCAAATCCAGGCTGAAGGTGTGTTTCAATAAGTGCTCTCAGTATCAGGAGTAACAAGAGGGAAGTCATTTAAGGGCTTGGTGTTTTACTGTAATTCACATGAAATGAGGGCAGAGGGAAGGGAGGGGAATGCCAGGAAGGAGGGTCAGGATTGGAAAGGGTAGGGACATTGCTGTTTGTCACCTGTGACCAGCAAGAAACACTATTAGCTGGCAGGACAGCTTAATTGCCTTACACATCTATTTATGGTACTTGTACTTATGTACATTTTGTAGTAGACAAAATGTACAGCTATGTTATTGTGTAAAGCTTGTCATGTTGCATCTGCATGAAAACTATTAATACATTTAAATTATTACTTCTTACTACTTTACCATTAAAGTTTTAATTGAAAGAAAAATAATTTATGGGCCTTTAGCAGCTAATTGTAAATTTTTGACTCTAAGGAGATAATTAATAGCAAAACTAAAAACTCTTGTTTCACCTATGGGTTTTCAGCTAGATTTCACTTGGTGAAAAGAAATTTAATTATTCTGTTAATTAGTTACATAAGCTTATACTTTTTCAGTGTACATGGTGTTGGATTGCCTTTTTTTTTTTTTTGGCACTGTTTTTTTGTTAATTTTCTCTTACAAAAGTGTCATGAAGTTGCAGCTATGTCTCATAAATGCTTATTTCTCTGTGACATGTGCTGCCACTGTGACACACAAGAGATACAGTTTCAGAGTGTTTTCTGAAAAAAAAGAAGAGCTCTAGCAGCCATTTGCTCTTCCTGACCTTATTCCCTCAAGCAAGTGTTCTGCTGAATGCAACAAAGACAGGATAAAAAAAAAAAATGTTTTGGAGGGGAATCGGATTTCAGAGAGATTTCTTAGCAAGTCCTCATTCTTGTTCTCTAGCCTGTGCTTGCCTTGCCCTGCCTGGCCCCTGCTCCCTTGCTCCAAACCTGGAAGTGGTCTCAATCATCTGCTTGCTGTACCTTGAAGCTTTGTTGTGTCTTGCTGAGACAGCAGGACAAGTGGAAGAGAATTGAGTCTTTGAATCTCAGTCTCCCCTGTAGCCTTCTGGCACTGCAATAATTCTGTGTACTGAACTGTCCCTGGCCCCTCATGCTGAAGGGAGCCACTCCTCTCCTTTTCTTTCAGAAGACCAAGGATCTCACTTGTCCTACCAATATAGAGCTGAGGTAATTCCATTCTCAGCTGCTTGCCTTGTCTCTCTTGCAGAGACTGATGTTTCCACAGTGGGTCTGTCTTTATTTTTGTTTTGTTCTTTATTTTCTTTCCTTCTTTTTCCAGTAAGTGAGATTCTTCATGATTTACCTCTGGATTTCCTCATCTTCATGTCCTACCTAATTTCTTAACTTTTTAGAGCTTGGAAATGGATTGTTTTATATTAAATGCATGATTGAAAAGTTAAGGCTGCAAAATCAAGTAAAGAAAATTTAAGAAACGCCTCTTTTATGCTTGCCTGTGTAGCCTTATATATATTTATTTAAATAAAAATAGATAAGTAAGTATGTACATGGCTGTACAGGCCTGCAATGTATAAGTGTTTTCCTCCCTCAGAATCCTTCTGGGTTCTCTGCACAGCATCTGCAGTAATGGCTGATGGCAGCTGTAATCACAGTTATCTAATATGTGGCCACATCCTCTTTCCACCCCAGTGTTTGAATCCTGGATTGAGCACCCCTCCAATGCAGATGGAAATCAAGAGTGAATTTAGCCACAAGTACTGCAGAACGTGTGCAAACTGGCATTGCGAGCCTGAAATTTCCCAGATGCATACAGGCTGACATTAAAAATGCAGAAGTTACTTTTCTGACACCCAAGTGATTCTACTTCACAGTTCCATCTGTTTTTCCAAAGTATATGATGATACAGCTTCTGCACTCTGCATTTAATTGTTATCTGCAATGGCTGAGCACATTTTGACACAGAATAACATTTTTCTCCTGGGCCCATTCCTTAGGAATGGATAGCCTACTTGTGCTAAAACTTTAAATTAGGAACAAATCATCCTGAAACAGGCACCAGACATGGATTATTTCAACTGAGACATTCGCAAAAGCAAAAATATTCTCTTGAGTGAAGAAGAGAGTTTAGAATGAATGCTGTTAACCTGAGCTGCAATTAATGGTGCCAGTATCAAAAATTGCACTTCTGCAGCACCCTCAGGGGGGTTGGTTTTGACTCCCTGCTCTAAATGGTCATGACCATGTGCTGGCCTTTGGTCTTTCAAGCAACTGTTTCACACCTGTAAACTTCAGACAGTCCCACAGCCCATTGTGCCCTACATGTACAGCCCTCCTCACCTTTCACATAAGTTCCAGACCACTGCTTTGTGACTACATTAAAAAAAAAAAAAGTTTCAGTCATTGTCCTGAGAATTGTGGCATTTTGGAGGATGAGGTTTTTGTACAACTGGACTTTTTTTTAAAGAGCCATTTCTACCATCTCTATCAATACAGCAATTTTATATATTCTATATGTCTATTTAAAAAATGTTATGCTCTGTTCCCACAATACTGTGTCTATTTAACCAAACTGTTGAGTTTCCAGTTAGTGATATGAATGAATAAAAGAACTAGTAATGAAAATATTTAAGGATTTGATTTGCAAATTTATGTGTGCTTTAGTTTGAAAGTTGGAACATGTTTGTATTCTGAATACTAGTAATGCCCCTTGTTGATTTTCAGCAACTCACGTGCTTGTCTGCCCTGCTTAATGTACTTAATGTGTACCTAATGTAACATGCTTAATGCTTAATTGGTCTGAGAAAGAAAGGTGAAAAAAAAAAAGAGTTCAAAGGATGTCAAGCATTTTTCCTTTTTCATCCCTCATTTTTCAACCTTTTTATTGTGAAAATGATGAAAAGTCAAATGTCTTTGTTTTCCTCATTTCTTTTCACTTAATCAGATCCTTTTGTAAAGAAAATAAATAAATCAATTGCAAACTAAAAAAAACAAACAACCTCTAGTCCTCAGCTGCCTTTGATGCATGGAAATTTAATCTAACTTTGCTTGAGTATGTGTCAGTGAATTGCAGTTGTATTGTGGTGTTTTCTGCTTTACCCAAGGAGGAAAAACAATTCAGAACAAAATATGGATACTTGATTCAAGTGTGTATCAGGTGGCTGCCCTGTATTTTATGGGCCTGTATTATAAATTAAATGGCATAGTGGTGAAAGTCTCCTATGTTTCCTTAGAGGACCATAAGGAGAAAACTTGTGGACTCACACGAAATATCTATAGATTTAATGGTGGCTACCTGATGTACTACACCTATAACATTTATAGTAAAAGTTGTATTTCTTGATTGTTTTTAGAAATTGCCCCTTGGCTGCACATGTTCAAAGCAGAAGATGCTGTGGACTTCTCACAGTTAACATTTGACCCAGGACAAAAAGAGCTTATTGCTGGAGCAAGGTGAGAAATCTTATTTCTTTTTTGTGATGAACCAGACTGGGTTTTGTTTTTTGGTGATAAGCAATATTTAGCCAAATTCCAATATCAGTGTGCTCTTGTGTGACTCCTCTACCTTCTAGACCCACTGAAATGAATATTATGTATATTTATTTCTCTTATCCCTGACCAGAGTTACAAGATGGACTGCCTGCCTGGTATCAAGGTTTATAATAGTTTAAAGTATTCTAATTTTTAAGAGGACTGTCCTGGGGTACACAATCTTTGTGTGCATATGGTAGAACAAGCAGGTGCTGCATGGCAAAGTGACAAAAGTTGGCATTGCATGAAGTTTAGGATGATTCTAAATTTGGCTACACACTGTGGCCCTGGCTCTTTGAGTTGGGATGTTTCTAACAATTATTCACTACAATGCCAGGGGCATCTGTTAAAGACTGTAGAATTAGTGGTAAAAGTTAGTGATAGTCACTGTTTGCACAGTAGGATAGGAGAGCACTCTGCAAGCTGTGATCAACGGTGACACTGTCTTAGATGACAGCACTGAAGCAGTGACAGTCCTTGACCACTATTTTTTTTTTCCTCTTAGCATATGAGGTGTAGCAAAACATCTTGGTTGGCCAAACAAAATCTAACCATATAAACTTATTATTCACACTTGCCTTCTGAATATATTTTACTTTTGAATTATCAAAGTTCTAGTCAGTTCACTTGTCTGTTAGGTTTAGCACTGGAATATATTTCTGTTTCCATGTTTGCCTCTTAGCTGAAAATGAGGTTCAAAATGTAGAGTCATAAAATGCACTTTAAGAAAAATATTTTCCATGGGCCAGTGGAAGTTGTTTATCTACAGGGAAAAGCTTTCTGAGTGTGGAAATAGGTGTGGGTATATACATTTATTTATTTATTTTTGGCCCACATTAAGTGGGGTATTCTGTGCCTTGATGTTAATTTTTCAATTTTTAAGCTGCCAAATGAAACTAAGTGTGAGGTTATCAACTGCTGCTACTCTATAAGAACTGTCACCATAAGTTGTCTGAGCCTCTCCCCAGGCTCCAGATCCATTGAAATGTGTGTTGGATCAGTGCACTCTGTACAGATATCCCAATAGTTGTAAAAAAGAAAAAAGAATACTTTTCCCTCCTTCCTCTCTTATTTTATTCTCCATGCTGTTAATCTGGAGTCCAAATCTGAGCAAAAAATAAGATGATTTAAACTAGTGCTTTTGATGAAGCCTTTTGAATCACTATGGGATAAGCTTTGGATGATTTTTTGAATAAGCAGTGACTACAAGAAAAAATCAGCTGTAATTCTGCTTTTTGCAAAAGATCCCATACATAAAAAGATTTCTTTTTCCTATAAGTTAATGATGGTTCAGAGCTTTATATCTCTTGTTCTGACTAAAATTTAAAAAATAAAAATATTCAGGATTATTAAAATTACAACAGCAATTTTGTTTTACACAGTTCAGTATAGTTGGCTGGAATTTGTTCATAGAAAGTATTGATTTTCCCTTTCTGTATTTTGCATTTCCATTCTAAATTTTAACCTTTCTGATGTTGTGTTTGACCATGGAGATCTTCCTTTAGCATAACTAAGCTTGCCAGCAGTTTTCTCTAATTGTATGTATTACTGATACAAGTACATCCTTTTCACTACACACCTTTTTGTCCTTTAAGGCATTGTGCCCCACGAGCTGTACATCATGGGGTCCTAGATTCAGAGACTAGCAACCAATTGTCAGGGTGCTGTAGTCCCAGAAGTGCAAGTGGCGATCACACTGATAATGTTGCTGACTACTTTCCTTCTGCATATAGTCCCCACTGCAGGCAGAATGAATCCATTCACTGTGAATATCATGTCAAGTTTTCTCTTTATTTGCAGGAATAGTTTTTGTAGCCTTTCATAGTCTCAACTGGCCATGTTTATGCTTTTTTTCCCCTTAATGTACTGTGTTTTACCTTTCACTGACAGCCATCTGAACAGACCATTAATATTACCATACTTGTGCTATGGCCTGTGGACAATATTTTAGTACAAGTTTCTTGAACGTCTGCCCCACTGGATTCACATATTCAACCAGCCATTTGAAGAATTTGTTTTCTGTCATAAGCAACAACTCTGCTCTTGTAAAGACAGCAAAGAGGATTTAATTCTGTTAATTCACTGTTTGTTCATTCTTCCTGATGAAGTATCTTTTGATATGTAGTTATTTCTCTTAGAATATTTCAACGTTTTTTTATTATTGTCTCCTTGTACTAACACTTCAGTACTGAAAAACTACTAACCATGTGTAATGTGATTTCAGTAAGATCTGAACAGTGAAAAGTTCCTGTTCACTTGTGAAAATGATAATTTGTAGCCTTCTAGCATACACTTCTCTTTGCTACCCAGTCACGGGCAATGGGGCACATGAAAAAGTTACAAATAAACTTGTAGTACTCTATGCACTGACAAGAGAAGTACTCACGTTACTATTTACTTGTCCAGCATCCACATAAGAACAGGTGTACTGGGTTTGCATGGCAAGCCTCTGGTATGGAATGGGGCTACAGGCACAGCTTCTGTGAGAAGCTGCTGGGAGCTTCCCCCATGTCTGGCAGAGCCAATGCCAGCTGGCTCCAAGATGGATGTGCTGCAGGTCAAGGCCATCAGCCCTCTCTCTGTGATAACATATTTAAGAAGGTAGAAAAGTTATTGAGCACAAATAATTACGCCCACAGAAGAAAGGAGTGAAACAAATGTGAGAGAAACAGCCTTGCATTCACCAAGGTCAATGGAAAAGAAAGGGGAGGAGATGCTCCAGATGCTGGAGCTGAAATTCCCCTGCACCCTGGGGTGCAGAGCATGGTAAAACAGCTGTGTCCCTGCAGCCCGTGGAGATCCATGAGTATGCAGAGATCCACCTGCAGCCCATGGAGGAGACCTGTACTGGAGCAGGGGGATGCCCAATGGAGGCTGCAACCCCTTGGGAAGCTCACCCTGGCAAGACCTGTAGCTCCGTGGAGAGAGGAACCCACACTGGAGCAGGTTTGCTGGCAAAATTTGTGACCATGTGGGGGAACCAGCAGTCTCTTCCTGAAGGACTGCACCCTGTTGCAGGGATCTGTTCTGGAGCAATCTGTGGAGAACTGCAGCCTGTGGGAAGGATCCATGTTGGAGAAGACCCTGGAGGGCTGTCTTCCATGGGAGGGGAATCCCATGCTGGATAAGGGGAAGGGCTCCTCTTCCTGAGATGGGATAATGGCAGAAGCAATGTGTGATGAACTGATCATAACCCCCATTCCTCTGTCCCTCTGTGCCCCTGGGGCAGGAAGGAGGGAAGGAGACAAAGAGTCAAGAACAAAATTAAGCCTGGGAAGGAGGATAGAATGGGCGGAAGAGGTTTTTAAGATTTCTTTTGCTCTTCTTATTCTACTCTGATCTTGATTGGTAATAAATTTAGTTAATTTCTTTAAGTTGTTTCTATTTTGCTCATGAAGGTGTTCTGTGAGTAATCTCTTCCTGTCCTTATCTTAACTCATGAACCTTTTGTTATATTTTCTTTTCCTGCCCAAAAAAGGAGGGGAGTGATAGAGCAGATTTGATGAGAACCTGGTCTTCAACCAGCCCACCACATCCTTGCACCTTCAGGATTCTGCTTTAGTAAGCTGGTGGTGTTCAAAACTAGAGGAATGATTTTTCACAGCCAGAAGCTGTGGCTCATCTTGTGTTCATAATTGATTTTTTCCACCTTAATGAAGTCTTCCCAAATTGCTCCGTCTTAGAAATCAAACAAAATACTATCGTGAAAGTTTGACACTCTTGGAAATTTTAAAATCCTTTTTCCATTACTGGTATTCAAGGCAGTAACTCTTTTTCATTTATTAAATTCTACATCCTCTAAAGATATTTATGATTTGTCTTATTGAGAATAGTAGCAAAGATCCCAACTGGAATCCAGACTGCATTCTTTTTGGGAGTTGCCAATGTCATGCAGCTATGTGGAAAGAAAGATATGATCCTACAATACCCCAAAAGGTGTCTCCCAGAGTGGTAGAGAAATTTTGATCTCTTTGCAGAGACTTCAAATTGTTTATATATGCTTGAACAAGGTTTGATGAAATTAGTTAAAAATGTAAGGAAGGACTGCTAAAAGGCAGATGAGAAGAGGAATTGGAATTGTAATGGAGGATAACAAGGGCTGAGCATGTGCATAGCACCTGCCCATAAATCCATCAACAGGTACATCTAGAAAAGGATGTAGTAGTACAAATGGAACAGCAGTGTTGACAGAAAACCAGATAGTTTAAGTTGGCCATGAGTAATTTAGTTAAGAAACAATGATTTTTGTCACATTTTGCTGAGGCAATCAAAATAAGAACAGAAATAATTTTCATATAGAGGTCTCTAAAAATATGCAAGGGACTTTATTCTGTAGTATTTACCACAGCAGGCAATAACTGGGAAGTTCGTCCTATATTGCTAAGATTAGTCTTGCCTCTCCAGTTTGGGAAATAAAGGTGGTCTTCTGATGTCTGTGGACATTCTGTTGCTGTGCAAAAATAGACGGTTTACAATTGTATATGTCCCCCATCCCTGCCCTCAGCTTCCGCAAGTCGCCTTCCACTCCTTGTGAGAAGGTTATAACAGGCTGATAGGTTTTTTTGTTCTGCAAAACATCCAATTCTCCTGTAGGTATTGAGTTGATTAAGCTGGAGTCTTGTAGCCTCGTTTCAGTTTCCTTGCACCATCAGCAGCAACCCGTGAATGGTGCCACTCCAATACTAGTATGCGCCTTCACATTAATCATGCAATCCATGCTCCCATGAAACTGTATCTTTAAAATTTGCCCCAGGCATTGTTCTTAATATTGTATGTGACCTGGCAGATAAAAATAAATGAGTTCTATTGCAATCTAAAACCTTCTTGGGAATTCATTTGTTTTCTTAGAAAAAAGCCAACCCATATGGCAGGGCAGAATTCACTTTTATAATTAAATGGCACCAGTGAAGGATTACTCTCAGGGCATTAGCTCCTCAGTAAGCTCAAGGAAATGAGATACACTTGTTTATCTTATTCTGATAAATTCTAATAAAATATTCAGATGAAATATTTCTCTATGTGTTGGTGGACTAATATAGCATGTAATAACATATTATAGTGATTTCTGTATTTTGAAATACCAGTAGGCACAAAGATTCATGGATTTCTCCAAGAATAACCTTGTCTTCTTTGCTGTGTGAAAGTGCTTTGCCATATGTTTCTTTGGAAAGGTCAGTTGAAGGGGGAGAAGACCAGATTAAGGGAAGGATACAAGTCTCTGAACTGCCAGGCAAATTGTGCATTGCCATTTTTCCTCCTCATCTTCTGACAATGTATGTAACATGTAGCAGCTCTAGTTTTGATAAATCAAAAATTGCTAAAAGTGTTTCATCCATTTTGGCTAAACTGGAGTTGACAAAAAGCATGTCAAAAACCCAGTAGTTTAGGGCAAATTTTTTATTTTTCCTTTTTTGTGACTTTTAATTTTATTCTTTTTCTCAGTGGTTTTATTTAAATCTTGCAAGAAAATTATGTCTATTTTTAAAGGGAAAATGTAGTTATCCTCTTTTCCCAAAACTCGTGTGCTTGAAATTTTGAACTGGTAGCAGCCTGGATTGAGTTAATTCCTAAAATGTGGAAAATTTTTTTTTTTAATTCAAGTTGGGCTAGCTCAGCTATACTTTTAAATGATACAGTTAATATCAGAAATAGGTCTCAAAGCTATTCAACTTTCTTTTTAATTGGCTAATATATATTTAGGCATACCTTACTTTTTTTTTTTTTTTTTTTTTTTAACATAGAGTATCCTAATAGTGGTGGCTTTCCCCAATATGTTCTCCTGCAAGTTAATTAAACTTGCTTTTTAGGATTATAACTTGCTTTGAGGTGGCTTATTGCCTCAGTCACTCCTTATCTCACTGATGAAGGACTGCAACAGTAAGGCTTCTCCCTTAATTAGATGTGTGTTTGGGAACGTTAATTTGAACCATTACCACTACTTGCCATAATAACAGAAAGGCAAATTAAAGGATTCATTAACAGTGGCTTAAGGATCTCTAACAAAGGAATAAATAACTATACAGGTTTGCTTCTTGCTGTTGTCTGCTCCCAGCAGGAGGATCTTAGAGCTTCTGGTTAATAAGGTGCTCTGAGGGCTACATGTACAGGGAGAATATAAAGGCAGAGGGAATTGGTGCTCTATTCTTTGAACATCCATCTGGGTATCACTGCTCATTTAACACTTGGCTCAGGGTAATCAATGTCTGTCCTTCCACTGATTGAACTGGGCTAATCTAATCTAATGTATGGTTTAATGCTAAATCTGTAAAAAATTACCATTTTAATGCAGCAAAAAGAGGCTGGTCTTTCCCCCCTACTGCTTGTGTTTCCTACCTTGCTAACAGGTTCCTGAATATTTTTTAAACCTTCATACCTCTCCTGCTCATGCCTGGTTCCACTCTGCAGTTTTCTCCTTCTTTGCACCGACTCTGGCAATAGTCTGATTGCAGAGTGACACTAGTCAATTCACTATCTCCACAAAACTTCTTCCTTTTCTTGTGCTGATTTAATGTCTTGGCATTTTATTTGGAGAAGCTGACATGGTGCATCATCACAGGAGCCCTGGAGTTGACTCAGAGTAGAACAAAAGAGAAATGATCCCTTTGTTAGGGGTAAATGGAACTTTTGTCACTGTCATTGCAGTTAATTTTCTTAATAAAAAAATTAAAAAGAAAATATCTGAAATTTGGATACTTTAAACTCTTTACCTTTTCCCCCTGACCTTTCTTACACCCCACCTCCAACAACTCAAGCCAACTTTATACCCAAGTTGATTACTGTAGTAGGAGATCACAAAAAGTTTGAACTGTCTAAAATTTCTGGTTTTAAGCCCATTTTCATTGATGGGGGATTTTTTGGAGGAAATGTAACAGCAACCTTTACATTTAATTTCAATTAATCTTGAAAAGAAACAGAAGATTAATATATTGAACACTGAAATGGTAACAAGACCCCATAGAATTTGCATGCCTCTTAATGTGAGTGAATACTGTACAATATATGTAATATCTCCCAAAATATAAAAATCAGAGACATGTACTTTGACATATGTGTTGCAGCAATAAAAAAAAAATATTAACTATTTGGTTAGCCACAGTTATGAATTGCAGGAGTAACATTTTGGCTGAGCTGATATTTCAGGATAAAGTTGTATCCAACAACAACTTATTAATAAATAGCTCAATAACCTCACAAATTCATCTGGACTAGAACATAATATTCAGAAACATCCTTGACCTGCATGCATAGGTGGCAGACAGTTGTCAAATACTTTGAGGCCATTGCCAGCTGGGGGGAACTTGAGTGCTGTGTGTGAGAAGTCAAGGCCAACAGAAGAAGATGTAAAGGAAAGTTTAAGGTGACATGGCATGGCTTCAGGAGGAGGGTGACCTCCAGAGCTGCAGGAACCCCTGGCACTTTTCTGCTTTTTCTGGAGAAGCCCATGGCAAGAAATATGTGGAAGTGACATCTGACTGTTGTTGAACATCTGTGCAGGACTGCTGTGGTCTAGGATCTCCAGCATTGCTGAGGCCGTCTGAGGAGCCACAGGGAAGCAAAGTAAGATTTACTAATCCAGAGGAGAAAGCATCAGAGAAGGAAATGAATTTTCACAGCACCCTTGAGTGGATTAATTCAATTTTTATTTGGATTCTATCATAATTGACTCCCATAGTATTTTTTCTTATTCTGTTTGACAATCTCATCGTCTCACTGCTCAGTTTATGATTACATGAGCCTTCCCTTTGCTACTTTGAATGTTAATAAAATGCTGTTAGTCTTCATTCCTCGAGAAAACCTGTATATTTAGAAATTATTTAAAAAGAGCAATAAGAACAACAAAAATCACTTCTCCATAATTTTTAGGATGGATCAACGCGACTTACTAGTCAGAAAAAACTTATCTCTGTGCATATGCTGTTTTCACATCTTTAGCATGTATCAGTAAGCCTCTCATTTCATTATTCTTATTTTCTGTGGCTTCCATTTCATGCAAAATGAAAATATATATAACTTTTGGCCATTCTGCTTTTGTTATTGTAATTTGACCATTTTCATAAATGGTTCAACAAGAACATTTGGATTAGGTTTCTTTTATTTCTAGTGCATCTTCCTTGGCTTTTTGAGATATTTTTTCCTATAGATCCATGATTTAACCGAATAAATTTTGTACATAATAGTTTTATTTATATTGATTATCTCCTTTAGCCCGGAACTTTTTTTTTTTTAATTTTCTTTCCACTTGCTGACTTTACTATACTGCAAAACTAGAATTGCCTTTCACCCAGAACTTTTCCATCTTAATTGTGGAATTGTGAAATTTTTCTTAATAGTTGACTCCTGCAGAGTTTATACTTTACATTTTCAGTCTTACTATTGCTTTCGCCCTGTGAATTGAATAAAATTTTATTCTTTCATGTGAATTAGTTTATTGAAAGAAGAGAAAAAGAAGGAATCTTAGTTTATTTCCAGGAGATTTGGCAGCATGTCTGGTCATACCTTGAGTGTCTGAGTTTGCTGCAACCCCTATTTATTGATTCAGGCTTTCAGTTGCAAATGCATGTGGGGGCTTAGGATGGCTTATGGAGATTTTCTGTGTTATTAAGGTAAATATTTTGCCATCTTTTTACAAAAGGCTTAATTGTGAATCCTGAACTTTTCAGTTCTCCTGAACTGTATGTGTCATCTTAATGTTCTTCTAATTCATGTCTGTGTCTAATGCAAGAGTAATTATTATTGTTCCATTCAACTTTTATAGCTTGCAGTTTCACAAAGAAAAGGGTAAAATGCTGGATTTAACAACCATTACTATAATGTTATACTTTTGGATATTTATGCATTTTCAATTGTTTTTTTGACTGGGCCTTGTTCAGGAATATACAGAAGATTAGTTTTATACTTTTAGCTGTAGTCATACTGAACGTATTCACTGCAATAGATTGAAATGTATTGTTGTGAAGGAGATGACTGAAGCATGCTTTTTGTGTGCTTTCATTCAGCTCCTGCTGATACCAGTGGAAGTGTTTACCCTTGGGTTTGAGCAGGCTCTTGACTAACGGGTTTTAATTATAACAGCTGAGCTAGAAGAGTTGTTCGGTGCTGTGAATGCAAAGCAAAATGCTTACTGCCTGCTGGATCTCTGAAGGACTGAAGGATGCTGCTTTATCTCAGCTTTAGTTGTGTTTTCTTCTCATTAAGTGTCCTTCTGTTTGCAGATTTATGCAACATATTTGCTTTCCTCATTCATTAAGCACCAAATGGAAACAAATTTGCCAATTACCGCCAGTGTCAAATCAGTTTAGTTCCAGCGTGCAAAGTTGTGTTTGTCTTCCTTATTGCCACCATATTTGGAAAAGAGGCCGGGCTGAGTGCTAAGAGGTCATATCTGTGCTTCAGAAGTATAATTTCATTTTTCTTTCTCATTCTTTGTTGCCTTCAAAGCATAAATGTACTGGAATAAATCTGAACAGAAGTTGAAAAATGGCAGTCCAGGGCATATCTCAATAACACTTTGAAACAATGTTGTTACCTTTCTCGTGAGAAGCATAATGGCTCTGCACGTCATGAAAATTGGCAATGACTTTTTCTTTGGACTGCCAGATTTATTGCTACATTTCCTTTGAATTTTTTTTTTTTACTGTAATTTCTTTAATTTTCTTTTACATTTATTTTCCTCATATATGTGCTTTCTGAACAAGTTCTCACATGTTAGTGAAGCATACTTTAGAATGTTAAACAGTCGGATTTGTAAAGCTAAATGTAGTCCTGCAAGTTTTACTGAAGTGGGCACATCTAGGCAGGAATAGCTCTGATTTCCCTCTGAGTGCTAGTTTGACACTTAGCCCAGGATTATTTATGTAGTCACAGTCAATCTGTGCTGTCCATTTGCCCAGTTTATGTTGCTAAGGTGTTTTTACTGTCTCCTGCACATTGCTTTTCTTGTTCAATTTTCTTTCTGCTGGCTTTATAAAGCTAAAAATATTTTAATTGGTTATTGGCAGCCACAGGAGATTGAAAAATGTACTCTAATTAGCTCTGCCTCTTGATCATTCACATGAATATAGACATTTTAGTCTCCCTAACACTTATAGGGTCAATTTTTCTAATTTCACACCGAATATATTAATATGTAGAAGTGTTGTGCTCTACTGAATAGGATAAAAATCTCATTTTCTAGGGAAAAAAAAACGACAAGAAAAATGTTGAGGGTTTTTCTTCAGGCTGGCACTGTGTTTGTGCATTTATTAGTTTAGAATTTTTACAATTTGGGACAATAGCTTACTTTTTAATAGGCTGAAATGATGTCAGAATTGAAGATGATAAAAAGACATTATTAATTTGATAATCTGTTCTTAAAAGGCCTCACTGGCACAAATTTTCAGCAGATATCTGAAGATGGAGTACACATAGCAATCTGTAAAATTCTGTATGAATCTGTATGAAGTACTGATCCGAAAACTGAATGTGTGAGAGCAGACTGTCTGCTCACATATTCTGCAACAGAGACTGCATTTATTTGTAGAGCGAGATGGGGCATTTATGTACCATTCCTGTGAATGTGATACCACTGAGTTAAGAAAGCAGTTTATACCTGCTGAGGATACAGGATGGGTTTCTCTGGAAGAAAAAAAAAAAGTTGTTTTGCAGCAGCAGTGAAGCCAGTTTCTTTGATATGGGAGTGAAACAAGTACATCGATGGGTGATGGAAGTTTAAATGCACCAAAATGAGGAGCAGTCCAAGTATTTATGCTCCCTGCTGAATACTTCTGGGCAAGACATTCCGCAGAAGCGTAGGTATTTTTTGTCCTTACAGAGGGAGTGTAGAAGTGTTAGAAAGACTATAATGCATTGCTCCCTAGTGTTTTGGTGAAAGTCTTTCAAGTCCACTTGAATGTAACTTGTTGGTGAAGCTTTGTGTACACATTGTTCTGCAAAGTACTGTTTTCTTTGTTTACCCACTTCAGGTCTCTTCATAACTCAAACCCAAGTGTTTTAACTATTTCTTTGTGGTGATTTAGCTTTACAATAATAAATATTCTGTCTTTATTTTACTTTCACAGAAATTCTTGCCCTTAATAATGTGCCCCCTGCATTTTGAGTAATTCTCTTTAGCAATACTCCTGAGTATTTAGCAATACTAGTGACATGGTTCCTGTACAGCCACAATTTAAGTAGACCATATATATACCAGAGCAAATAAATACACACTCATAGCTGTTTCTGAGTGTCTATAAACAAAGCTGGCTATGATGGCCATGGTGGCTGTGTTTCTGAGTTAGACACAATTTGATTTTGTTATTCTCCCCTTCCCTGCTGTCTCACTTAAAAAAAAAAAAATAATAAGGATGTAAACCACAGGTTCTGACCATCTGTGCATATTAACCTCATAATACCTCATATCTCCTTGCAAAGAATTAGAATTATTATCTCAAAAAATTTGGCCTAATTTTAATTTTGATTACATGCTTATAAGTTACATGAATGTAATATTGCAGATAATTAATGAATATTGCAAATGTTTAAAGTTCAAGTTTAAATTTGCTCGTCTCTATCATCTGTGGGTTTTTTGTTACTTTCGATGAATTTTTAAAAACTTATAAATTGATGCTACATATTTTCTATGAATAAATTAAGATTGAAGTAATTTATATTATTATTTTAAAATCCTTTTTTATTTTCATCTCTAAAACATAATCACTCTGTACTAGCATTTGAAAATCAGAATTATTTTAAATAAGCTAAAAAACAGGCAGAAGAGGACTGAGGGCTATTATTTCTATGAAAATGCAGTAAAAAATGAATAATGAAAAGAAGAAAAAGAGGTGTGATAAGAACTAAGAAATAAGAAAAACAGTGGTGGAGAAGGAATATGTCTTACTTGTGATTTGTCTGGACTCCTCCCAAGCTCTATAGGTGCAGTGATACTGCTATAGAGAAAAAACAGAGTGATAAATATTTTTGCAATAAATGCACAGGCTTTTGAAAACTGTCCTTGGTTGGTTTGCATGTAGCTCTTTCTGTCTGTGGGAAAAAATTCTCAGACTTCGAAGAAATTAGACCCCATAGGGCAAGACTTTGCTCAAAATTGTGAAAACTCTGGGGCTCGTACAGATTCGCCATCATAGTGGGATCCTGTGCTTCAAACTTCACATATATGTGACTGAGCTAATTGCATGAGGTTCCCATCTTTGTGGGGAGAAATGGGGAGCTTTAATCTGGCTGTCCACGGGTTCTGATGTAGACATCCAGCATTGGTGACATGGATCTGCCAAAGCACTGAGTATTTCTTCCCATTGATTCTAAAGGAAGATGGGAGCAATGAATCAGATGTGCATGCATGCAGTATAAATATCTACTTTATTCATATTTAGCCAGTTCTTCAGACTGAAAATCTGTTTTAGAAATTAGTTTAGTCCTTATCCCAAAGGGCTGTATATTAAGACAGCCTCTGAAAGAATTTGAAGTCCTGAATACCTGTCACCTTTAATTTTTTCCTGTCTTTATAGTCATTGATCATATTTTTTATTTAAACAGTGGTAACATTTGGTTTTCTTACTGAAACATTAGTAACAATTCATTTTTATCTGCTATTTCTTTAACCCCAGAAACTACCTCTTCAGATTGAAGCTTGAGGATCTCTCTCTAATACAGGTATGTTTTATTTCTGTTTCCATAGTTCCTCTGCAAGATGTAGGTAACCAGATGTTTTAAAGCAGATAATCAAGATATTCATAAGCTTCATAGCTACACGTAAATATGCATCTGTTTTTGTCCTTTTTCTGGCCCCTTATTATATAAGTCATATTATCCCTTTTAATTCCAGATTAGCCTTTGTCCCAGCCCATACAGATCTGATGCTGCCTTAGTCTGCTGTGATTTTTTTAGGGTGGATTTTCATAGTCTTCATTATTAGAATTTAAAATTAACTATCTTTAGGTCCAGTACTGTCCCTATTAATTAATGAAGTAATGCTATACAGCTGAATACACAAAAGTAAAATGTTTTCAGGTAAGGCTGTGCTTATGATTTGTAAAACAACTTGTGTATGCTTTAATCAGGCTTTCAGATTTCATTTACCTTCTCAGAATACTAGAAACAAGATCTGATGTTAGCTTATATTTAATCAAAATTGCAATATTAATAAATATTCAATTTTGTTGCTGATGTTTAAAGTTGTAACACACCAAGCACTTTTAATATACAGAATTTGGTCTACTTTCATCTCCTGTGCCATATTCAATATCCTGACTAATAATTTAAGTCCTAAAGATTCTTGTTGTGAGGCTGCACTCAGAGGTCTCTGATGGTGCCGTTGTAGTTTATGCTGCTAATTCAGAGATTGAAATTCATGACTTTGTTAGGACATGTAGGCTGAATTCACTAATGAGGGAGAAATCTGTAGATTACAGAGGTTTATAATTGTGCTGTCTGATTCAACCAGTCCCCTTCTCACTCCAATCAGAAAGAAAAAAATACAAATTGAGCACAGAAATCACACTGTTGATGTTAGAGTAGGTTACTGGATTTCAGTCTTATGCCTTTAAGCAGTCTTATCAAGTTGACTTTTGGTAAAGTTTATTATTTTGTCTACAGTGTTGTAGCACTGCTAGTTTGCCTCTGTATCTTCTAATATTCTTCAACAAATCTTCAGATAATTTGTGTTTCTAAATCAAAAGCGTCTCTTTTTTTTTTCACCAGCATATCTTTACTATCCCTACCCCTAGTATTCCATTTTCTCCCCTTATTTTCAAGCCTACCATTATGACTCTCTTCCTCTTCTTTCCCTCCACTTACAGTTCTGTTAGAGTGCCTCAGGACAGCCATTATCCAAAAGATCAGTTTCCTTGGATATGCCATTTTTGAAAGCTCCAAATCAGCTGTGAAGTGACTGAAGCCATTGTTTTAATTTGTAGGGTGAATTGTTTAGGATTTCCAAACTAACTAAACAAGACATTCAGGTCTTGTCTTGTAATCTAGTATCATGGTTTAAAGAGACAGAAACAAAAGTGGGAAACAAAGCAAAAGGAGTATAAAATCCTTGCAGAATAGAATGAGGGAATTTCAGGAGAGAAATAAAGCTTACTGTGACTTAACTTGTTGATACTCCATGTGCTAGTTAGCGTTTGTTTGGCAAGGGACTGAGCACTTTGACATTTCATGTACTGACAGGAAATATTTTCTTTTAACATTTCTTTTTCTTCACACAGTTTTTGTCATAGTAATAATGTAAAAAAATCTCATTTAATTCTTCTACTTACGTTGCTTGCTTTGATTTTTTTTTTCTTGTAAATGAACCAGCTTTTGTAAAAACATGCAGATGTTTCAAGCGCTAATAAACCATGTTTTCACATCTGGAAGAATAGGCACACAGTGAAGTGCTAGCTATGAGAGGCTGTCAGCATAGCTCAATAACAAACCAAAAAGGTCTAGAAACAAGACAATGTATATACCTGTTGTTTAATTATCTTAGAAAATTGCTCAAGCTGTAGTTTTGCTATTGTGTGTGGGAATCAGGAGAAAAATTACTGACTTTTTCTCTTGCACAGCAAATAC
This sequence comes from Toxostoma redivivum, assembly GCA_013397375.1. NCBI lineage: Eukaryota > Metazoa > Chordata > Aves > Passeriformes > Mimidae > Toxostoma > Toxostoma redivivum. Next base: position 2,305,100 of record VXBI01011922.1, read on the forward strand.
TTCCAACATGGAAGCAAATTGGAACAATTTGCATCCTACTTTTCTACAGTTTTCAATTAGGCTTTTATAACTTTAATTCCTTTGCATTGACACTTTGATTTTTTTAATAACTGATTTGTCTGTTGAATCTTTCATATTGTACTTTTCTCCCTGGAAGACAAAGAGAATGCCTCAAACTAAATTTTGACAATTGATGCACTTCAGTTATTTTTGCCTAAGTTCATTTCCTCATCTGTCATGCCTAACTGTCTGTTGGAATATATTATTTTGTGCACACACTACCACTGCAAAGACAATAGGCTTCATGTTACATGTAATAAATTGCAACAGTAATAATCTCATATTTATAGCGAAAGCATATTTGAAAATATTTTGTTTATAAATTTCTCTGTATTTTTGGAAGGATAGACATTTTATAAAAAATGAAGTATTCTTTTGGTGTATTATCAGACTTTGCAAGATTACCAGATATTGTTTTATAATAGAAAAGCTTTCTAAAAAGGAATGCATTAAATAATTACTTCTTGTTTTCAAAAATTTCTTTAGGCCAAAATATTTGTATGTCCTGTCTTTTACAAGTGTACACCTGGAAAATAGCTTGTAAACATAAGATAATCTTGCTTGGGAAAAAAAACAAAACAAAAAAACCCAACAAAAACCAAAAATAAAAACCAGACCAGACATCCATTTGAAATTCAAGTTATCACAAAAGAAATGCAGAACATGTATTAAAAGGGTCCTGTTTCTACCAGTTTGGTGGAAGTTAATCCCTTGTAAAAGTGGGGTTAGAGTGCTTCCAGAGTGCATCAGACAGGATGTGCATTTAAACACGAGCTGGGGCTGTGCACTGAGACATCATCGCCCATTGTGGGTACATCAAAGTTGTCATCCCACATGTCATGGGTCTGTGCTCTGTACTTTATAGGAAGAGCATGTTGTTTGAATAAGCAAGTTTCATATGATAATATCTTTAGCAAACCAGTATTGGATGTGTCTCAGCAATTTTCTTTGTGTAGCAGAATAAAGAAGAATAGAGCAAGTGAAAGCCTTTTAAGCTCCTGACGGAGAAGCCTAAGAGTCAAATTGTTCAAAGCTGCCTGTTGAAATAATGCATGCATAATGATTATGGATTAGGGAAGAAGTACTCATTGGGGTTGTAGAAGGGCAAATATTTTATCACTCTCTCTGCAGCAATAGTTGGCTCACAGAAAGAAAGGCCTGACTGCATGGATTTGTTTTGTGAGCATTGCTTTGTTATTGCTCACCTCAAGTAACAGTTGAATGACCCATAAAAACATTGGCCAAGATAAAAGCTGGATTTCCTGAAAACTCTGTTGTATTTCTTAAAATATAAAAGCAGAAATCGAAATAGTAGTTTTTAAATGAGTAAATTTATTTTCAGAAATGTACTGTAAAAACCATGACATCTAGGAAAGGTCAACATTAAGAGTGGGGCTTTGACATTATGTGGTGGATGTCTGTCACAAGTATTTGTTCTCACCTTTTTTTTTTTCTAATTTTTTTTTTAAATGAGAGCTTCTAAATTCACACATTTATTTGTGTCTACCCACATGACAAATTTGCTGATGTGTCTGTAAAGAGTGAAAAGCTAATACATGCCGGCTTATAAAAGTCTTTATGCTACAGTTGCCATAAACAATAAGCCAGCCTGCATAATCCTTTCACAGACCTCATAGAAAGTGTGCATCTTTTCTTCTTCCATAAGGTGAACTTCTTTATAAACTCAGGTTTATAAACTTAAGGCATTTACAGGGCACATTCTTACATTTGCCTTTCTCATGTAAATGTTCCATCTATGAAGTCTATTTGCTATTTGAGATGCCCAGGTCGAATATGAGCCTATTTCACCTGCTTCTGTATTTACATAGTTGTCCACAGGTTTTATTCTCATTCAGAACCTGCACATCTTTCAGTTAGAACAACACATACCTCAGAGTCCATGTTTGAAGGCAATTTTAGCCCATTTTACTGCAAGATTCAAATTAAATTCTTTATACAGGCTAACAAGATCATAGTTTAATTTTTATGTGTGGTATTCAAACTCTAAATTCTGGAATCTTGAGGATTTTGGTTTAAGGATGTGTTTGCACCTATGTGTTTATAGATGCACAAGGCATTCAAGGAATTAAAGGCAAGACTGGAAGTATGAATTTTCTGGAAAAGGAGCTACTTTGGAAAACAAATTTTACCTAAGAGAATTCTTGCTATTGTTTGCATGTGTCACGAGTTTTTGAAATACATGTTACATATGATAGTTCACTTTGATATGAGACATTAATGGCTAGATGGCAGGCTAAATAGTGAGTTAAGTAAATTGTACTATTCTTTGAGTATATATTTTGTGTGTACCTGTGTGAAACAAAGAGAGAATTTGATTCCATGATTGAGGTTTTTTAAAAATTCATATATATAACCTGAAACATTTTTATACACTTTACCTTAATTTTAATACAGGGTATAATTATTAGCAGCATTTAATATACAATTTTTTTAAACAAATCAAATCCTCACCAGGATTGTAATTCCATTTTGAAAATAACAATTGTTTGCTATTATTATAAGCAAGTCTTACTAGATCTTTTGGGAGATGCCTTCATAACCTTAGTTTATCTTTGGTTAGGGTGGCCATCTGTAAAAAATTGAGGCACAAATCACTCAAACTCTCCTTGCAGTTAGTTTCTGGGTCAGTGCTTTCGAGCGCCCTTTGCTATGAACAAAATGAAAATTGTAAGTAGTTATGTAGGATCAAATCTTTAATTTATGCTCATGTTAAACACTTGTAGTTATAATCAACAAATTCAGAGATAATTCAGATATAAAGGGAATGAATCTTTAATCTTTTAACCTCAAGTTTTTTGAGTCACTAAATAAATAGAATCTTATCCTTAATTATTTTTCCTATCCTTAAAATACTACCCTTAAGAATCCTTAATTATTTTTCTACAACATATATTCGTTGTATTTCAATCCATTTATTTTCTGAGTTGTATGTTGCTTACAGTCACTATTTGTGTAACAGATGCCTGATTTATGAAATACATGAAGGAGACCTGATGAACCATCATTTTATTTTGAGGTGAAGGAACTGTGCTGAAAAGAAAATGCAAGAAATATTTTCTCTGATATCACACTTGAAGGCATAAGGGACCTCAAGTAAGGATGTCCTCGATGACAATCATAGTTTGCCAATATTGAAATGCCAAGAAGACTGAGATTTAACATTCTGTTTGATTGTCTAAGCAGGATAAAAACAGACAAAACAAATGAAAAAGCTGTCTTGGGTTGTCCTGTGGCTGGTATCTATTTAAGGGCAAGAGGAATAGAGAGTATTCCTCCCTTTTACAGGTACTTTTCTCCCTTTTTTATGTGAAGGTAGCATCAGCCACCAAAATATTGTTTCTTCTTAGGCCTTTCACATTTGTGTCTAGGACACACAATGGATAAGCAGAGTGCATAAGTTAGTGTTGCTTTTGATGCTGTTCCAAGTTCCTCAAAAGTTTGGAAGTCAAGGGAGCAACTTGTGCTTATAAAACTTTTCTAAAGAGGACTGAAGTGACCAAATCACAGGGTGACCAAAAAAGAATAGAGCTGGTGCAAACGTGTTTTGGTGCTAGGGATGAGCAAAATGTGCAGAGGTGTTTGGTCTGTTACCTTTTGTCTAAATTGGTGCTGAGAGCAGAGTTTAAAAAATAAATAAAGGGCGGTACATCTACAGATTACAATGCCACTGCTGTGATGTATCTCTTCCTCTTGTTGATACCTTTCTGGTGGCAGATTGTTGGATTTGGTTATACAATAAGTGCACAAATAATTAAATTAGAGTATTGGAAATTTAAAGAAGGTTTAAAAGTAATTGTGAAGATCCAATGATAGTCGTTTGTAGCAGGTATAGATGGACTTGGTGGCTGGTGTATTCCAGTTCTTTTTTCTGTGATCCCATTAGTGTTTTCATTATCTTGTTTTCTGCTTGCATAACAATAGTTTCTGACCAAACGTAAAACTTTATCGAAGCCAGAAAATGATGAATTCAGCTAGCAGTGTGTAATTTCATATATTTAATCTTTACCCAAATGACCTGAAAGCAAGATAAAGCAGCAGAAAGCTAGATAAAGCACATTAGATCCTAAACCTCGATAAAACATGTAGATCACACAAATCCTGATATTCCCTTTATAACATATTTATAAAAAATAGATAAATATAAAAATATGCAGAAATCAGTTACCAGCAGACAGTGTTTCATTTCTGCTAAAACAATTTTGAGCTCTTAGCTTCACCTATATATTAGTCAGAGGATGGCTACTGTTTTAAAACTATTTAGGTCATATTTGGCCAAGTACTAACCCACTCTGCATTCTGAATTTTCTTTCCACGTGTGGGATTTTTCATCTGCAGAGGTGTGGTTACCCATATCAGCTAATTGTTTAAGAGTTTTTTCCTGTGTGTGATGTTTTAAGTTTGTATGCAGATCCCCACTAAAAGTCTATGGAGAGGGCATGAGAGGCAGCCAGCTGGATGTGTTACTGTTCTGCTCATTTCTTCTTGTTATTCATTTACACTTGGCTTCTAAAAAATTGGAAGGTTTTAGTCTCCAGAATTTGTATTTTCCTACTCTTCAGTACAGTTGAAATTTGTCATATAAATTTAAAAAGCATCTAACTGAAGAAAAAGAGTGCTGGTAAATTGGCAGGGCTTTGCTGCTGCTTTGGCTTGTCTGAATGTGTTAGTTTTTTCAGAGATGGAGGAAAGGAGTAGAAAAAGAAAACTAGGCAGAGATGTAATTCTTCATTTATTTGCTGTATCTGCCATTGTTTTGTGCCTGTGCTAAAATGTGTGTGCAAGTGTATTCCTAGACAAATGAGTCAATTTAGCCAAGATGCTTAGCTTTTTTTTTTTTTTTTTCTTTCCTCTGCTTGTTAGGCTGCATTTCTTGTATGTTTACAACAATCTTCTGTTCTGGTTTTACAGTAAAGAAGTAAAATAGGTACTAAAATTTTTCCCTTGCACTGGAGTAAAGCTTCTTTTTTCTTTAGGTATTAAACTTTTTTTTTATTTGTTTGTTTGTTTGTTTGTTTATTTGGGGTTTTTTTAAGAGAAAGGGGAAGCCTGGATCACCTGACTATATAATATGAGGGCATTCATTCTCATGGCAAATAGGGGTGATATCAATAAGTATGTGTGTGCATTTTACAGGTGATATTCCTGAAACAGCTGGTTGGGATTTTATAGTGAAATAATTTTACCCTTCCTGATACTTTTCCCCAGTATTATGTATGGTGGTCAGCCACACTGCATTACATTCACAAAAGGTAATTGTGGAAAAGTCTTTTCCTCAGAAGGTGATGCTCGTTCATGTTTTCACTAAAACGATAAATCATTAAAGTTACACAAGTGTAATCACCAAGTAGAATCTGTTTGAAGATAAATCAGGCTGCTGCTTTACAAATCTCTGAACTGTGTGCACTTCAGCTAATTCTGGACTCAAAGCAGCATCTTGTGACAGCAGGCTGATATTTATGGAGGGACTCTAGCTCTCTATCAGTGTCACCTCTGTACTAAGAAAATTCAGAAATGTTAGGTAACTGTAGAAAATGAGAGCAGAAAAACTAATATAGAGACTGAAAGCAGATTGTCTTGATTTTTATATTGCCTTGCTCAGTTGGAGAATTTGCCACAAGCAGTTGCTGATGGAGAGCTCCAGCTCTTTGGCAACTGGATGATGCAGTGCTGAGCAATTTAGAAAAGAAATGGAATATGCAGTATGCTTTGGAAGACATGATATCTGTAACAGAATGTCTGCAAACATGTTTATCGATTTTTGCTTACAGACCCTGATATGGAACTTCATTGTGTATTCTGGCCTGTAACAATTAATTACAGTTCCAGCCACAGTTTGTGTGCCATGCGTATTCAAAGAAGATGGCTTAAAGACACATTTTTTTCAGCCACAACGGGAATTATCTTTTGCAGTACTGCAGAGATCCATTTGACAGTTCTGCAAGGTTAGGTGGGATAGGGCATAGGTGCTTTTGGGTAATGCTACAGAGAAGAGATGAGTTCAGCTTGCCCCTGCATATTAGTGGTCATCAGTACCTGGCATATAGGCATTGTTTGATCTGTAGTGTCCCCTGCAGTTGGCAGTTGAAATTAAAAACAGAACAACATGAAATTAAGAATACCAACATTTAAACCTTGAATAACAGAAAAATGATGGAACAGTCTCATGTTCCCTTGCCACAGGGCAGAAAAATTTAAGATAAGCATCTTGACCCTCAGCTCTAAGGAGCCCTTGACTTTAATGGATGCACCCAACTGCTCACCTATGGGAAGAACTGCCTGTTTCCATATGGCAAAAGATTCTGTTTCCTTTATTCCTCAGGAAGAGGTGTAAATATTTTCAAGGTTAGGAGACCTAACTAAAAAAATTAATTTTTTACTACTGCAATTAAGGAAAACTCAGGATTTTTAACTTTTATGGAAACAAAGACAGCCCTATTGAGGCTGAGAGACATGGACACTTGCCACTACAACCGAAGTAGAAGGAAGGATTTGAGGAACTTGCAACAAGAACTTCGGCTGGTGAGCATTCCACATGGGAATGTGTGCAAGGGAGGGTCCTATTCTCCTAAACGGTGCAGGGCACAAAGAGAGAGTTGCTTCCAGTGTGTTACTTGCCTGGTCAACACTACCCAGCGCAGTTCATGAGGTGGATTGTTGCTCCTAAATGTTTGAGAGAGACACCGCTTAGTCATAGCATAGGAAGCTAGTTCTGTTCTGAATTGAGAATGGAGGAGTAAAATTGTTTTACTCTGGTAGGCTTATCTGATATTTTGGGATACCTCTTGCCTTCATTTTGCCTTATCCTTTTTTTTCCTGCTGCCTTTTCCTTACCTCGTTTTTGGTTCTCTTCTGTTTTGGCATGTATTGTTTTACCCATCCCAGATGGTACCTCAATATGATGCTTCTGCTGTCAAATCTGGGAGTGATAAATCATGTCAAACTATGGAAATAAATCAATTTAATAAAACTGAAAGCTAAATGTCCTTTGAAATATCTGGGTTTAGACACATATATGAGATTTTTGTATTAAATTTTTTGTTTAGCTGTTATTATGGATTTATTTGAAGGCAGGCAAACCTAGACCTTCAGAGACCACAAGCAATTCCCAGATGCTCAGTGAAACAAATTGTCCTCTAAAGGACTTAATCTTACCCATAAAACAATTAAGAGAAGTTGTGCCTTTGTTTATGATGTCAGTATTTTACTCAGTTTGCCTGCCTTCAAATCACAGTATTTTTAGGTGTTTGTCCTCAAAATGGAACTTGAAGTCTGAGCTTAGGTGTTTAGTCTCCCTGTCTGGTGGATGGGGATAGCTCTACACTCAAGCACAGGATCCACTGACATCTGAATTCTGAATTTTCTGATCCTCCTGAGGAAGAATGTTGAGTGAACCAGGAAAAATAAATTAATAAATGCCACGGGTTTTTTTGTTTTTTTTTTTTTTTAGTTAAACATCTCTATTGAATTTGACAATAAGATTTTCTTTTTCCACATCACCCATATGCAACAGGCTTCCATTGTGTGTAAATTGTATGTAAAATGTGTGTCAAGCTCTTTCTGTCACAGTTTCTAAACTCTACACACAATTTGAAGACTGTGTGACCACTATTCTGTGCATTCTTAAGCAAGGCTGAATTGAATATGGGCTGATCTATTACAGAGTTAAGTTAGTTATAGGTTTGTGTGCTGTATGTTTGGGTTTTTTTCTTTTATTTTTCTTCCCTGATTCTAATACTATCTTCTTCAGTCAATGCTTCTGAATTTTATACGTTTGCTCTAGTGCCTGGGAAAAATTTATTTGCTTTTCCAAATCAGGGATGTACTGGTGGTTGGTATAGTGATTTTGCGAACAAGTGATCAAAATACCAAGAGAAAATAACAGACCATTACAAAGTTATGGGAAATGAGAAATTGCAGGGTCTGTACTTGGGCCTGTTCATATATATTGAGATATTTATAGCAATTCAGATTGATAGAAGTAATGGAAACTAAATAGTTCAAAGGAAACAAATTAATAAAAATAGAGTTTTACTCGAGGTTTACATTTATACCTACAGTTGTGTCTATATTCAGTTTTGAATATTACTTCCTTGATGAAAACCTACAGTTCTTTTTCCCAGGGTATAGCTACCATTTTAGTAGCCAGAAATAGCCAGCCACAAAATTGTTTGTGTTTTGGTTTAGGTTTTAAACTGTCTGATTCAGTTAGGTTTATTAAAAATCAAATGAAAGACCTGAGAAAATCCCAGATTTTCATATTTATGTGGGCACCAGGATAAAGCAACCTTATGGAAATCACTTCTAGGAGAAACCAGTAACTGTGTCAGAAGCAAAACAAATTTCTGCTAATTATTAGTAAGTAACAACTTCATATGTGCTACATGTGATTCAGTTTTTTAATACTTTAGTTTCTAAATGAAAACTAAGGTGAGCATGAGTTTTCAGAATTTTGAAATCACCTTGGAGATAACTTGGTAATTAGTAAATATTTCTGGAGGTAGAATGAAGATTAAGTTAAATGTTTTCCACTGTTTTGGAAAAAAACCCACCAGATTTATGCTGTTATATTTTTATGACTTTCTGAGCCATTTAATTGAGCATTTTAAGTTAAATACAGTGTCTGGTAAGTGTACCTGACCTTGATTTCTGTTAGTTGCATTAAAATATGAATGGCAGAACTAATTCATTCTGAAGCCACATTGAGTGGAAAATGCAGTAGCTGCCCAGTATTTGTACATAGCATTGCTTTTAGGCTATCTGTCTGTAGGAATCCTGCTTGTAAGGGTAATAGCTCATAAGCTCCAAGTCTTTGCCTAGATATTTGGCCAATTCTGGGAGTGATTCTCTGCCTCCTACAACTCATCTCAGGGACCTGAAATGATGAAAAGTCAAACTGTTCTTTAATTTCCCCCCTTCCTTGTTACTAATGGAACTATGAAATCTGGCAAACGGAAAGACTTTGGGGGAAGTGGAACTGTGGAAGCTCATCTGCATCAGCGTTCAGACTTCTGCACACGTTTTACTTTCCATTGATAAGACCTTTCTCAATGAAACTCTTTCTGACTCCTAGGTGCATGGTTATTTTTGTTACTCGGTAGAATTACGCAGACTCTTTTTTTCTGGATACCTGGGCAATAAAAATATCAGAGTTAAGTTTTATACTGTCAAATATACACAAAATCTCACAGTAGCATTTTTTCTTTAATTAGGCTACGATTTATTAATGAATCTTTTATATAATGTCAAGACAGGTCAGAAGAAACAATAATTCTGTATGTTCATAGAAGATCAAAAATATGCCCTCATATATTTATGAAGACTGCTCTAGGCATGATTCCACAGTCTTTTCTCACACATCTGTCAGTGGTGTTACTTATAGAATATTGTGCTATTCAGCATGAGAAAATAAAGCTGAATGAGTTGCACTCTACAAAATTCTGTATATGCATTGACAAATAAAAGCTAGAGTGGAGAATTTCACATGCTAATATATATGTAGACAAAATCTTTTGTAAACTGATTTTTTTTTTTTTTTGGACATTAAATGGTCTATACTGAAAGCAGCAAGGGCATCAGGATGTATACACAAAGAGTTTCCAAATAAGCTCGTGCAAAATAAAAAAAAATATTCTAGTGGTGGAAGCAGGGACAGATGACTAGGAAGGAATACTGAAATCCCTGTTCAGGCAGCCTCGGATGGGATGCGAAAATCCAAAGTACATGTGCAGTTGAATCCCATGAGTGATGGGAAGAGAAACAAGAACTTTATTTTAAAAGAAGCAAATCAGATAAGAATCAGCTGCTTTTGTGTTTCCTCGAAGTTGTGTTAAGGTTATTATACTCTAGCTATCCTGTAAAGGTGACTGAGAAATAAATTTGAAACTTGGGAGCTGTTGCATGGAAAATCATGTGCAAATAATCTACAAAAGCAGGCTTGCTATGTAAAGCAAGTATATTTTTCCACTAAAATATGTGGTTTCATTGATTTTTCTGCTACATGCCCAGCTACAACATACCAAGAGGAGGAGTTGCTTTCATTTTCAATTGCAGAGGAAGAAAAATGTCCAGCCATTCTTATTTCTATAAAATTACATATAAAAAAACAAGGTATTATTCATTGTACAATTGCACTCTAATTAGTTGACCTTAAAATGAGGGAATAATGAATGATAAATCTACCCAGGCAAATGTTGAAGAAATATTTGTGTTTCCCTCACCAAACTTGTTGAAACTTCTGTGATGAAATAACATGTAACATGATGAAATGCTGGTTTCTAGTAGTTACATTCTCACTGGGACTTGCAAGTTGCAGAGAAGAATAGCTGGACGGGGTGGAACCCAGGTAAAAATATATTCCTGTGAATGAATCCAATCAGACTGAAGCTCTATAAATCTGTTTTAGAGTTGGTGCAACATACAAAGCTCACTGATAACGCTATGGAAGGCCTGTCTCTGCTAATCACCTGTGTGAACTGGGAAAGGAAATATATTTTGTAGCCTGAGAAATCATTCTAGGCCAAACACATCTTTGTGGTTGGAGTTAGGGAGTTTCCATAAGGGAAAGTTGAATTTTTACTGCAAGAAGTAGGTAAAAATATGTTGTTTTTATCTGTGAAGAATAAATAATAGTTGCCAGACTTTTTCAGAACAGCAGGTATATGGGCGATGCAGAACATAACAGAAAGGATCTTGAAGTCCTTGCTGGCAGAATCAGCTATGCATAAACTCCCTGCTGATTCTAAACAGCCAGTTGAAGAAAACGTGCCAGGAAACTGGAGATTACCTCTTCAAAATAACCCCACCAAAACCCCAGAAAAACACCAAACAACAACCCCAAAAAACTATAACACAGATTGAATCTGGTTTGTGTAGAAAATCAGAGCCAAATAGATGAAAGAGCTTTCGTCAGTGTAGCACAGAAAATGGAGTCCTGAAAGATAAAATCTGAGGAGAAAAGAGGATTAAAACTAGTAATTTCTTCAAGAAGAACATCTGTTCTGGCTAAATGCACTGCACGAAAAGCAGCTCTTTTATAATGGCCACAAAATGGTCACAAATCTAGAGTACCCCTGGAAGCCAGCCAACAAAAAAAAAATTTCAGAGAAAAAACCCACGTGATCACCATAGCAGAGAAGACTCATTGAGCTCTGGAGCAAGGTGGAGGAAGTGCAAATGTCTGATTCACAGATTGAAGGAGGAAGGCCAATGATGTTCTCCAGGCTGTTATGCATAATTTTCAGCCAGCATTTTTACAGAACAGGTGATTGAGACTATCCAGATGCACATCTCTGTGAAGATCTGCAAATGACTTTGTGGAACCTGGGTGTAGTCAAGTTCAAGTTTAAGTTTCTTGGCTGAAATGTAGTCTGCTAAGACTTGAATAAGGCCCAGGGAGTATCTGAAGTAATTCAAACTCCTAAATCTTCAGTCAGGGCAGCATGTTGGTACTGTGCCTCTGGGATCACACAGCCCAATACAGCCACTCTGCTGCCTGTATGTATCTGGCCTCTTAAATGGTACTGATGCAGGCAGTGAAATGGAGTGGCTAAATAAAAATATGTTCTGTCTCAAAAGTAGAAAAGGGAAAAATGAAACAAAGAGCATCTAAATCAAGTGGTTCTCAAATTGCTTCTCATGTAGGAAAACCCTAATAGGAAAACCCTAATTTTCTTCTATACAGTGGACTTAGTATAGCTGATTAGCCAATGTGCTCCTCTTATGCAGGGCCGGGTGTAGCATGCAAATATCAAATTAATATTAATTATTATTAATCATCCATTTTCTGAAGTGTTAAATCTAGCTGAATTGAAACCTGTTTTTGAGCCACCACAGCCCCAAACCAAGCTATAACTAGTATAAAATTAAAATAATTTAATTAGAAGACTGCACTTACCAGTCAATCCCATTCCCAAAAATTCCCTTGATTCTGAGATAAAACAGGATGAGGATATTAATAAAATACAGGGAGATATTAATAAAAACAAGGAGATAATAAAAACTGGCTTGAATGTGATTCTTCACACCCTGCTTTAAGAGAATCTGCTTTACCAGGAGAGGTGGATTAAATGATCTCCAGAGTCCCTTCCAACCATTCTTAAGAGATGACCACTGAAAACATGTAATGGATTGGAATAATAGAAGAGATTGACTATTCTGTCCCATTCAGAGGAAGTTTTTCATATTCCTAATAAATATTTTGGATTTTCTGTGTGAAGGAGAAAATCTCAAAGAGGCAAGTGAGAGCTGGAAAGTGAAATAGAATTAACAGTCTAACAGCTAGCATACTGCTTTTGTGTGTAAGATTTACTTGTGTCTTATTTGCCATCTGATTCACAGCATGCTTTTGGATCTCTCTGTTTTCTGCAGCTTGCCCTTCCTAAACAGTAGAAATCTGAATACGTTGTTTTTTCTCATTTTGCAGATATTTAATTCAAATATTTAATTCAAATATTTAATTCTGAGAAGCTATTTTAGTAAATTTGTAATGAAACTTGGAAGAGCTTTTGGGAATGGTTCAACACTTTCCATAGGCGTCATTGCTGCTATTGTTGGAAAAGTCCAGTCCAGATTTCATGTCTTTGTGTAATAAAGGCTTATTATTTTGAGAGAAATAAAGCCCACAGGACTTCCCAGGTGTGCCTGTGGCATGCTTCTGGGGCAACAGGGCGATGTGCTGTTAGAGCTGGCTGGTGTTGCTTTTGCTGACATTCATGTGGTGTAGCTGAATTTTTGAAACTCTTCAGGTCTGTCATTTTGAATCACTGATACATGAATGAGTGGGTAGATTTGGGTAGTGCTGCTCTGCTACCCTTACACCCAACATAGACCTTGCTGGAGTGGCTGTGCATATGCATGGTGTACTGGAGGTACATTAATATGGCTAGCACATGGATTGAAGGCAGCATGAGCTGTAGGAGCATGGACTTCTATGCAGACTGTGCACCAGACTTCCTAATATCATGGGACTGGAGTAGCAGATGTTTGTGTTAATTGAAGCGTGTTGAGATATCCTTTACTTGTCTCTGGTATAGACATCACTTTAAAATGCCTGTTGAATTGCTGTGTGGAAGTTTATAAATACTGATGTTACTGGTTCTGATGTTAATGCACTCTTATAACAGCCATGGGAATATTGGTTGAGCCTCTTTTCCTACTGGAGTTTTTTTCCCCTCCTATTTTGTTTTCAGAAGAGGAACATGAAAACAAATTCTGCAAGTCTTTTGAGCAGTCAGAGTTTATTTGGTATAAGTCATATCAAAAAAGGGTTATCTAAATCTACATTTTCCTGTCTTGAGAGTAAATAGACTGCAACAAGTTCCTACAGCAATTTTTAGAGAAGTGGAAGGACTTTTTTTTTTTTTATTTGTCACCTGCTTGATTAGTAGGGACATCAATAACATGCCTGATACTGTGAAGAGTGTTTAATTCTTCTGGACAGTGGAAAGCAAGGAGAGGTTCTCTCTCTCGCAGGGAGAATGTTTGGGTTCTTATGTAAGTTCTGCTGTTGCTGCTGTCATGCGTGCTAGGACATCTGGACTGCTAAAGTAGGCTTCTTGAAGAAATAACTCATGGAGCAGAAATGTCTTCCTTTTGTCATCCAGGCATGCATTATGCAGTGCAACCTCTCTGCAAAGCTCTTGTAAAGGAAAGCAAACAAAGATGCCACCCTTACAGACTTTGTCTAGGATATATTCTTCCCTTCTTGTGCATTATTGCTATACCAACAATCTATCAGGTTGAATTATATGCTTGGGAATACTCAGAGAATCCTGAAAATAGCTTATAAAAATGAGCTGACTGATTGGAAATCTGATGAATAACCCTGTTGGTAGACAAAGCGTATCTGAGGTTGCTCTTTCATTGAGGAACAGATGGAGATCTTACTACACACAAGTAATTGACTTATAAACTGATTAATGCTGGGAGTAGGTTTCTGTTTTTAATAGGCATAGCTGTTTATGTCTAGATATGCATTAGGATCTACCTAATGACAAGAATTTTTTCAGCACCTTTTCTTCTTTCAAGAGGCTGTTAGTATTATTTTGCAAGGCCTAAGGATCAGTATGTCTATGAACAGAAGTTTTCAGCAGTCCCCATGGATAGTGATTACCTTTTAGAAAAGAATTCATGTAACACTGCATGTTCATATTAATGCATCCTCCTCACATAAGTCAGTGGCAAGCCTAAATGTTTACTGTCTTTACAAATTTTGTCTATTGCAAATTCTTACTTTTTCTGGGTGTAAAGTACGAATCCTCTAATGCCATTTCTGGAATGCTTATCACTCTTGCTAGTACAGCATTTTTTGATATCACAGTCAGTTTTAGTGTAGTCTTATACAAAGAATGTTAAAATACTGAAGTTGAATTTCTCAACTTCACAAACTCAGTAATGATAAAGATAGTAGTGCTGATGATAATAATTACTATTACTTAAAAATTTAAAAGCATGCAACAACCTATTTTCTTGAATTTCTCTGCAGAATGATTCTTGGCTTCCCTGTGTTATTGTGTTATAAGACTGGACTATTCATCTGGGTCTAGTTTTGCCATTTTAAATTCTGAGGCCATTGTCAGGACTTCAATCAAGCACAGAGCTTGATCTTAACTCTTAAATAGATGAAGCTCAAGCTTGAGCTTAATTCTTAAATAGAAGAAGGAAAATGTAATACTGAGAAGATGGTAATGTTACTTGCTGTACTGGTTCTAGATGTGACTCTCATAAGATTTATTTTTTGGCAAACTGAGAGCCATGTTGTTGTGAACAGATATCATAATATCACGCAGAGCAGAAAAGCAAATGTATTTTAAACTGAAAAGAGATGAGCTTTAAAAAATATTAAGGAAGAGGAGAACAGACAGTTTGCATTAAAAGTAGGTGGCTAGAAATTACTATGAAAGTACTGTGTCAAATGTGAGCTGGACTGTAGTTTTTACATAATTAGGTATGTTAAAAACAAGTTGTGAAAATAAAATGTTGCTTTGTGTACAGAGCTTCTCAACATGCACATTTAAAAATCCTTATTTGCATTATTTAATGAGAAGCTGTGTAGTGTCCTTAGGATTTGTATTTGTGTGGAAGGAAGTGCAAGCATAATGAGCATGGAGAAGAGAGTTAATCAGAGTAATGATGGCACCAACAAGGTGATAATGTCAGAAGTCCATATAGCATCTACCAGAAACTGCATTAAATCTGTGACCCTTTGATACTTTTTGCTTGTAAGGGAAACAGGGAATTAGAGGGGAAAAATATGAAACTTCTATACAATACATATGCCTTGATTTAGATTCAAATTTATTAATTCAAAATGTAAACTTGACATTTAAAACCTGGATTTTGTTTGAAGTGTCATTAGATGCTGAAAGTAATCTTGCAGATTTTCTCAAAGCAGATTTACATGTAAACTTAATAATGAAACAACATGGGTGATATTTATCTATTTCTAACATTCTTCTTTGTGTGGTTCAAGGCTTTTAATTTCTGTTAAAATAGTAAACATTTCTAATGTTTAAAATTAGAAGAGAAAATTTCATTAGATAAACCCTCTTTCACTGATTTAATGATATCTACTGTCTACCTGGACTGAATATTTCTGTCCTTACATTGCAGTAAGATCTTTCCGGTGTTTGGAAGTGTGGCAAAGTTGAAACCATTAGTGCGAAGGAGATTTCGCAGAGAATCGAGTCCAAACCTTAACAAGAATTGGAAAATCAGTATAAGTGTCCTGCAGTATATACTAATAGGAGCAAACTTTCCATAGAAATCTGTAGATTGATTTGTTATTGTTTTTGCTATAGGTTTGTACTTCTCACTTGTTCTACTTCCCTTGTGTACAAGAAGGCTGTAGAGGAGCACCCATTATTTTTTCAAGATTGCTAATGAAATCTTCCTGCTCAGGTTCTAGACCATTTATTTAATGGAATGATGGCATTCAGGTACATCAAGCTGAATTGTCAGCTGCATCTCTTATAACAAGGTCTTTATGATACAGTGTTCAGACAGCTTGGTTTCAAGTTTAAATTCTGAAGGTTTGAATCAAAAAATGTGATGTCCCGTATACCTTTTCAACTTCAATAAATGGGGAATTTGTGGCTCTCTAGATATTATAGTCCAGTGACAATTTCTCTGTTCTTCTATCTGAAAACTGTAATACCCTGACAGTGTGCATTACAGATTAGAGAAATGGTGATGATAGTGCTCAAATGTTAGACTTTTTGTTCAACAGCTGGATAGCCTTTCAGGAGCTGCCTCATGCCACTGCCTTCTCTCCTTTCCACTGTTGGCTCAAAAAACTTGCAATGTATGAAAGGTTAACTCGAGGATAAAAAAGTGTACTGATCTTTTTCACAAGCTTCAGTCTTTCATGATATACTGAAGGTTTGAGCATGTAATCCTGACTTGGGCAAAATTCACATTTGTGTCAAAAGAGGCTTTTTAGCTGCAGGATCAAGAAGTCTGGATATTCTGCTGCCAGAGAGGCATATAAAGAATAGCCTTATGTTGTATTCCTTTGACTTATCATTTGGCATTTTCAGATTCATAGACAAAATTCTAAATCTGTTGTTAGATAGTGAACAAGTACTGCTCCAAATAAGTACTGCTGAGTTCTTTTCTGTTTTGGATGCATCCATCCAAACATTATTTTCCTAATTTTGAGTGCCTGAGCCTCATATTTTCCTCAGATCTAGGAACTTCCTTTAAAAGATGACCAAGTAGTTTCAGAAGAATTAGGAAATAAAACTCCTAATGGAGAGGAGAGTGATGGTACTGTAACTCTGACACATCCCCGAGGGGCCAAGCTGCTGGTATTGGCAGCATGATCTGGTTTAATTGGGCATGTCAGCATTTCTACATATGCTCCATTTGTGGCTGAACATTGCCTTCCTCTCCCACACATCACTCTTACTTTTCTGGTCTATAAGGAAAAAGGGAATGTTTTTAGGCAATTTTAAGTTATATAAGCAGTTTACTGTAGTACCATTCAAATGTGTTGGCACAGATGAAGAGCCAGGAATTTGTGGGTAAAGCAAGAACATTTTGGGCTTATTGGGAGCAGGGCAGAAGGGCAGAACTGGGAATAGAGAGGTTAACCCACCTTTCAACTTACACCTCCTTACTAGACATGAACTCAGGCTCTTAAGCCAGAACAAATAAAACCACTTGTTTTGACTAATCTTCCTAAAAGGTAAAAAAAAAATAAATATAAGAGATGTAAAAGTGAAAAAGTTAAAAAAAAAGAAAAAATTTGTTTCTATTTATTGAAAAGAGAAAGGGGAAAGAGCTGTGGTTTATATATGAGTAGCATGTAAAATGCACATGCATTGTAAAGAAAACCAATCAAACAAAAACCTCAGAAGACTCTAAAGCCTCTTAAGAACAGTTACTCTTTTAAAATTAAATTTAAGAAGAAAATCTGAATTTCTGAGCTGCAACTAGTAGAGATGGGGACATCTTGGAAAGTAGTACTATGGCAGAACTCCTGTGCCTTTCAGCTGCTCTTCTACAGTGCTGTTGCTAGAGATCACAGCACAGCCTGAAAGGCCAAAGACTATGACAGTTTAGAGCTTGGGGGAGAATAAATAGCATTGTTTTTTTCTTTGCTTATAAGATTCCAAACCCATACTATCACTTTTCCTCTTAAATCTTGTCTCCTTGAAGGCATTTTTGCCTCTGTCATTTTGTTTAATCTATGTCACTGAATGCAGCTGGAGTAAAAAATTGTATTAAAATAGCTAGTTTCTCTTCCAACAGAGTTACTTCAATTGAAAATCTATTCTTCCAGTTTATAAATCTGCTCTCTGTACATCTTTGTTCAAACTAAAGTTGGTAAACTACCTTGGAAGTTTCAGCATTTAATCTTGGAGGTTTACATTCCCAAGAATGTAGAAGAGGGGTAAGGAAATAAAAAAAAAAATCAGAAAATGAAACCAACTCCAAATAAAGCTTCTGGGCACAAAAGAGTAAAAGATTGTCTTAATAGAGAGATTGACAATGCTGGGTAGTTTTGTAGTGGAGGGCTGATATTGATACAGGGCTGTTATTCAACTTTCCCAAATCTGACCGTTAAATTAAGAAATATTCTATGGATGACACTTTTCATCATGTGAGTTGTATTCTATGGAGTTGCATTAACTTGCAGATACCATGCTAATGAACTATTAAGCTATTGATAGTGACAGGTTTTATAAATACACAAATGTGGAAAGGTCAAATCAGGGGTCTGAATGCGCTAAAGAAAAATAAATGAGGAAAGTCACTTCATTTACACTTATTTAAATTTATTTTACACTGTATCACACTTATTTTCAAAATAGACCTGTAATTTCTACCCAGTCTCCCACATGTTTTGTATCGATTCCCATCTGCTCCCCATGCTGCAATGCCTAAGCAGCGTCTTTCAGGCTGTTCAAATTGTATTTTCATACATTAGCTGTCAGATAAGGCGCTGTTTTATGTCTGAAGTTACACCATACCTCAATATTTTATGTTGAACACCTAGCACAGAGGCTGGATAGACACATAGGGAAAGTTTTATATTTAAAAAGACCAGTTGCAGCTGGTTTTTGGCAAGCTCCTCTGTATTTTTATTGGCAGAACTTGTGTCTTTGTCCAGTGCCTAGAAGTTTGAGTGGAGCTCTGACTGCCACTAACCTCATTTAAGCCCAGCTACTTTTATTTCAAGGATCTACCTGGCAGTCCGATAATAAACTAGTCCAGAGTGATCTTGTGAGAAACATTGGCTTGAGCATGTTTCTGTCTTTAAATCTGCTTCCTGGCTTTCAGTATTACAAGATCTCAAATGGAAAGCAAATAATAACCTGGCTGATGCCAAAAGCCAGCATTAAAAAAAATTAAATAAGGAAATAAATAAAAAATTCAAGACTGAAATGCCATGTTACATAGTTTTTGACTGAATTTTAATAACTTGGCTATATTTCAGAATTGCCACTGTTTCCTGAGCATCTCAACTGGAAGCCTGAAACTATTGCAGTATAAAACAATACTCATGTGAGACAGATCATTTCAGTAATGCATCACTGTATCAGATGTGCAGAGCTATTAATGAGCAGAATAAGATTGGATTTTTTATTTAAATATATGCTTATTCATATGGGAAAAACTCATCAAGTGTATTTTTTCCAGCTGAGATACTTAGCCATGCAGTGGGGTTTTCTGATACTTCAGCAAGTAGTTATTTGTCCAATTTTAGGTAAATTTTGTTATCCTATTTATACTGATATTATTAACAATGCCAAAGAATGTGATTTGGGGTAATGTTGCTAGAAAATAGGAAAAGAACAAAATGGGAAAGACTTGCCTATGTTATAAAACCTGTAAGCTTGTTCCCACCAGTCTAATGAACACAGGAAAAAATAGTGATTTATATCTCCTTCAGTCTCCTTCAGGGTCTCTCTCCCTTGGCTTTCCCTCCGTGACAGTTACAGCATTTCTTCTTGGAATCCCAGTGACCAAACACTGGTGTTTGCTCTTAAGACCAATGAGAAATCCTACGTCTGTTTGGTATTATGTAATCTTTATAGAGAATGAAAGACTAACAAGATGGCTGAATCTATTCAGAACAGCATCTCCAAAATGAAATGCTTGTTTAGCCCTGTTCCTAAACATACAAGGCAGGGTAAAGGCTTACAACAGTAAAAAGGAATTTAATTATTAGTCAATTCTAATTGTAATGTCAAGTTTTCTAATTATTTGTTTGTTTGTTTTTCTCCAGCTAATTTCCAGTTGTGGATTATCTGGCTTCCTGTGGGAGTCTCTTAATCTATATGTTTCCTTTTTTGCCTGATAATACTTGCTGACTTTGAGACGTCTGTAGTTTCCCAATTGTCTGTCTGGTTTTAGACTAGCAGATCTTCAATATTTTCAGAAGGGTTTCTGTTCTGGGGCTTAGCAATGAAAAAGATAAATCATTCCCTGCTTTACTGGAGATTAATAAGAGACACTTTCCAGTAATCACCCCCTTTATTTTTAATCTGGAATAGATATTTGGCTTTTTTTTGCTTGGTCGTTCTCTGATTTTTCACATTTTTTGTCATGGGCAAACACTTGGGCAAACACTTTTTTTAATACATTCTATATTAAAAAAACTTTCTGAAAACTGTCAAGTTCATCTTAAACTCAAACATGATGGTCACAGGACCTTCAGGGTAGGGAGGAAGCTACTGGAAGCCTGTGATAAATCATTAAAAGACAGTTTTGAAACAAGGAGGTTCAAAACTACCTGAAGACTACAGCCTGATATTTTTTAGCCTAGATGAGAATTTTGATAATGAAAAAAAGGTGAATTCTGTATCTAAGTGAGCTGTAGTAATTAAAGTAATCTGGGATTATTTCATAAAAAATTGAATTTGAAATTTCTTGAATAAAGCATTTTGATTTTTTCTTCTAGAATAACTTATGTTTTGGTTTTCAAAACGTATCTCAAGACCAAATCTTTTTTTATTTGGAGGCTGCTTTGAAATACAAGATGTTAATTTCATTATTCCTTGTGGGAAATTAAAATCTCTGATTTTGGCATCAATTTCACACAAATAATCCCTGCTGAAGTTAGAATGATGCTTCTGTTTGGCAGGTCCATAGCTAGTTCCTTGGGGCAGTGAACCTGTTTTTGACATGGGATGAGGACAAGGCACAGCAAAGGCTTAAAGAGAAACAGCAGAGGGTTGTGATTCCTGGACTGGTGCTATGAAAGTGGAGGTAGGTGATGGCACTTCAGTGTAATCATTAGAGTGCCAAGGTACTTGAGCACTAGAAAGTGAATTCTGAAACCCAAAGCCTTCATTACTAATTTGAAAGAGCTTTTTTTTTTTTTGCCTTTGTTGCTGATGTCATGGTTTAGGAATGGTTCTTCCCAATTCAGTGTCCCCACTGAGACTCCCCAAATCATGTGCTGCTCTTTCTTCCCTGTTTTCTCCTCCCCCTTCCCACTGTGGCAGGATGAAGCTGATAATTAGAGATGCAAAAGGCAAAGATCATGGGTTGAAATAACATTTTACTGGAAACAGCAATGAGATAAGAAACCAAACAGCAACAGCAACAATAGTAATAACAAAGGGCATAAGAAAAGAACTGACTCACACAAATAGACCCCTCAAAATAAACAATACCAGGTGGCTCCCTCCACATTTTATTGACCATGATGACTCCCTTCTCCCTGGAAGAGCATCCCTGTCCCCTGCCTCTGATTATGACTGGTGTGGTATAAAATAACCTCCATGTCCTAGTCATGCCCCTTCCCACCTATAGCAAAAAATTAGCCCTGTCCTGGGTTAATCCCCAAAGGTAGTGCACCTGGATTTTTACTGTGAATCAACTGAAAATGACAAGTATAAATGGTTGTGCATGGAAGACCATGAAAGGAGCAAGCTGCTCCTAACCGAGCTCAGAGGATGTAAAAATGAATTCTACAAAAGGTGAAAGATAGGGCTTGTGACCCAGGAGAAGTGTAGAGTGGTAGTCTGATCTTGCAGGGATAGACTAAGGAGAGCCAAGGCTGACCTTAAGTTAAATCAAGGAAGGGATGTTAAGAGCAACTAAAGATTCTACAAGAACCTCAGCAGCAAAATGGAGATTGGAGCAAATGTGGTCCCACTGCTGAATGACCACAGGGAACTTGTGAAAAATGCCATGGAAAAGGCCAAAGGCACTCAGTGCTGCCTTTTCCTCAGGTTTTGCTAGTAAAACAAGACTTCATGGATCTCTGGACCCCAAGACCCATGGGAAAGCCTGATCTCTTCTTTCATTCTTATCTTTTCTTATTGTCCTTATGTGGCAGCATCTAGTATAAATTTTCATCCTTGGCCTTTCTTGCTCCCTGGGCTGCAAACAGCAGTCCATTCCAACCAGATGTAAATGTCAGCAGTGGATGTGTATTACATTTCCCTGACTTCTAAGTGGCAAACTAAAAAAGGCCAATGTTGATAGCAAGAATGTGTTTGTTGTACTGGCACCATCATGGACACAGAGCGTAGCCAGGCAACAGGAAAACAGGGCTTTCATTTACCAGACAGGACACAGAACAATCTCTAAGACGTTCTTCCCTCTGCTTTGAATCAGGGAAAGCAATCTGTAAGAGACTATGTGTAGAACATGCAAAATCTTGCACAAGGGAAATTTCTGTCACAGGAAATATTTCAGAGGTGGGGGTAACATAGGTAGAAACACATACTCCGGTTCAGGTAACAAGATTATGAGTGCTGCCTTGCAACTGGCCTAGAACAGAACAGATCATAAGTCACTGGAAAAGTGCTTTGGGTGGAAAATAAATAACATATGAGCAAAGAAAAGGCTTTGTGCACTACTTGAACCTGGATGTTATCATAAAAACAGAATGCAATTTGAGTGGAGTCTAGGCTTAAGATAGTGTTTTGACTCTTGATTTTATTATTTTACTTTGAAAAAAGCCCCAAACTTGGTCCATATTTTATAAACATTTCATATAATTTCCATTGCCATGAAGAATAACTTCAGTGATATTAATTATAAATGATGCTTGATTTTCTTTCATTTTTGCTGAAATTCTTTTTAAAGAGCATCAAAGTGTATAATTTTGATGAACGTTTATTGCTAATTTGAAGTAAGTTAAGATAAATAGTGGGTGATGTCTCTCTATTTGGAGTTACAATTAGAAAGTTGTGTCACTACTGGGTCAGACCATACCTGCTGTACTGTCTTGCCTCCAGCTTGCAGCGGGTGCCTGCAAAAAAGCCTAAACTTGTAATGATAGTTCTTTCAAAAAATTTTTCAGCCATTGGAATCTAGGAGCTTCCTGAGTTGAAAGTAGGGTCCTGGATGGGTTTTTATCCAGCCTTAAGCTGTCACAGGGTATTTGCAAAGTGAAGCAACCACAGGAACAAAATCATACCATTCAGAGACAGAAATTTTAATAATAATTAAGCAATTTTCTCTGTTTGATTAGGTTTTCTAGCACAAAATAGAATACTGTATTGCCAGCAGGGCAGATTTAATCAAGACCTCACTTCCCTGAGGGATATTTTCATATCAATTTCACCCTGTGACATTAAACTCATTTTTTGTATCTTCGTTGTCCTATGGAAGAGAGTTCTACACCTCACCATGGAAATGAAAACCTTCTGGGGTTTAAATCCTTAAATATTCTTCATAATTCAAATAACAGGGAATATGCTTTAAATTCACTTTTTAAAGTCATTGAACAATATTCTCTGTGCACCTTTCTCATGATTGTATGTCTATTATCTCTCTCCTCAGATGCCTTTTTTCCGAGACTAAGGAATCAGTCTGTTTAATCCTACTCTGTAAAGAAAACACAAAAAGCTAGAGGTCTTTTGTTCCCTTTCTATGCATCTTTCCTAGTTTTACTTTAAAATTTGAAATTGTGGGTTGGGACAGGATTGCAAAAAAGTGTTCAAAACAAGGGGGTAAATGGATTTGTTCCATGGTACAAAGATGTTCTCTAGTGTTTTGAACTTCTTGTAATTTATTCTTTATTTTTTTATTATTGTAACTCAAGATATTGTTTTTGAATAATAATGTTCAGTTCAGAGCTCATCAATGAATACTTAAAAATAAATATTTTATCTATTTAAGGCATTTTTTCCTGGAGGTTTATTAAAAATGCAAATTAAATTCAAAATAGATAACTAGCCATTCAGATTTATAAGGGTTCCCTAGAACTCTATGCAGTCAGTTCTTTGCTAATCTTAGTGACTTGGTGTCTTTAGCAAGTATTGTCACATTCCCTTTTCTGCATCACCTAAGGGTAAGTTCAGCATTTATGAGTTCTCCTGTGGATTATTCTGTATTTCAACTACTCATGTCCTTCCCCACCCTGGAAATCAACCATATACCTACCCACTTATTTTTTAACCTCTTTATCTGTGGAAGAACCTTATCTCATGCCCTGATTTTCTTGAAGAAGTTCTTAAAGGTCCTTTGGTAAGAGAACTTGTCCAATATATATTGCAAATCCAAACAGAATGTATCTTCTGGATATCCTTGATCATATTTTGTTCATATCCATATCTATTTTTCTATTATTTTTTCTAGGATTTTATTCCATTCTAGATGCAGGACTTGGCGTTTATTGTGCTTAATGTGGCTCTTATCAGCATATTTTCCTGGTCTGTTCAGGTGCCTCTGAGAAAATAGAGCATTTTGGGCTCTCCAAAATTTTGATCTCCCATATTCTCTGACTATTCTGTAATTTATGAAGCTGCTGAGAGTGTACTGTATCCCATTGTCTGGGTTTTTAACAAAGGCATTAAATGGTTTTTGGGCCCATTTAGATTGGCCCAAATATCAGTCTTCAGCTGACTCATCACTGGTGACCAGTTGGATTCTGTGCTACTGACTGCAACCCTTCAAGCCTCATGATTCAGACAGTTTTTCACTTTTGTTATCATCTATTAATAAAGTCAGTATCTCAATGGCTGTGCTCTGAGGATACTGCAGGAAACACTGGCAAAGATATTGCTAAAGGTAAGGTAAACCAGCAGGCACTGTTTTCATCAAAGAAGGCAGTTTTGTTGGAAAGGGGTGATTTTTTTCCTTGTCAGATCTATGCTGGTTGTTGCCTTCCAAATTTGCTAGAGAATTATTTTGCAGTGTCTTCAGTCCACTCCTTCCGTACACGTAGATGTTGATATGGTCCCATGGACTTGTACAGTTAGTTTAGTTATATTCAGTCTGGATGTCTCCTAACCCTGATCTTCCTCTGCATCTCCACAGGCTTTGCCAGTAGGCTCAGAGATATTGCTCTGGACAATTTACACCCTGCAGTCAGGGTGGTTAATTCACACACCAGACCTTGCATCTCTGTTCACTCTTTATTATTTATTATACAATTTTTGATAATTTGCTTGATACAGACATCAGTGCTGATGGTTTCTTGGATCTTCCTGGAGCCCATTTTAGAGATATGTATTAAATTTGCTGTTTCACAGACCTCAAGTACCAAACCAGTTGTAAGCTGAAGGTCATACAATGCTTAATAGTTCAGCACTTTCCTCTCTGAATTACTTTAAATATTCTTGAAAAACTAACCATGCTGAAAATGTGTTGCTTTTCATTTTATCTCTATTCTATAACCTCTTATAACAACACTATGGTTTGAGATGAGAATTTTTCATCAGCAGCCCTGCATATTCTGGGATGACAACTTCCTTGAGCTCTGCCATGAGGAACTTGGGCAGGGAGAGAAATATGGGATTTTTTTATGTGGCTTTATCTTAGTCACTTCTTTGATCTTTTATTGTTGCTTTGAACTGTCAAGATTCCTGCTTTTAATGTGTTTGAAGGACCTACTTGTAATATTTATGACTTTTGTAAATTATTGTTCAGTGCTTTATTTTCTTCATCACTGCTTCAGTTTTTCGAAAGATGCTTATTTCCTTTTGTTAACTACTTCTGTCCTGTTGTTAATCTGTTCCAAGTTGCCCTTTGCCTCAGTCAGTTTTTTTTTTTGTTTTTTTTTTTTCCTTTTTGCAAGGTAATGTTTATGTGTCTCCAGCTAGGTATGCTTAAATGCTACCTACAAAAGGTTTAACTCTCAGCTGCCTGACCTAGCACTTTCTTAGCACTCTGCTTCATCCTGAAGTTCCTTTTCATGAAGCAAACATGCTGTAGTATCCAAGTACATATTTGCTGTTACAGTACTATCCCTGCATTCTACTCAGAACAAAAGAGCTGCTTTTTCACTCTTCAGCCTTATATTAAGTTGCTTCATAAAAACCTTGATTTGTGTTTTAAAATTTACTATTGCTGCCAGGCTATAGTGTTATGCCTGTCCAGATTTTATGAGGGTAGCTGAAGTCTGCCATTCCTACTGTACTCTCTGGCCTCATAGCACTCCTTAAAATATGTATTTGGAGAAACTACCTTTTACTCTGGAGAGGATGCCCATCTATGCACCCAAGTCTCTTCCCAGCAGGCCACTGGAGAGAGGTTTATGTATAGCATGGGCTATGGTTCCCTCTAAACATGTCTCAGCTTCTTTTGTGAAACACATGATGATCAAATCTCTACCTAATTTCATTTTATTGGTATTTTTGCTCCCATACATTAGTGTAGGTAGAGAGAACCCAACATTAGATCATTTTCCTCTCCTTCTGCTCACTCACCTGCTATGATATCACTGGATGATCTTTCTTGGGCATAGTACTGTTCTGGAGTGTTCCTGGAGGTCATCTCAACAGATTCCTTTATATCTTTGGTTCTTCATCAGTTCAGTGCTCTCCCTGTCCCTTTGTAGGTGTTTAGAGTGAACCCAACTGCAGCATGCAATTGTCTTAGAAAAGACCAAAGGATGCTTGTTCTGTCTGCTCAGTAGGGCACATACTCATGTGTGGTCATGAGATACCCTGCCCAAATATAGCATATTTACTCTGTGTGACTGCCACTAATATTAGCTAGTGCCCTCTCTTCATCCAGACTTCTTCCACTTGAAGTATTTGGGATGAGGACCATGCATGAAACCTGCAAGGTGAAAAAATAAACTAAAAATTGTGTTAGCTTCTTTTGGTAAGATACAAAAGAAATTCCCTCTGTACTCTCTGTGCAGCAAAATACATTTGCCTCTAGTGTGCAGAAAGAAGCCAACCTGTTGACATTTTTGGTTTGCTCTGTGTTGTTTTGATTTTACATGTTGCAGTTTGGAATTGAATCAGATTAGCATTTGTGGAGAACTGACCTCCTAAAAAAGCCAAAACTTTGATAAAGGATGTTATTGTGGTGGCAACAGTGGGAGGGATTTCCAAGCATGCATTTTAAGTATGTTCAGGCTGCTACTAAATCAGAATTGTTATCTGTTTTCTGCCTTGCATCACATCTGCATTAACCAGCTCCCCCCCAGGATTCTTAAGATACCAATCTGTCTTCATTAATCCAAGAACAAGAACCAAATGACTGAGATTCCTGCTTGGCTTATCACATTTGGAAAATTGGCATCCTTTTGACAGTAAGACATGACAAGCTACATCTAAACTAGAAAAAGAATATGTATTAGAAAATAACTTGCAGCTAACACAACATCAAACATGATTTTGCATTTAATTTAGATTGAGATTAGAAACATTTATTGCAAATGCATTACTCCATTTATTGAGACAAGTTTGTGGCTTTTTATGCTATGATTACTGTATACTAGAAGTTGCTCCTGTGAATATTAGAAAGCCTTTGGGGGGTTATGGACTGGCTAGGCAAAATGTGCTAATTTAGTTAACAAATTCGGTGAGTTAGTTCCACTATAGAGGAGTTCACGGGTATGTGTAGAAGGAAGAAATTTAGTGTATGAGTAAAACATTAATTCCTAACTGCCCTTAATCCAATGCAGCACTTAGTTGCCAGTATATTTGTGACACTGGAGTAAGAGAAGATAGAAAACTAGCAAAGAAAGTAGTATGTCTTCCTCTCTCTCTTTCTTTTTTTCCATACTGGTATGATAGCTTTTATTTTGCATTACTTTTAGTTTAGGTGCTTTCATATTCTGTTAATGGAGCTGTGTTTAGTTCCAGCTGTAAGGGGGGCAGTTGTGCTCTAAAATGAGGCAAACAGCCATCTCATTTTGTGGTACACCTTTTTCTTGTATCATTTATTCATGTGCTTCAATATTGCTATTACTGGTTTTACTGTTACTATTGTTACTCATTCTAGCAGTTTGTCTTTTAGGGAATGCATAATAATCTTGCCAAGGGCATTTTTTTTTAATGTGCAGAAGAATTAATTTTGAACAATTGAGTTTTCTTGCCTGAGGACATCAGCCACCCCTAAAAATTATTGAGATGTCATTTAATTGTCCCAGAAAGATGAGCAAAAAAATACAAGATCCAGCTCACGTATGTTCAAAATTTTAATTCTGTTGTGCTACCCTAATAACTTTGTAAAATCAGAAGTTTTTTCCAGTCGTGCACAGAATACAACTTCTCAGGAAGCCACCTACTATGTTATCTCATTTTCACCCCGATCACTTTGTGATTGTGTGTGTGAAACAAAAGGACCAAAATTTTTTTGCAAATAAAACAATTGAATTTTTTTTTTTGTGTGCTCTCATTTTTACAAAAAAACCCTTATTTTGCTCATATTTCCCTCTCTAGAAGAGGAAGATTTCATTTTGAATGACGGAGGTTTCAGGAAGTTGGGAAGTACTAAGAAGAGTAAGAAGGTGTATTGACTAATCATAAAAATGTGTGTTAATGGATATTCTTCATTTTCACTCTGATCTGTTGTGTAAGAACAGGAACAGGCATAAATTTTTGGAGGAGTGATTAAAAGAGACAAAGCATCCATCAGAATCAATACTTTTAAGAGTTAAAGTGTGAGAACATTTTTTTCCCCTCAAACTGATTTCTGACAAATGGAGAGCATAATGAATGAAGACATTCACATTAGATTTTAGGTGATTTGAAGCATGCAAAATTTTACCCAAAAAAGTGTAAAATGGAAGCAAAAAATTGGCAAATGTGTATATAATAATTTAATTTTAAAATTACATAATTTTTATATATACATGTATGTAATGTATTTCTGTAATGTACACAACCATGTAATAATCTCAACATGGAATGATATGACATTCAAATTTTTAGGGTGTTTTGTTTCTTCTGTTTCTCAGTAGAGTGGCCTGTCCTTGCTTGCACACAACTCACGCTGAAATTTGTTTGCTGCAGCTCACTGAAGTATAGATTTTGTGAGATTAATGGGAAGTGTTTTCCAACAGAACTGCAACCTTTGAAATAATTTTGGCTTAAAAGAAAAGGAGTCTCTAGCTATGAATATTGTACGGAGTAGGGAAAATTGTGGAGAGGGCAGGTTATGGCTCCCTAATTCTCTAAATCCCTGTGCTGCTGGTGAGGAGGAGATAGAGTCCAAAGTTAAGGGATGAATTTGCCCCTGTGAAAAGCTGGTCATGGTTGTGGTGGGAAAGTGTTTTAGCTGTGGCTGTTTCTGACCATCAGACTCTAGTCTTAATTGTCAATAAAATGAATTCATGAGAAAGAAGCTGGGTGGGCATCTGGCAGCCAGTCAAGCTGCCTACATTCTGGCATGATTTCTAAATGTACACACGTTTCAATTTCTGTCCTGCTTTCCCTCTGCTTTTTCCAGAAACTGACAGATTAATATTGAAAATATCTAAATTCAAAGCACCACATTTAACAGAATACTGATAGTCTGGATGAATGTAGATAAAAGTTGTGCTATTTCTAGGAACATGGGTAGGAAAGAATGCATTGTTTTTATCCAGTCTTAATCTTAGTCTTATGGTGCTGATGTGAAATTTCTATTGCACTTGAGGAAAGGGTTATGTAGGTTCTCAGTCACAGTTAACGTCCAGGCCAAAAAGATGTCTCTACTTGCTTGCCAAACAGAGCGAGCAAGTTTTTTGTTGTTTTGGGTTTGAGCTGGTTTTATTTTGTTTGTTTGTTTTGTTTGTTTGGTTTGGTTTGGTTTTGTTTTTGTGGGGGTTTTTTTGGGTTTTTTTTTTTGTTTTTGTTTTTTGTTGTTTTTTTTTTTTTGAAGGGAGAGGGTAACTTCTAAGGTTTCAGATCCAGTATTTTTACTTTAATTTTTATTTTTTATTTTGCTTGTTGTTTTTTGTTTGGTCAGTTGGTTTTGCTTGGGGTTTTTTTAACGGAAATAAAGATTGCCCTCTATTTTTTCCTCTTGAGAATACTGAGATATATTCATTTGTATATATCTTGTGCTTAAAATAGAAAATTAATTTTGATAATTTAAAATTTTTTGACTTTGCAGTTTTGTTGAGGTGCTCTCAGAACAGCCTGATCTGAGTTTCAAACTCATTTCACAATTCACAGTAAAAACTAAAATGAGTGGACTTTGGTCTAATTCTCAAGTTTTTCAGTGTTTCAGACACATGCTACAGGGGCTTTGTATTCTAAACTACTGCATGGCTGCCCCTTTTCTGAAGTGGATATTAAGAATGTTTACAATTTCTCTCCTTTCTTCTGTTCTACTTAGGCAAAACTTGCTTTGATTTTGGAGTGCTTTGCTCTAGTAAAAGCTCTGGGATTTGTAGCACTGACTTCAAAAGATTTTCAGGAGAAAAAGCACAGGAGAATTTTTAAGAAATAATTCCTAGTAATAGATTTTTGTATACTTTCTGTTTATAATTATAAACTAGCTTCCAATATAAACCACTGTTAAAGAGCTAAGAGCTATAACATACCCATCAGGGGACAAATTGTTAATAAGGCGTAATTTGAACAGGGAAAGCTGATGATATCTGCAAAACGAAATAAGAGGCCCAAGGCTGCACAAAAGTGCATTATTACCAATTGCACTGGGCATTCTGTTGAATGAGTTTTATTTATCATGTTTTTATGGTTACTTCCACTGAGCTTTAGGCGACATTGGAAGAAAAATACCAAAGTACAATATTGTTCTTCTAATGTAGCAATCAAAGGGTTTCTAAATCAAAACATGGAAAACAGGATACGAAAGTAGAAGAATATTAGACAGCTGTTTCAGAAATAAATTTTTCAGTTGGCCTTCCTGTGTGATATATTTACTAAAATTTCTGTGTGTCACTGAAATTTAGGAGATACTTTTCTGAACACTTGAAAGGATCTAAATCTAAAAGTGAGTAGTTTCCTACAAGTCTACAAGGTCAGCAGGGAGGGAAATAGGAGGGGAAAAATTGCAGACGAATTATTAAGATATGATGATTGTTTCAATGACTGCTTTCCTAAGATTCCTTGTCAATGTTGAATGAGGTAAACACCTTTATATGTAACAGGGGTATGTTTTCCCTTTAAGCAGCTGTTCCATTGTCCCTGGAAAAGTGGCCAGTTTGGATCTGGATGTCTTTTGGAAATTGGATAGAAATCACCCACCCATTTTATGTCACTGCTACAAGGTTGCTAGATGTCACTGACCTCTGCTAATTAATAACTTGAACAATGTTCAACATATAACCTAGAGGTGCAAAATTCCTTGTGCCATTGACATTGCTCCAGACCATTCACTTGTGCCAAAACAGAAGGGCACTTACATCAGATTTCTTCATAGCTTCACTGTTATCTCAAATCTTCATGATGAAATTGTGATTTAGAGTTGGATTCCTGATTCCCACTGCGCCTTCCATTGCAGTTGGAGTACATGATGTTCCCTTGAAGACATTTCCATTTTCTGAGCAGATACCCTCCTTAGTCCTGAGGCTCACTCTTTCTCACTCTTGATTTCTGTATAATTTAGCAGTGCAGCTACACTCCAGTGATTTTCCTATTAGCTATAGGTTCAAGATTTCTGATTTTAATAAGCATCTTTTGCATTTTGTGTCTAATGAAAATTTTTCTCAGCTTGCTGGGGTTTTTTTGTCCAACTCCACAGCTCATGATATTATCTATATGTTAATGACTCTCACTTATGTGCCTCTACTTTTTATTCTTCTCTATATTCTTGTTATTTTTTGTTTCTCATGTTATTTTAGCATTTATCAGATTAAAGCCAATTATTTTAAAGTAAGCATAACAAAAATAGAAATTTTCTTATTCCATCTTTCCCTTTGTGAATTGTCAATTGTGCTGTCATCAACTTGTTGTCAACTCTTTGGAAATTTTTTTTTTTTTACTGTGTTCAAATTTTCCCAGTCCACTTGCTAGGTGTCTTATATGTTTATATGTTATCCTTAAATGGAAAGAAGAATACTTGTTTTTCACAATCACCTTTCTGGGCAATTAACTTAAGCAGAAGGATGTAGAATATGTGTCTCCTTGCTGTTGAAACATGTATTTTTTTAGTTATCTTTTCACTGGACAAGATGCATGAATTGGTGGCTCTTGCTCTTCTTCTGTTATTAGCATTGTACTTCTTCTGTGCTTTCATCTATGTGAAAATCTTATATGATTTTTTTGCATATTTAATGGAAAAAATATTTTAAAATGTCTTCAACAGATTTTGTCTCTTGTGAGATACCATTTATAGGTTAACTTTAAAAAATATTTTTATTATTGTAAAAGTTGTTGTAAAGCATGGTGTTTTCTCTAGAACTGTAGATGGATATTACTATAAACAGAATCAGTAATGGCAGAATCAGCTGCTATCTCTAAAGCCTAATGACAAAGCTATTTAAATAAACAAATAAAAAAGACAAGTGGATATTGTGATGAAATTGTTCTTCTCTTCCTAATGTGACAGTATGTGCAAAACTATATGCAAACATATAGAAATGCATTTTTTTATAGTCTCAGTTTTTCAGTATTGTAAGATTGAGTTTGGGCTTACAGCTTGCTGCACCACTAATTAGTGGTTTGTCATCAGCCTTGTCTGTTTCAGTTCAGAGCCAGGATTATTAGAAAGGCACTTGAGGCGATTTCACGTGTTCAGACTTGGATGTTTATTGTATCTTATCAGAAATTACAGAAAGCATAGCAGCACTTCTAACTGCTTGCTAGGAGTAGGAAAAATGGCCATAAGCTTCAAGGCCTTTTAAAGCTAAACAGACCAATAAAAGTTTAACACCTATATTATTTATACTTTTAACCCAATAATAGATTCCTATGACCCTTAGAGTGACTTTAGAATGACCAATCCAAAGGTAACTACCTAAGTTCCATGAAGAAAAGGAAGAGAAGAAGATGAACAAGAAGGAAAGACACCACCCAAAATTCTCCATCTTGTCCCCTCACTACAACTATACTGTATAAATCTCAGATTTAAAACCCATCACCCAGTGAAACCACACACATCTAACCTACTACACATATGTGATTTCTAACTTGCTATTCATATTTACAAGTCTTCTCTAAGGTTTCAGATCCAGTGCAGTGCTTTTCAGAGAGTCTGTGCCTGGAATCACAGAAAGCTCAAAAACTCCAGATTTCTGAGATCCAACACAGTATGACTTAGAAGGTGTTATAAATTTCATCCTCCAGTGTATCTTTCAGGTTCATCTGAGGTTTTTTAGCTCATACCTGGAAGCTGTGATACAGCTATCTTTGACATCCCAGGGGAAAGATGTAGTATGTTGGCTGGGTCTCCAGAAATTATTTCAGGGAGGTTTTTGATTTGCACAAAGTTCTCAGAAGTGCCATGGCTTCCTTGGCTGCCTGTGGCTGAAAGCTGAGGGGAGATGATTGCTGGGCACCCCACATCAGCATGGCTGTCTTGAGCAGCAAGTGAGCATCAGGCCCACATTCCAATGCTGTCTCTTCCTTTAAATTTCCATGCAACTTCTTAGTAATGAGCATGTGTACAAGAAAAAAACAAAACAACCTTCTGCCTGTGCTCAAGGTCCAAACCAACATTTTGTGGCACTCCAGTACCAGAGGACTCTTCTCATCACTTACTTTTTTTTTAACCTTAAGGGCTTGAGAAGTATGAAATTATATTGAAAGTCTATTCATTTCATTGGAATAAAGAGAATCCTGACATATTTAGACCTACAAGTTTAAAATACTATTTGGAAAAAAAAAGAAAAAACATAAGTCAAAATGTTGCTTTCAAAAGGTCTTGGAGCCTACTAAAATCATCTTATTTGCAAAAGAACGCAGGAAACACTTCAAAACTCAATGTGGTAACACAGATGTTAAATCTTAAATTCATATGTAATTTATTCAAAACATTAAATTTACTACATGTAGTATAATTTCAGAATGTGCATAAAAGATGTGTTGTGAAATCTCATTCCTACCTGCTGAATGGCTGCCAAGTTTGGTAGTGCAAGAACATTTTGTTGTTTTACCCCTTCAGCACAATTCTGCATTCAATTTTTAAATGTCCATAAAAATTGTAAACCCCTCAAAATGCCAGATCAGAGCAATAAAAACTTTGAAAGTCACAGTGCAACAGTTTTGGGTTTTTTAATAACTCTCTGGGAGCAAGATTGAAAATCCTAGTTCCAAACATACTCAAGTTTTGAGTTCCTGGCTTCTAGGTTGGAACTTCATTTTCCTCTCTGAAACTGTGTCTGTTAAGTGGATATTTTGTGACATTTAGAAACCCTTGCAGAAGACAAAGAGGGGAATGCACAGGTGGATGGGTACTGACATTTGTGAGAGTTCAGTCCTGGGCAGATTCCTGTGTCATTCAAGTCAGTGGAGTGGCCCAACACTGAGGGTTTGTGAAAGTCTTAGTAACTCTGAATTCTTCTCTAATATGATTAATTTTTTTCTCTTTTATCGTATTAGCTCTGACAATTTTCAACAACTGTTTATTTGCATGATCAGTAAATCAGATGATTAAAACTTTGGCTACTTCATGAATTGGCAGGGTGTGTACTTCTCACTTTTTTATATACTTCAGGCTAGTATATTTGGAATAAAATTGACATCAGCTCCTTGAAGCCATATAAAGCTTCAGATATTACTTGGTTTAAGTACAGAATTATATATCTATCAGGGGGTCTCAGTTCTATCTGAATTCCAAAGCCTGGAAAATTCAAGCATGATTTTATGTTTATTTCCATACGTTTCACAGTGCTTAGTTTATAAGAAACTGTAATTTTTTAACTGTGGATGAACAGTAAGAGCTGATTCTGAACAAATGAAAACACACATGATGTTATTCCCAGGAAAGTTGGCTGTTACATGTGGCAAAAAAAAACTTGGAGGCAAAATAATGCAGTGACTGTAGCCAATTAGTAAAGTTGTCCATATGGTGCTGGACTTCTTGTATGAGCTGCTGGCCTATCACTTCATGTGAAAGCCTAACCAGAATGCCTTAAATTCTCAGAAACCAGCTTTTCCTCTTTTCTTGTGAGCCAGAGGGGGGAGCTGTATTAAAAGGAAGCCCCTTTTTATTAATTTACTCTATATTTTCATTCAGAGAATGATAATTTCCAAAGATATTTGTCAGGAGCCTATTGGAAAGATAGGCAGCTCCAGCAGTAATGGCTGCAAGGATGAGGGGTCATGACTCTGGAAAACAAGGAAAATAGTTCCTGTGAAATAGAGACAGGTATAAATCTTCCATAAGTGGCTTTACTTATTTGCTGGAAGCAAGAATGTCATTATACCAAAGCATGCCTTAAAACTTCTGGTAACCATCAAAACCACCACTTACTCTGTGGCTGCTAATTTGCTGCTAATGTCTTGCTGGTGTACTGCTCCATGGCTACATTCCTTCTTTGGGTTTACAATCCTGACACTTCCTTTATGGCTTCTTTAAATTCAGCTTTTGGAATCCAACGTGCAGAGCTAATTAGGCAGGCTGTAAGACACCCTGGCCAAACAAGTCAAAACATTCTGAAGCCATTCCATGGCTGGACTTGATGTGAACAGTAAGGCGATATTGCTCACGTTTGTTGACATATATTATTATGGTTATTGCCATTTTCCCCCACGTCCCCAGAGTATTGTTTAAATACATGATACAAGAGATGAAAGCAAGCAGATAGTGAAAAAAAGGCAAAAAAAAATAAAAAAGGAAATATCATGTAGTTGTTAGTTTTTGGCATTGTGTAATTAAACCATCTTCTTTAATGTTATTTTTGCCAGTATCTAATTAGCAGAGCCATCTGCCTAAGAAGTGCTGGACCATCTGTCTGGAATACTGTTCTGTTCATTTCTTGGTTCTTGACTAATTAACTTCTTTCTCTATGAAATGTAATAGTACATTCTGTTTCTACATTTTGAAGTTCATATATAGATATATATATATATGAATGCATCCCTGTCTACCTTATGTGTTTTGAATATCTGTGTAGCTACAGGAACATAGTTCTCCCAGGAGGTCTGATTGTACTCAGTTATGTGTGCAGGTTTCACTGTGGGGAAAGCCACACTTTTTCTTGTTGCCCTGTCAGTGAAACTAATACATCTCTCACTTAAATCATTCTAATTGGCCAGTCCTTTATTGACTGTGTTCAAATTTAAAATTTCCTGTCTACATTTACTAATTAAAGTTAGAATTATAGAAAGGGGCCACATTAAAGTTAAATATGTAGGGCTCTGTTTTTTTTTCCTGTTATATACTGTAATTTTTCTGGAAAAATATGTGAAAATTTAGGTCAGAAAGGATCTCCAGATGTCTTGCCTGGGGACTTCCTTTGCTGCTGCATGTTGGGCACGTAAGAGATCCCTTGACAGTTACTTCTGTGAATTTTATTTACTGCTTCTATACTTTCCATGTTTCTCTTTTAGTGTTCTTCCAAGGTGTTTGGATAAATCAGTTCAAATTAGAGATTGTCTTTCAGCTTTTGTTGGAGTCAATTTCTTTGCAGTTATTTAGTTTAAGTTGCTGAAGATACAGTAGTTTAACTTCTAACCAAGACTCTTACTGTTCATCCAGAGAAGTTACTAAAATGTATCTGTTGTTCCAAAGAATATTATTAATTTCAAGAATGGAATTTTTTACTTAACATATATGGATGTTGAATGCACATTTTTTCTTCTTTTTGAAGATAATAGTTTCATTACACATTCTTGAGTTGGAATTTTTTTTCTTTGCTGACTGGAATTTCTCTCCTCCTACTACCCCTTGAAAATGCCAGGAGAGATTTCATCTGAAGTTTTGAAGTTCTTTACAAACATCAATATTTAAAACACACAGTTATTTACAATTGAGATTTTTCAAAAAACTGCCCGCCATCAGTTTGAAACTTGAGTTCAAGCTTAGAGTTAAGTGTGAACCAAAGCCTTGATTTTGTTCACTCTGATTTTATGTCAAATCTGTATGGACTTTTGTGGTTCATACTTTTTTTTTAAACCAAAGAAAACAATATGTGTTCCAAAGTGAACTGTGAGAACCTCATCAGAGTATATTGGGTTAAGTTCAAGTTGTATCTTTCAAATGCAGTCTTTAGAGTTACTCACGTTGACTTTTGCAGCATTAAAAATCTCACTACGTTACATAATTAAGGTTTTTTATGTATAAAATAATGTATTTATGAAGGAGATTGGGAAATTAGAAGCACACTAAATCAAGGCATTAAATCTATAGAGGCGCTTGAAAGACCGTATCGATCACAGGATTTATAAAAGCCATGTCATGGTAAATATTGTCAGCTAGCAAGAAACAGACTGGTGTGCCACCCTAAACCCTCCTCCTTAACCTATGCAGCTGTGTTCTTTGCAGAGATGTGTAGTAGTAGCTGTGTCTGACCTGTCATTTTCTCTGACTTTCAAATCCCTGCTTACTCTTTCCCCAGAGAGAACAAACTTGAGTGTCTGTAATTTGGGTCAATACACTTTAATGCCAGCTTAAGTAGAATTATAATATTAATTAAAACCAGTACACTGAATGCTGCAGGTTGTATTTTGAATGTGAAAACTGAAGCTTCTTAAGAAAATTAAAAAAAAATAAATCCTAACAGGATAAACCTTGGTTGTATAGACCTTCATAGTGAATCAAATATCCAACATGGTTTGCATGTCATATCTGCGCTCCTCCTCTGAACTTCATGGAAATGTCATCAATCAGTATTAAGCAGGAGAATATGTCAATTTAAAGGAAGCGGTGGATAACAGTAATATCTGAAAACATGGTTTTGCACATGCTTTCTAGAGTAATGCAATCCATATGTGTCCATCTGGTCTTTCAGAATGACAATTTTCAAGTCATAATCTTCTAATGGCAAAACCCACACTGTTATTATTCTGTTGGGACATTTTGTTTTGTCTTTGTGTGCTGAAGATTCAGGACACATTTTTCTTGTTTTTTTCCCACATTGAAATGACATTTATCTTAAAGAGTTTTCTACCTGTCTTCCTCCTGTATAGAAGCAGTAGACTGTTTTGAATATCTGAATTTCTATTTTGTGGGAAACTACCCTGAATTTCCTGAAGATTAAAAGGTAAAAAGAAAGCAAGCTCTGTATAGAAATGTTTCCCTGCACTACTGAACTATGTGGGAACCTTAGGAGCCAAAGTACAACAGATTGAACTACTCAGCTCTCTTCAGATGCCTTTGTGCTATATTTCATTGGCAGCCTCCTGTATTATTATCTCCTCTAGCAGTGGAACCAAGGACTATAGGATTATGAGCACACTTGGTTTCAAAGGTGGGACTTAGCTTTGTTACCAGTGTGTCTGCATTTATTTCTTGTCCACTTAGTATTACACCTTTTTAGCAGATGTTGTCATGAATAGGGCTTTCCCAGAGAGTTGGCCATTTGGTTAACTTGCAAGCAAATATATTTATATCTAGCTGTAGCAGTTTCTTGTGTTTGGGTTCTTGTATGTGCTGTTAACTATGATGTCCAGAAATATTGCATGATGTTTTAATATTTCACATCCTTCTCCTTCAAATTAATTTTAATGTGGACTTAGGGCCAATTAAAGATGGGTATTTTGTCACTGAAAATTGATTTATTGATAAACATTTTGTATTTAATGCAATCTTTTCCCTTCTGCTTGTGTTTGACATGTTTTTCTCAGTTCAGTTTTGGCAAGAACTTTGCTTCAAACCTTCCTTTTAAGTACCCGTATTTCACTCTCTTTCTACTCTGACCTCCTCCTGCTAACTAACTCTTGCATTTCTCCAGGCATTTGAAATTTTTTGTGTTGTTCAGAGATAACATATTCAGCACTTGTATTTAGTGCCATATAACATGGAGGTTCAGTGTGTCCTAACAGATTGATTAGAAATTCAGTTGGTTGTCCTATGATCTCTGTTGTGCATATGAAGTGCTTTCTGCATTACTGAGTCAAAAGACTTAGGTCATTGCTGCTTTTTTATCTAACTCAGTATGAGATTTCTTTCATGCTACTAAATACAGTTTGTTATAAATTCTAGGGTCATTCACAAGTGGATTCTTCCAGAAGTTTTCAATATATTCCCCTATACACCATAGCCATTTAGCATTGCAAAAGCAAATGCTCTAAAAAGGAAGGTTTAGGATGGAGGAACAGAAGTAACTACATTAATTTTCATAAGTCAGTTTTTTTTCTTGAAGTGAAAAATGTTCATTCTTGGGCTTGTTGAAACACAAATGCTCTGAAAGGCACTTCCCCCTTCAATTTAATTAGGCTTTCACCCTATTATTAATTAGAGAGTCTGTTTGCTATTATTACAGTCTCCATTAAAAGACAGGTACAAAATATTTCCTATATTAAATCTGGATAAATGGTCTTTCATTATTTCCTTGTAAATAAAAATGAAAGACTATGGTTTCAGTAATTAGGCAGCAGTGGTTACTTCAGAAATCTCAATTTTTCTTGATAAAATGTGAAGTGCTTTGTGGCATTTTTTATCTAAAGAACATATGGATGTGCACTATTGAGGTAAAAGAATGCAGCCTGATTTAAAATGCTCTTTGACTACACAGCATATACAGGCATTTGAATATGTACATGCATTGGCACATTAACACCAAGCATGCAACCTGCTCCACTGAACAGCAAAGTTTGTAAGTCATAGCTGCTGAATGTTAAATATGGAAATAACTGGAATTAACTCATGCAGTGAAACTGTAGTAATGCAGATTAGGAATTATAGTCTTGGCATAAATCTGTTGAAGCAATGAGACAGCTTGAAAAATAAGAATAAATTGCTTCTACTTTGCAGTGCACTGTTTCACTGTTGTCTTGTATGTCTCTGCCCATTGCTTCTTTCTCTGAATGGAAGTTTTAGTGCTACTGATTAGTGCTACAGTCATACCTTTAGAGAATAAAATCTCCATTTGATGCTTGAGATAAATACATCAAAACGTGCAACAGGGCACACTTTCCCATTGAGCAAGGTTTCTCAGAAGAGCTGACCTCAAATTCTGTGGTGATGCAGCACAACTCTGCTGGAGAAAGAGGTTCAGCCTTTCTATGTGTTCCTCTATCTGCTTACCCTCATAAAACAAAACAAAATAAAACAAACAAACAAACAAAAAAGACTAAGCAGTATCAAATGTAACTGTGGTTGTTTCTGCTGTAGTGATTGGTACTGTGAATCATGATGTTGGCTGGCTTCCTTTTGGATTAAAATAATGAAAAAGGAGAAAACTCTTAAGAGGCATTTATGGATAGGATGATCAACAGCTAATCATCAGTATATCTGAAACACATAAAACAAACAGGGGCTTAGATAGTTCAGGGGCTACCTAAGATTTTTGTGTTACCTGCATGTCTAACAAATTCCTTTTGGTTGCAGGCAGTGGAGTGGCAATGTGATGAAGCTACTAAACGAGCCTGTTACAGTAAAGGCAAATCAAAGGTAAGCATGAGACAGCTGTTCTGCTTTAATAAAAATTTTATGTTAATAGCAGATGTAATTCAGTGTATAAATCCCTACCTTATGCATTTTTACTGTCTCCCTTCCTGAAGAGAGATGTAGGAGAGGAGTCTGCCACTGATGTGTAAGCAAAGAAATAAAGAAGGATATAGGAAGCATGGGGGTGAGAGATACAGTCACGTGATTCCTGTCTGAAGTGGCCATGAACTTTAGCTTCCAACAATTTGTTGTTTTGACACCAAAGTTAAACATGGCATATCATATGTAGTGAACTGTATTCTCACTTCATTTTCTGTACTGTAAATCCTGAATAACTGTGTAATTACTTTGTAAAATTCTCAGTTTATATCCCCGTGTTTAAGATGCAATTTTATTAACTTTTTTATTTCCTAT
This sequence comes from Toxostoma redivivum, assembly GCA_013397375.1. NCBI lineage: Eukaryota > Metazoa > Chordata > Aves > Passeriformes > Mimidae > Toxostoma > Toxostoma redivivum. Next base: position 2,345,687 of record VXBI01011922.1, read on the forward strand.
CTACTGGTGCTATGAAGAAAATGATATTAAATTCACTAACTTAGACATTGAACTTGATGTATTTTTGTATTTAAAACCAGATCTTTATCTGCCAACTACAATTTCTATTATTCAGTACAGGTATATGTAATGCTAGGATGGAACCTTCGGCTGTCCCAACCTTAAGCTAGTTATCAAATTAATTATAAAAGCAATTGGAATTGCATGCAATCTATTTTTTAAATTTTTATACTGTTTCATGATTAAAGTTAATTAAGCTATAACAAAAGGAGAACACATCAAGAGTGATAAGTGCAAAAGAGCACACTTTTATTCAGCAGAATGTGTTGCATATATTATTGTTGTGCAAAACTCAAAAAATCCCAAGCTTCAAAAACATATTCCAAAATCTCTATCATCTAGTAGAGAGGGAACCTCTTCTGCATAGTTATCTAATCACTGAATTTATATTTCTCCCAATAAACAGTTAATTGCTAGCTCTTTTTTTACTAAGTGCTGGAAAATAAAATTGCAATGTATGACTGTACGTTTGAGATTAAAGAGGAAGAACGGCCTCACTTCTGAAGCAGGGCCATGTTACACTATGAGGAATAGAAAAGAAAGGACTTTTTGGTACCTCATATTTTAAGCAAATGTTTAATTTTCTAAGTTGTTATTTTTCGCTACAAAATTTATGCTTCAATATGTAATATATCCCTCAAGCCTTTACCCTTAGCTTTCAGATGACAATACTTGGAAGTAAGGGAATATGCTCAAGTGTCAATAGAGTATGTCACAAAGCATAGCTCAAGGGGTATATTCAGTAGAATCTATTCTGGTAGGAATGCTATGTGTAAATAAACATGTATGGCTCTGTTTCACAGTGATTTTCCAACTTGAAGGCTGTGAGAATAACATTCAACTTGTCTGAAAGTCATAGTGCAGTGACTGTGATCTAATATGATGGATGGAAGTAGTTGTAAATTTGAGGCTACAGCAGTGTACCTCAGAATAGTATGTTGACAACAGTTACCACATTTGATTCAACAGTGTAAAGCATCTGTTGCTTCTAAATAATTTTCTTAGGAGAAATGCACAACACTGGTGATACACATTTAAGAATGGGCCTTAGTGTAGTTTTATATTCATGCAGAGTTTCATTTATGCTCATCACACCCTTTTGAAGAAGATGATGATTGGAAGTTAAGGTGTAAAATGGTAAATATGCGATTCAAATAATGACCTCTGGTCATTAGTATTAGTATTGTTATTATTTGTCTAAAGATTTCATTTGTACCCATAGCCATGTTCCTCGTTCACAGTCTAGAAGAGGAGTATAGTGTTTATGCTTCATTACAGTCAGAAAAAGTCCTGGGAGTAAATACTTCTCTAATTGTTACCATTTGGGTTGGATTTATTTTTTTCTGTGTGTTTTGTTTTGTTTTGGTTTGGTTTTTTGTTTTGTTGTTTTTTTTGGTGTGCAAACTTTGTGGCCTGAAAGCTTCATATGGGAGTAGCTGGAGAATGCAGAGATACTGTCTGAGAAAGGCTACCCAGCTGGAATGGCAATGGTCTTTTTAAACTTTTCATGCCTCTTTTGTTTTCACTGATATGATCAAGGTTAAAATCAAAGATAAATTTATGACCAGAGACAGGATAGCAAATGATGTTTGCCTTTTATTGCCTTATTTCCAAGACTAAAGCAAGGTCACTATACTCTCTGTAGAAGGAGATGCATACAGAACCTTCCCTTGGAAAATCTGGGAATTATCAGATCAGGAGGAATTCATTCAAGTGCTACCTTGTCCCTTTAGAGGAAATTTCTTTGCAAACACAATTCCAGTTACTGTAGTCAGAAAAACTTGCTTGCTTCCCTCTTGTATAAATGGATGCAGCCCAAATTGCAGAGTTGCTGGGGGTTGAATTTATGTAATATTTCTCAGGTGAATTCAGATTTCAGGGCAGACACATGTAACTGTAGGAAGACACAGGAAAGACTGGAGTCAAAATATATTAAGGCCAGCCCAGACTGTGGCAAAGGAGAGATGAGGATTGCAGGGATGGCTGTGGCTAGGTTGTTCTTTCAGATCCTGGTTTCTCTGTACTGACCACAGAGCAGCATGAGGGCAATAAGTTCAGGTGTCAAAACCTGAACTCACTGCTTGAAAGTCAGTTTAGCTGATGGAGTGCATGCCCTGAAACCAGAAAGTGGCTTTGAACCCTGAAGCAAGTCAAGTAGCTTTGAGATAATGGTCAGTGAAACAAAACTAGTTTTTTGTTCTTGAGAAAGAAGCTGCACGGAATTTATGCCTGTGGCTATTATCAGTTGTTCTGAGGTTTATGCTTTAGAAGCCAAGGAAGGAAAAGAGCTGAAGGGGAAAATATATAGGGACATCTGTCACATTTGACAGTGTAATGCACACTTGACTTTTGAAGGCCGATGTTTGTTACTCAGACTTCAGACATTTATCTACCAATTTAAGCTTTTGCCTAAAATAGCTCGTGGCTCCAAGAGTGAGCCATGCAAAATTATGTCCTTGTGGCCAGCATGCATTAGCATGAAGAAGTCTGAAATACCAGACACGATTAAGAGAATAAATTTGCCTATTCATACTGACACTTGTGGTAGGGAATGTTGGAAAGAAAAAATATAAATGCACTTGTTGAGAATGCAATAAACCAAAGAGAGGTTAAAAATAATAATGCTAATTTAAATCAAGTCCCATCTCTAGCTTATTTAAGATTCTAATGGCTGGGTGTGTTAGTATCTGAACCTTCAATAAAAGTATTTAAAAATTAAATGAAGGTATGTTTAAAATGTTAACCTATACAAGAAATGTTGCTGCAAGAGGATAATTACTTTGCACTCAGATTCACTTGGTCTTTCAAGGTAGTCTTAAGTAACAACCTAGCCTGCTTAGCTGCTGAATTGTTTCTTATAGTCACATTTTTTTTCAGATATGCTAATACAAAAGTAGAAAGTACCTGATAAATGTTTTTCTTTATTTCAGATTTATTTTTATAGACAAATAGGAAAGTATATGACATAGAGTTCAAGATGAACTGAGAATAAGACTACATAAAAGATGGCTACCAAACCTAATACAACCCCCAGCCTAAAAAATCCTTTGGTTTGAAGTTCTTTGTCACTTCTACAACGTACATCTCATTTTTGCATGTGTAAGAAGTGAACCAGTACAGTCAAACTTGGCTTCAGAGCTAGAAAAGTATCTCTGAACAATTAAAGTGACTAAATAGCGAAGTCCTTTTTCAGTATGTTTTTGTGTGGTGATAGTTTTATTCACAACCAATTTTTAAAAATATTCTTTTGCATTAATGTGGTTATTTTTTCAAATTTAAAAACTAGCCAATTAAAAAATTTATTCTTTAATTTTCCTTTTTTTTTGCACTGTGTCAACAAAATTTTCATATGAGATGTCTTATTTACCCTGTTGCAGTATGGATTGTTGTCAAGTTGGCACAGGACTTGGGAACATGAAAGAAAGAATCTTGTGATTTCTAAGAATGTCAGAGTTTAAGAAATCAGCATTATTTTTGAACAAAATGAGTGGGTGATCAGCGTGCAAGTAATTTGGGAATGACACTATTTCAGGGAGCTCTGGAATATGAAGAGGAGAGGTTGGATGGGTTGTAATGTCAAAACCCACTTATTTTTCCTACATGTACATTCCATGCCTTGTTGCAATGGGCGGAATGGAAACAGACCAATGAAACAATTACTGTCTTATTCCTGTGAACCTCCTTGAGCACACTTCCAATGAAAAAAAACAAAAAACAATCCCCCCAAAAGTTGCCTTCTAGTTGTTTTTTTGTTGTTTTGTTTGTTTGTTTGTTTGTTTGTGTTTTGTGATGGAGTTAAAGCAGTCTGATACAAAGAAACTGCCAAAACTACCAACACTGCCAAGTTGTGAAATAACTACTTTTAAAATGGCTTGTTGCATTGCCCAGCTTGGTTATATGGTTGTATATTAGCTTCTTTGTGGTTTAAAGAATATTAAGATGACGGTTTTATAAAGTTCAATATAAAAACTTCATATTTTTTACCCAATGGGAATCAAATCTTACTTCTGTTTGTCCCTTGCCGTTAGATGCTCAAAAAGAAGCATTTAAAAGCTAGTTTTTCCACAAGAAATTAATGCAAATGTGGGTTTGAGAGGTATTTTTTCCAAGAGGTAGTTTCTTTCCTGAGATTTTATGGAATTTTTTTGAGTTATTTGTAACTTGACTTTTATGAGGAAAGGTATAGAAGATAAATTCTTAAAGTTTTCTCTGAGACCTTTAAAGTGTTTTCCCAATCTTCTTTTGCAGCCTATTTTGTGCCTGTTCAATTTATTCAGGATTATATTTATTGTCTTCCAGGATGAGAGTCTATTTTTAAGATAAACATGCAATCCATTTAATATAACTGTAGGCCAGATAATGGGACTTCTGTGCTATTGCTTTTGTATGGATTTACTTACATGATTTCACTTAACATTGGCTAGAATTGCACAACTGTATTTTTTCAAGGTTTTTTTCAGACTTTTTATGGGACTATTTTGTGGTGAATGCTAGACAGCGTTCAAATGTAAGTTTCCAGGGAATTTTATTTTCTCCAAACATATTGTTGATCATTTTATTGGATATGGACATTGATTTTTTTTCAAGAAAAGTGTTTGAATTTTTCCTCATACAGTTCTGGAAGATTTTTAGTATTGCAGGACAAAGCTTTCTGTTTGAATTAGCTATAGAAATTGCTGCTGATTTCCAGCTCCCAAAATGAGAGATATGGACACCATAAAGCCTTCACCCATCCTAATGGGTAAAAAACATGTCAAATTATTCCTCAGGGTGAGCATCTTTGTATTGTGGTAATGAAATTTTTTGAGAAACTTTGAATTAACAGGAAAGGAGATGCTTCTAATAAAACAGGGTAAATTATTAAATTAGTGGTAACAAATCCTCATCTGAACATCTCAATAATTTTATTTTCACTAGTTTCACTATATTTTTGTTACTGACAACCTGTTCTTTCCCCTGTTTTCCTCACAACTTCCTTCTTTGGCCTAATCTGTCTTTGAAGTCAACATTGGATCTCCTGAGACAGTACTATATTATTTAAGTCAGCATCTATCAGATCATCTATCTGAACTATCAGTTCAAAATTTAGCTAAGCCTTTGAAATATATCCTGAGAGGAAATCCTCAGTACTAGACAGGTTTATTCTTATAATATTAAGAATTTTCTGGAAAGTTTGATGGATGCATGTGAAATCTGTGCATACTGTGACTGCTAACTCAGGTAAGTGTAAGCGTTGTTTACCTAAAATTTTTCTATGTGGATAAACAACCATGGAAAGCAAAGTGTTATTAGTCTCTTCTGTACTTTGCAGTATCACTGAATATATTCTTTCCTTTCTGTGTGGCAGGAGGAGTGCCAGAACTATATTCGAGTGCTTCTTGTTGGGGGCAACCATCTCTTTACCTGTGGAACCAACGCATTCACTCCAATCTGCACTAATCGCACGGTGAGGAATAAAATGTTTTGCCCCACAAGCTAAAGTTCCTGTTGTGAGCCAGCAGATTAAAAGGCAGAGCAATTTGAGGCTGAGAACTGGCTATTTGGGTATTGATGGGTGAGCTGATGTGTAAAAGACTGATTTAGCTGGTGGCAGACCAAAGAGGAGAGCTAACCAATCTCTTTTTGCAGACTTTTCCTCAGCTGTGGGAGACACACAGCTATGAACAGCTCAGTTCCTCCTATATGAGAATTTTTATGAACTTTGAGTGTTTATAAGACTTCTGTCACTGTCAGGTTTGATTGGCATTAATAGGTTTAGTTATAAAATGTGGTTGTGTAGCTGCATGTGTATGTGTAGTTCTGAAGAAATGACAGTACCTGTATTAGTGACTTCTGACTGGTGAGAATAAGAAATCTTGACTGAGATCTGTCATTCTCAAAAAAATAGGCTCAAAAAAAGCCTAATTGCAGCATCAGTAATAGTCATAAGTATCAAAATGTCACTGAACTAGGCTGCCTGTTTGTTTCAGGAGGGGAGAAACGCTTAAATACGAAAAATAGCTGTATTACTAAAAATCTCATTGGCAGATTTATTATATCTAAACTCATTGAACCTTTATTTTCAAATAGCATATTAACATCATGCTATGGTTTATGGCTGAAAGTATTTGGGCTCCTAAATCAGAGATGGTTCTGCTGAGTTGGAGAGCTTTTTCTTACTCTCATTTTTCATGTGAGATATTTTCCTAAAAGACACCAACAAAACAAATAATAGATTTTTTTTTGTTGGTGTTATCTGCTGTGGTGGATGCCTTATTAATTCTGGCAATCAGGTTTAGTTTTACTTTTGCTAATAACAGTCGTTGCAGAGATAATTAATTTTTGAGCCCATTCTAATAGAAAACATTTAGGCCTGGTGGATAATGACTGACATGCATGCTTTAAGTATCGAAAGGACAAAAGTGAGATCTGGCAACATTAAAGTAGGATTTGCTATGTGAGACAACTTCAGATTGATGTAGAGCTTGGCTTATCACTACTGTACAATACTAAAGCAAATAACAGGTGTTTGTCATAGGATTATGCTCAAATTGATGCAGCTTGGCTGAAATGATAATTTTTGAGTAATTTTGATCCCTTTTTCTAATTCTTTTACAGTTAAGCAATCTGACAGAGATACATGACCAAATCAGTGGCATGGCTCGTTGTCCCTACAGTCCCCAGCACAATTCCACTGCTCTTCTCACTTCCAGTGGAGAATTATATGCTGCTACAGCCATGGATTTTCCAGGAAGGGATCCTGCTATTTATCGAAGTCTGGGGGCCCTTCCTCCACTCCGAACTGCCCAGTACAACTCCAAGTGGCTGAATGGTGAGTGCTGGTGGACTGTGAGACTCATCTTTTTAACTCATGTTCATCATATTCATGGTATTGAAATTCCATTCTGAGAATCTGAATGTTTTTGGAGTATTTTTTTATTTAACTTTTAAATTATTTT
>VXBI01011922.1:2352721-2430276 GCA_013397375.1 Toxostoma redivivum
TATTAAATATATTATATTTAATATAATATTCAATTTTATATTTATATATAAATATATAAATATATTAACGAATATATAAAATACTTATATATTAGTTAATATACCTGAAGTTTGTAGATGTGCCCTTTAACATATGTCATTTTTGCAGGCAAGTGGATGAGATGCACATACAGTGCTCTTACATGGCAAAGCTGAGTCAGCTTTGAGCAGCAACTTGCATTGAGCATTTTTTTCTGAGCCCTTCAAAAACCCAAGGCAGAAAATAAACAGTTTAGAACGGACTGAATTCTTCGGCTTTGCCTGCAGGCCCTAGCCTTGACAAGCAGAAAAAGTTTGGCGTTCAAGCTGCTTAGGTGGCAGACTGACATTTTTGACACTTATTTATAGCCAAAAGATAGGGAATTGTTTACAAAACATAAAAAAAAATTGTGTTTAGCAGTCAGTTTTGTGTCATGGATGTTAACCACGTGATGAGGATTTCTAGCTGGGAGAAGCTGTAAACAGATACATGTTCCTGAGATGTGACAGACCACGTTGCCATTTTGTTTATTACAAAAAAAAAGAAGCAGATTCTTCTAAAATGAAAAATATTATTAAACATAAAGTGTGAAGTTATGTATATTATAGTTTGCCCATGCCTGTTCCAAAAGAAAAAAAAAAATCATAATGCATAAGAGTCATTATTTTTACAGTACATTTCATGTTGTGATGGGATTAGTCTCATGTTGAAAATTAAACACAAATACAAATCCTTCTAGCTTCAGAACATTTGGTCAGCTGCAACTACCATACTTTATTTTGAATATACCAGTCCTCATATAATATGAATGCTGAATTGTGCTTATATGATTGATATATTTTATTTGAACAATAAATCCAACAGAGGTAGCTGGCAGAAATTTGTGACCTTTTCTAAAGGTTGGATGATTTTAGAATGTTAATTAACAACAACAAAAAAAGTCCTAAATTGTGTGGAACATAACAGAATTATAGAAGTGCAAAAGAAGTGAGGGCAAAAATGAACTAATTGTGTATATATCCCTGTTCAGGCACCCTTTGTCCACTCAGCTTGGTATTGGAACTAATTGCTGTGCCACACCTGTGTGCTTTTGTCAAAGGGGAAAAATTCTTCACACAGAATTTGCAGCTTAACTGGATATTTTTATGCCAAAGGCACACTAAAATTCCCTCTAGACTTCTCTAATTAATCATATTCACTGTATTCACATTTTGTCCATTAAAAGCTTCAGATGTACTTATACATTCTCTGTTAGAGTTCATTCTTCTGACTCAAAGCTGTTTATAATTAAGTTACCAGGAAACTGTAGCTTTTATCTTTGGGGAGGAAGAAAAAGATGAGTTTTGTAATTGGAGCCAGGTAAAGTAAGTCCAATAAAAGACTGAAAGCAGCCCAGTTAAAGTTATATTAAAGGAAGGAGAAATATTTTCTGGGGTAGCTAGGAGTGGAAGATTCATCTGTTTGAGTTGGGGATTCATCTGCTTTTATGTCAATTTGTGTGCTTTTATGATTCAGTGCCAAGAAACATTAGTTTTTTAGTGCTTGGATTGAATGGAAGATTTTGCTTCTTTCACTGAGAAAGTAACACAGATCAATAATCCTGCAAGAAAAGTAAGGCATCAACTGTATTGGAATCTCCCTAGTCAGTATTTGTTATGCTGCAGTAGCTCACAGTTGCTGTAGTTCAGCCCCATTTGAGGTGTTCATGTGCATGCATGCACCTATCAGTCTGTCTTTCCAATGCAAAGTTTTTCTCAGTAACACACTGTTTTTTCTCACTTGAGATTTTCTGCTCTGTGAATCGTGTTGGACCAAATCAAATCATCACTGGGGGTGATGATTGTACTCTGAAACACAGCTGATTATCTTGTTCCGTGCTTTATTGCTATGCAATAAAGACATTGTTGATTTTAGTGGCTAGCAGAGCAAATTCGGAGATCTTCAATGCCATCAGTCAGGCAAAAAAAGACCTGCCTATATGCCCAGGCAGTCTGCTCTTGGTGTTCACTGTACCTTTTGGTGCAGCATCTTTACTTGAAAAGCTCTGAATCTACATCGCAGGAGAAAACTTGTTGCTAAACTTGTCAGAAAGTCTGTAATCACAGGAACAATGAAATACAGTGTGGGAGGGGAAAATGGAGCTGATGTGTCAAGTGGTTTGGGTGAGATCCCATATTACCACCATGTGATTTCATTTTCTGGAATCACAGATTTCACAAATAAAATACATTTACGTTGTTGACCCAAGTTCCCTGTTTATTCTAGTTCAGCCAGAGTCATGTATTTATTATCATTATTTATGTCATATATTTATTATCATTTTTTATCATTATTATGCCTTCTACTGGGGGCTTGATAGGCCTGGAAGCAATCCACATCAGCCAAGTACATAAGTTAGCAGCTATTTATTGAGCATCATTCTGACCAGTTGCTTAACTTTAGAAGATTATGGAGAAATCAGGGAACTTTCATTTCTGAATTATCATTTTCTTGATGCACTCAACATTTATCTGGGGAGACAAAGAGTTGGTTAGCTCAGCTAAAAGAATTAATTATTCAGCATATGTGTTAAATTAAGCTACAGAAGTATGCTGAGAGACTATAACCGAAGGGGAAAAGGGAAGTTAATGTGAAGCACAAAGATTTTGAACTGGCACAAATCCAAAAATTAGATGGACAGCACAGAAACACGGACAGCACAGAAACACTGCCAACACAGAAACCCTATTTCTGACTGGAGCTAGTAATTGTGGAGCCATCTTTGAGGCTCTCTGGACATGATGTTTGTCCACCTACTAGACAACATGCTTCAGGATTTGACTCCCTGAATTTTGGCTGGTTTAAAAATTTTTATTGGCAGAAAGGACAGTTCACCAAATGTTACTGATATCTGCATACTTCCTTAAAGTTTTTTCCTATTTTGAAAAATTTTAGAGTGTTCACAGTCATGTCATCTTCATTGATGGAGGAAAAAAGCACCTGGTAGTACTTACTGAACTTGGTCTCTTTTAAGATTTACAGTAGTAATCTATTCAGCTCTTGAATATCTCTGAATAAGATCACCAGTTACATTTTTTTTTTTTTTACTTCAGAACTGCCCTCTGCTTCTAGAAAAAGAAATTTATGTTCTGTTCATCGATGCTATTTGTATCTTCCTGATGCCCCTATAGACAACATCAAATGCAGCTGGACCAAAGGCAATGAGCAGGTTTTTGACCACAGTAGTAACCATGCAGAAATTCTGCTTGTCTCCATGACGAGGTGCCATTGAAGCATCAGGCTGCTGCAGTGGTATGACCTGAGCACTTCACCTTAGCTCAACAGAGATTGGGCTGCTCACAAAGAATTTATCAAGAGACAATGCAGAGAGAGAGACTCTGCATTATCCTCTTGCCAGCCCTGTCAGCACTTTGTACCTGTGTCACTGTTCTGAAAGGGAACACAATCACGCAGAGGAGTTAACGAGGGCTGCAAGCCAGCTCTCTCCCCATCCAACAGCCCAGCTGGCTGCAGGGTTGTAAGCCTGCAAATGTGAAATAGAGAACCCAACTCTCCTTCCCATTATGTCATATTTTGGCCTTCTCTTTCCCCATAAAAAGGAAAATGTAATGCCTGAAGTTACTCACATGAATATGTATATATGCACAAACAGATGAAGAAAGTGGAAAGACTGCTTAACAGGAATTTACTCTGTAAGGTGTCCTTTTCTGCTGCATACCCTCTCTTTCTCTCTGAATCAAGTTCAGGAGTTTCTGTGCTTAAGAGAAACAATTTGAGGTGATAGAGCACACACTGAGGATTATGCCTAGAGCAGACATCTCTCTCACTGATTTCTTCTGACCAAAGCTGTCAGCAAGACCCTGAGCTTCATGCAGCTGCTCAGGTCAGTAAAGGACAGCATGTTGCTGGAATGCTTTAAAATTTCCCATGTAGTGTTTCATAAGAAGAATAGTCTGCTTTAGCAGTCTGCTATTATTAAGTGATAAAAAATAAATTATTTTTTCATTAAGCTGGCATGCTGTTTCAGTGTCTTTAAGCTCTCAGTGTAACAATGTTTAAATCATATCTGGAGCTGATATAGTGTGCTTCTAATTAGCCTTCACTGTAGAGTTGATCTGCAAAGTGCAGCAGGGGCAAAATTTGTCATAGTTTTCTCTAGAGAGCAGAAGTAAATACAATAGTTATATTTGCAGTCCACAGTTGCAGTGTGTGCAGATTGGCAAGGAAAAGCCTTCACCGTTTGAACTTAGAAACCTTTTCTGTAGTCCAACATTTACAGTTAGTAAAGGTATTTTTCCTTTCAATATACCTCTTTAAATCACTAAATGTTATCTGATACCTCAGTGTGAAAGTTGGCCTTAGTCTATAATGTCTGTTTGCATCCCTTTTATTTTTGCCAATAAAAAGGCAAAACATTTAAAAAATAAGAAAAGGAAATCCCTGTTTTATCACACAAAGAAACACTACGACATTTGGTTTCATAATTTGTCAAATGCCTTTCTTTACAATTGCATGGGTCTCCAACTACCTTGAAATTATTGCAGCTGTTTTCTTTTCCCTAGACACGCAGTGATAGATGGTATTGGAGCACATTAAATAAATATGAACTGTGTTTCTAAATGTCACAACACTTCATCAGTGGGTAGACCATAGATGATTAAAGTGTAGTCATATATCAGATGTAGAAATAAAATAAAATAAAGTAAAATAAAATAAAATCCCTTCCAAATTTAAAGCCTTTCCATCTGAGGAGATGAGTGTTCGGATTATTCTTCTTTACTGGTAGACATAATATTACCATTATTCCTCTTGCTGTCCTAAGCATTTGGTTATTAGATACTCTTACTAAAGTGGTTCTTCTGAGATCACTTTCTTAAAAATGCTAATAAAAAGATTATTAATCCAGAGCAGATACTTTTAGACTTCACAAGTAATAGCAAGAGTAAAATTCTTACAAAGGTGGTTTGGTTAGAGGGGTTTAATACAGCTCTAAATCAAGACCTATTATTGTTTGTTAGCAGACTTTTATTATAACTTTTGCTGCTAGTAGGATGTGTAGAGAGAATTTATGTTCTAAGAATAAAAATTAATTCTTTCAATTTTGTTTTTAAGGATTAATGGAAATGGCTGTAATAATTAAGTGTTATCCTTTCATTTTTCTGGCTTTTAATGAAAAGCCTTGTAACTACCTAGTGCAAACTTTTCTTTATTATGTAATTTCACGTAACGCAAAACCAGTGTGTACTTGAATGTGCAATGTACTCTTTCAGATAAGAGACCTGACTGAAAATGTGCAAAGCATTTTCTACCGGTTTTGCTAATTTTGCAAGAAGATAAATAATTACATTTTTGGTTGTTCCACCCATATGGCTGGTTCTTTTCTTTTGTGTGTATCATCATTTTTGCCAGTATCCTAAAATAGGAGAGAAAATAGCTGCTGGTTTTGAAACCTGTCCTTAGGCTTCTTCACTGGAGCAGCTACCAGAGGAAAAATTTGAGCAGTTAATCTGTGTTTTTCCTTTCATACATCTTCTCCCTGATGGCAGTGACAAAATAGGAGAGCAGTAAGTTGGTGTGAGGGCGGGAGGAGCCTTTCTTGACTTCCTTTTTCCAGTGCCAGACTGAATTATCACAAAACACTCTCATAGCATTTCCTTACCTGTTTGAAATGGTAGATAAGAATAACTACCCATGGAGTTAAGATATTTTTAGTTCTTATCTACCCTCGGCAAAACAGCAAGGTCCACCTACCATTTATTAGAAACAATCACTCTTCTTCCTTCTTAAATCTGTTATCACAGAGGCATTGCCACCATTTCTAATCGGCCCAGCCTTGGCCAGTGGCATGTCCATCTGTTGGAGCTGCCAGGGATTGGCACAGCTGGACCTGGGGAAAGCTTCTGGCAGCTTCTCAAAGAAGGCAGCCTTGTAGCCCCCCACACTACCAAAGCTTGGCCATGCAAACCAAATGCACAAGTCTGCAGCTAAAGGGATTTAATTAACTCACTCCCTGCAAAACTAGAACAGAGAAAAGGAAAAAAAAAAGGCAGTGAAAATGTTTGGAGAGAAATGGGTAAGCCACCATAATTGGATTTTCTTTCCATATAACGGCTTTCTAGATTTTAGATCTATAGATTTTCTTTCTATAACAGCTGGTTGGCAAAATCTCCTTAAGGAGCACTAGATTCCTGTGTATATGGAATTCTGGATTCAGTTTTAAGTAACCATCCAAACTTCTGGATCTTCTCATAGATCCCCATAATTCACTCAAAATTCTAGAGATTTTGAGTGAATTAATGAAATCCCTATGTATTTTTGCCCTGCTGCCCCCACATACATGGCTTTGCAAGGTGTCTATCCAGTGAATATAGGTGACAAAATCCACTGAACTCCAGGTGTGACTTTCGAGGGCTTCAATAAGTATTAGGTTAGGTTAGAGAATGGCCCCTGTGACTATGTTTGTCACTGGCAAATTTGCATCAGCAAAACAGTATAATAAATTACAAAGTATTATGCAATGTAAGAACACTTTACCTTGAAAATGAAGATGATTTATTTGAAATGAACAACAGGAAATAAAAGAAGGAATTTTGTAATACCATATTTGAAAACAATTTTTCAGAAAAGAAATAATTGCATTTCAGAATTTATTAGAGTACATCAGTAAAAAAGCAATGAGTGCATCCACTTTCATGATTATGCTGAATTGTATTATAAAATCTATCAGCAATATAAGAGGAGATTGGAAAAAAATTGTCTGGAATACACCGTTTTAGTGTATTTTGCTGTCCTTGCTCTTTCATACCTATAAAATTTTCAATTTAGCAAAAGGAAAAGAATGTAAAAGAAATAATGGAGAGCTAAGGCATTGCAAACTAAATAGTGAAAATAGATTGGTAGCCAGCTATTCTATGGCAGGTTGGCATTTTTAGCACGCATCATAGATAATTGAGAAACACAGAGGAAAAATAGCTATTAATAAACCAATTCCAGCTCTTTCATACAGGACTTAACCATTTTACAGTTCAGCTCCTGAGGATGGATATAGCTGTGATGACCACAAGTTATGTATTACTTTTGAGACGTATAATGCTGTAGGAAAATTTTACTGTGATTAAAATTTGTCCCTAAACCTTCATGAACAGTGATACCTTGATCAGCCCAATGCAAGGTCTGTAGTTTTTTTCCAACAGTTGCAAAGGGCCACAACTCAATGAATATACTTAATGAATATACGGAGATGGCAAAATGATATTGCAACTGAACTTTGTTGAATATGTTAATAAGATGAAAGGAAATAATATAGCCTAGTGCATCTGAAGCTTAAATTATTTCCATTACTTTAAATGTCCCTTTTGAAGAGCATTTCTAGCTGAAATGTGAAGTTTATTAAAAAAATCTCAAATGCATCTTTCTAGAATTGAATGCTATTAAGCATTTGGCTGAATACAATTATTTGGAAGAAATGAGTCTTTAGAGATCAACAGGATGCTGGGATTCATAGATCTAGTGAGGTCAGTGAACAAGTGGACACATTCCAGAGAGACTTTCAACATTGGAGCAGTATCTAGGCTCCTAAGATCTTGAATATATTATGTATCCATATATCTTTGTGTGTGTGTCTTATTTTGTGTGAATATATACATATATAATCTGATCTGTGTCTAAATCAGAAAAAAAAAGAAGTAGTTTTCTTTTAACTGGGTCCTTGAATTGGGTCCTTTTCATTTCCTTTTTATTGGGTCCTTGAATGCCTTGCACTTCAGATGTGAGTGGTCACATTTTACAGGGACAGTCAGTGGAAATCACAGCTCTTACTTGCTTAGAGTAGGCTTTGGACCTTTAAATCCTTAAGGTTAATTGCTGTTACCTCCTTAAAGAAAGATCATTTCCTGTCATTTGGTTCACTCAGGAAGCAGTAGCATCCACTAACTATGTAAATTAAGCCATGTTAGATCGCTTCAGAAGTTATAAGTTATTAGTTATAAGTGAAGTTATAAGGATTAAAGAGCACAAGCAAACTTTCTTGTTCCTAAATTCAGGCAGCAAGAAGAGGCCAAGATTTCCTCAGGTGCTCTCAGGGAGCTCCTTTAGGCTCCCATTTCCCATTTCTAGCCACAGAAAATTTCCTGTACAGTTCCTCTCATCCTTTTACCCACTCAGACTGTATCCACATCACTAAATAAAAATGTGCATGACAACTTTGGTGGGTGGAAAGGGAGAATATTCTAAAGGGAATCATCGTGTCTTCCTGTTAAGTGCTTTCACATTAAGAGCAGAGACTGTGCTCCCCAGAAAATGTAGGTTTGTCTCCAACCTTCAGAAAAAAGAATCATATTATTTCCAGTTGAAGCGCTATCTTGGCTTCATATGGTTGTCTTTTTTTGCATTAACTTAGAAAAGTCTGTGGGAAAACATCCTTATTGGGTGGTCACATTGCTTTAGGAAGGAAATGGTAGAGATTCCCAGGATTTGTGCTGAGTAAGCAAACTTTAGAAATAGCAGAGTAGTGTGTTTGCCCAGGGGCTGTACTAACTAGCCACCCAGTGCTTTCAGTGTTTGGGCTTGTGCTCTGTGTAGCACTGCTCTGTGATGTACACTGAAGATACTTTTTCAGTCACGTTGACTAAGTTATTTTCTTGCTTTCCTCATTCCACTAGTTCCATTTAATTTGGGAAAGTCTAGTCAGTCTGACACTTCCACAAATTGAGTACATAAAAAACCCTGTAAAGGTCGTATACAATACTTGTGACATTATTACAGGTTGACATTCTTGTACTGTGTCGTGTCACATACCAGAATCCTTGCACTTGTTGTGATCTGATAAATCAGAAACTAGATGTATTTTCCCTTCCAAGAACTATTTGCAAAGTCAGCATGAAACAAGAGATTCACTTCATTTGCTGCATTAAAAACTTATATTAAGGCATCCATGTCAACAAATAGCAGTTCACAGCACAATATTTGGACACAAAAGAACTGATTTTTCCTAGCTGAGAAGCTACTTTTTCCTCTGAAGTTTTGAAGTGACCTGTCCGTTTTTCCCAATGAGAGAATTAAATAAACAAAGTCTGACATGAATCCTTCCATATCCACTGAGTTCCCTAAGGTAACTCTGAGATTATTACATTTAATGCAAATTAAAGCAGTTTTCACGAGTTTCAACAGCAGGTCACAACTTCATGAGTTCATAATCAATAAAATATAGGTGTTTGCAGATGTATGTATTGTTTCTCAGTTTTGAAACCATGAAATATGAGTACCAGGTATTTTTATACATGTATTATGATTGTCTGTGCAACTGTCTGTTAAAAGGTTGATATGGATTTTCAAGAACCCTGAATACATTCTGAATGCATTTCATATGATTTTTACTGCTATAGTTTGTGAAGTTTGGTTTATTTTTGTAATTCATCATTCTTTACTACAGTGGAAGCTGAGTGCTTCCAATTGTGTTTTTTTTAACTCTGCAGTGAGATCCTGTGGTGACAGTGTAAAACATATTTCTATATCAGTGGGCCTCCAGTGAGAAGTATCTTCAGGCCTGATTGCAAGGCAGGGCCTTCTTTTTTAATTTTGTACAAAATGTTTTTTGTGGGTGGATCAAAATAATTTTGTGTATTTGCACAGTAAGTTTTGGATGCTTTTGAAGCCTTTGAAGAAAAATCCCTATTGTAATGAAAGTTTTATACAGATGTGGAATGAAGATACAAGATTCTAGTAGGGTTAACATTGGTAATATTTTAGTTATTTGTATATTGTCAGTGCAATTTTATTTCTTGTGATACCGTAAGTCCCGTTCAACTATTTTGTCTTTTTTATTCCTTTTTTTAAAGACACAAATGCACTGATATTATGTAACTTATGAAGGCTCAGGGCACCAACAAGTTCTTAAAATAGTTGGGTTGTGATCTGCCAGCAAAATACCTGTGCAGCTTTGAATGTGGAGAAAATGTGGTGTGTTCCAGACTGCTCTCAAGGAAGCACTTCATAAAATAGAGAGTGAAAATTAGAGGGAGGAGTGAGAGCACTATTGGATCTGCTCATACATCCAAGGCCGCTCATAATCACTGCTGCCAAAATCCTGCCCTGGGAGCTCTCAGCACAGCACAGAGATGGAAGCAGCACATGAGGCCACATTAGCTGGGAGCTGGTCTCTCTTTGAAAAAGAGTTTTCTGACAGCTTGGACTGCTGTGAGGCAGTGCCAGCTTCCTTGCCTTTCTAGTGCCCCTCCAAAATTCTGATTGGTTTGAGATACTTGAGATAAAATGCTCACATTGAATTACAGCAGCCTTTACAATATATAGCAACCTGTACAATAGTGCTGTCAAAAAATGTTCACCTATTAATTTTATTTGAAGTGCTTCCTCACAACAGATGTTTTTAAAACAAGTTTGTTTATTTGCTTTCTCATTTCCAAATAAAATTTGGAAATGAGAAACAAAAGATCTCTTGTTTCTCAGAGGTATCAGTGTTCTAAAATGATTCCTTGCACAAGTGGAAATCTTCTTCACAAATCTGTGTATCAAATTTATCTTCCCTTTAAGAACTTATTGAGTTGTCAGCCTCTTCTAAGGTCATGGACTCTCCTCAGTTCTAGTAATCCTTACAGAAAATGGACCACGTTTGTTGTCTTTGCTATCCACTATTCTTTTTTTTTTTCTTTTCTTTCAAGAAGCATTGCCATCTGTTGCTTTCCATATTATTTTTTATATGTTCTCTAATTTCTCCTTCATCACCATCAGGTTTTTTGATTGATTTTTTGGATCAGTTTTCAATCATTTTTTTAAAGAAGGAAAAAAGAAATCTGTAATGCTCTCAAAAGCATTAAGCAAGATAGGGTTAAAATGGAGTTATCTTAGCATCAAATATTCTTGTGTAGCTCTCTTTTCTTTTAATTGCAGCCTCTGAGCACATTTTTACTCACCATCAGTTACCATCCATTATCCTGCAAATCTGGAGTAACGGCATGGTGGCAAAGCAGAAACAGAGTTAAAAGATTAAGCAATTACATTAAGAATTCACTGTGCCCTTATGGTAAGAATGAAAACTCTGAGACACTTTTGATGGTGGAATACAGTGAGCTGGGCCAAGGCTGCCCAGCACAGCCATGTTCTATAAACACCAAGAGCAAAACCTGTCAGGCCATGTGTCGTGGTTTGGCCCCAGAGGGCAGCTCAGCTGGCTTTTTGTGCTGGTGGGGTGGTGTGAGAAGGAAAAGGCCTTGGCTCTGTGTAAGTGCTGCTCAACTATAGCAAAAACATCCCTGAATTGCCAGCACTGTTTCCAGCATAAATCCAGTGCCATGCTAGCTACTATGAAAAAAATTAACTCTACCCAGCCAACCCCAGTGTATCATGATAATGTATCTCATAATCCCAGCTGGACTTTTCAGATGTCATGATGCCATATCTCTAAAGGATATTAAAAAGTGTGTTTATCTAAATATAATGCTTGAAGTTAAATCCAACTTCCATGTTAGTATGAGTGCATATATAACAAGAAGGCAATAAATGATCTTTCCTTCTGTTATTTTCAGAACCAAATTTTGTGTCATCTTATGACATTGGGAACTTTACCTACTTCTTCTTCCGGGAAAATGCAGTGGAACATGACTGTGGGAAAACAGTTTTCTCTCGTGCTGCTCGGGTGTGCAAAAATGATATTGGTGGCAAGTTTGTGCTGGAGGATACCTGGACTACCTTCATGAAAGCTCGTCTGAACTGCTCTCGCCCTGGGGAAATTCCCTTTTACTACAATGAACTTCAGAGTACTTTCTTCCTGCCAGAACTGGACTTGATCTATGGGATTTTTACCACTAATGTGTAAGTAAACTGAATTATATATTTTATTATCTTGCTGTTTGTGACAGCAAAACCTAGAACTTCTGAGCTACTCTCTTCTGCATATGCCAAGTAAACATCATAAATTCAAAGTACTGTTTTTCCCAATCCACTGTTTTCTGTGAACAAATATCAGTTCCAAATGTTTCCCACACGAATTGTTGAAAACACAAGAGAAGGAATGAATTCTTAATATTTCCTTACTGCAGGGAGCCAGTTGTGTTTAAGACTATTCTCTCATATGCTTCCTTTATTGTTAGAAAGTAATTAGTTTTTATTTTTACTATTGTAATAAGTAAATATATTGTGTATTTATGAAATAAATAATTTATAATTGTAATGCGACACAATCATGAATTTGACATGATGGAATTTGACCATGTCATAAAGGACTTCATCTTACCCAAAACAGCAAGAGGTGCTCTTATCTATTTTAATGTAGACCTAACATATCCTTATATGAGTTTGAAGGTCAAACCAAGAATTTAACCTACTTTTAAGTGAAGCTGTTATATCAATAAGGTAAAATTAAAGAAAAAAAAAAAAGGTTCAACTTGGTCTTAAAATTTTAAATTTGTTAAATATTAAAAATTTGAATGGACATAGAAAAGAAGAGACATTTGTCTCAGAAATGTCTTTTGTTAATTTAAACGTGATGACTGGTGTTCAAATGCTGCTCAGCAAGAGCTTCCTCTGTGTTATGGCTGTGCAGCCCCATGTGCAGACCACTGGAATAATTCCTAATTTCAAGTTCTGATTCTCTGACCTTCTTGTACTGTCTTGCTGTGTAAATCAGTTTTGTCTAGAATTTTAAAAGGTCCTTGGGCACCTAAAAATGGGTAATGCACTCTTGAACACAGGGATACCTACCTTTTATAAAGATCCATTAAGCAGGTGGAAATATTCACAAATGTATGCAAACAAATTATAATCCCTATGCATTCTAGACAGTGAGCATGAATTTGAGCTCATTTAGACATCTTCAGGTTCACCCCTGGGCTGGCAGCTCAGGCTGTGAACAAGACTAGTGATGAGATGCTTGCACCAGGCTGTGGCAATCATGATATTGGATGATGAGCTCAGCCTGTTTCTGCAATGGAGTAATGTAGGGAATCTAAACACTATTTATGGAAAGAGAATGACAGAGACTGGGGATAAGAAAATTTGTTGTTTCAGTCAGTGCTTTTAATTTTGTTGCTCTGTTTTCCTAATTAGTTAATATACTAAAGGACAAGTCTTGGGTGGCATCCACATGCACTGTTCAACCAGATCTTTCTTGAGAAGTCAAAGTAGCCTAGACATATTCCTGCCATGAAAAGCCTAAGCAGAGGGATTCTGCTCTAGAAAATCCACAGGGCTTTGCCCATGGAAGGGTAATTATGTTTCTGATGCTTCATGGCTCTCCTGAAAATGGACTTGCTATTGTTAAGATTACCTTACAACATGAAAGTAAACCTTGCTGCTCCTTTCCTCTTTCCCTGTGGCCCAATGTTCTGACTGTCCAGGAAAGATGGACTGTTCAAAGAGGAACTAATGCATTATAAATATTTGAGGGTAGGGATTTTTGGTTGCATTATTTAAATGCCTGCCATCAAATGTTGTAACTAAATGTTTTGGACATTTTTGAAATGTTTTAGAGTCAGGATTACTTCCCCGTGCTGACTACTTGTTCATAGATAGCTTGTGGCACTCATATGTTCCACCTTTCTGGCCTGCAAGTGATGGTGAAGAAACACAAGGGTTTCCTATGACAGGGAACAACATACACCTTTCTGTTCATGTAACAGCATCAGATGTAACTTAATGGCATTCATAATTCTTCAATCTCAATATCTTCAGAATTACAATGACTTTATTGGGCCTTAATGCTTTTTTTTTAAGTATACTTTAATATACTTGTGGAGGGCAAAAGTTGAAACATTTCTTAGCAGCCAAACCTGCACCTTTTATGTGTCATTGACTATCATGTCCACTATAGCCATTGCTTCATGAAAAAGCTGATTTTTTTTTCTTTCAGACTATAAAAAAAATCTTTAAACATGAGTCTCATTTTCTTGTAGGACTTAATGAAATTCAAAAAAACATTGGTACAATTAATAATATCAGTGAGATGCATTTAGTCATATAAGCAAGGATTTATCAGCTCTGATGATGATTGATTCTGCAGAAGTTGTAAGCATGGAACTTCAAGTTTTGGGCTTCCTTTGAAATAAGAAAGACAAGCATAAGAATTCAAATTTCTCTTTTGTCCTGGTATTTAATCCATGTATCCTAACTCAATTTTTTCAGTTGTTGGTTTTTTGTCCCTATCATTATGGAGTTTCTGTAGAAAGTTTTCTTAAGCCTTGTGTAAATTCCAAGTTAAGTTTAAAAAAACCAAAAAACAAAAAAACTAGGGGAAAAAAAAAAGAAAAGAAAGAAGGATGCTGTGTGGCATTCATATGCTAGCAACAATTCCCAGCAGTTTTAGTTGCAACTGGAAATCTATGAAATTGACACGTTCATTATCTAGTCCATTATCTCAAAATTAGGAAAAGAACAATGCAGCTTTCCATATTAGGAGCTTTCATAGTTATTAGATTATATTCTTTACACTGTGCAGAATTACTTCATTTCCTTGTATAACATATTTTTGAGGCAAACTCAGGAAATAGTGTTTTGTCCAGCTGCCATTTATTGATGTTTATTTTTTTAACATGGTATCTTGTAAGCAGTCCAAGTTGTTTTCTTTTGATGGGTTTCTTCAACTTGCATTCTTACTGCTGTACAACATCCCTTGGAAGATAGGATTTTTGTGGACGTGTCTTGTCCAGAGATTCCATAGGATCTAGAGAGACACCACACATTGAAAATCCTTGCTAATGTCAAGCGGTCATTTGTTGTATGGAAGAAACTTTATTGAACCCTGAGAATAATATCCTGAACTTTGTACCTAGAAAAGACGTGTCCCTAGTGCAGGTGATTATGTATGGAAGTGTAGCAGTATGGTATTAGAAGTGTAGTATGGTACTAGAGGAGCAGCAGAAGCTAGGAAGTTCTGAGTTTTTCCCCAACCAGCTTCTTGGTTGACAGTAGGCTGACAATACTGACAAATATTTTAAATGCCATGACTATGCTAAATCAGCTCATCATATATCACTATCTTGAGATATCATCTCCTGGCTGATCATATCTGCTTCATTAATTACTTGAAAGATCGAAGAGCCTTTTTTATTTATTTTTCAGCAGTTTGACTTCTTAATGTTATTACTTAGGTTAATGTATTTATTTCTTTTGCAGGAACAGCATAGCAGCCTCAGCAGTTTGCGTTTTCAATCTGAGTGCCATAACTCAGGCGTTTAATGGACCCTTCAAATACCAGGAGAACTCTCGCTCTGCTTGGCTTCCATACCCCAATCCTAACCCTAATTTTCAGGTATGGATATGTGGGAGAAGGACAATATTTTATGTGAGCTTTCCTCAAAGTACTGTATGCTTCATAAATTAGAAATCCAGTTTTGCACTATGTTGTAGCCTAAGACCTTTAAAAAACGCCTAAATTAAAAAAAAAGTGCTTAGGAGAGCCCCTTATTTCAACATATTTAATTTTAGTTTTATCCTTTCACAAAATAATTTTGGTTTAAAAACAGATGTACTTTGAAGGGTAGGATAAAAAAGGCAATCTTCTGTTGAAATGAAACACTAGTTATCTGTCAAGGTGACATTAACTCCTGTCGAAGTATGATCAAACTGCTATTCTCTTTTGCACTGAATTTTTTGCTATTAGGACTTAAAAATGGAACAATGCCTGGCAGAAAAAAGAAAGTGAGAGGGAGGTGGTAAAGGAGGAGTGGTCAGAATTTTATATATTTTCATGTGGATGGTGGTCCACACTCCTTGAAGAGTCAGATTAAAAGAATTTGTGATGCCTTCTGCCCCTCATTTGAACTTGGGTGTAATAATTTGCAGCTGGCTGACAGTGTAAAACCAGTTAGTTCAAGGTGGGTCATTTACAGGAACTACAAAAAGAAAGGGGTATTTCAGTGAGCACATATGCAGTTTTCCTCTTTTGCATAGTCACCACTCCTATTAGGACAATTTCAATGAGTGCGCTTCTTGTAAGGGAGATGGAAAGAAAAGCAGCATTAATGTAGTGATTAACAACAATAGCTTTTCATCAAGGTATTTAAGTGTAGTCACCTCTATCCACCTTTCACCCTCCCTTAATCTCAACACAATTTCACAAGTTCACTTCTGCTCCTGAAACAGCCTTCCCTAGCTTCTAAGAGTCATAGGACCTCTGGTAGCACGAAAAAGAATCACCCATTGGGGATTGTCGGTAGTTTTAATTACTTCCTGATCTATGAAAATGAAGGGAAATAAGGCACAGGCTAGAGGCTAGAGCCATGTTACCTTTCCTAAGTTGTATGTTTGTCATCAGCCAAGTGACAAGACTCTAAGCACACCAGAAACCTGCAGAAGCAGGGTGTATTTGTATACAGCTTTTCACCTGCTGTAGAAATCCTTGTATTGTCAAAATAGTGATAGGAAGAGAGTATAAGAGAGGCTAAATTTTTAAAGGAGAAAGCCTGTAAAAATGCTTTTTTGTAAAAATCTTATCATCATTCTGATTAGGTAAGCACATCCAATAAAGCTTATTAAACTCTCCCTACAAACCTTGCATTAGAGTGGTGTTAATTATTGTGAGAGCAGCCCATACTGAATGGTACTTACAAAGAAAGATGATAGCCTGATGGCTGTGTAAAAACAGTTTAAGTCTCTGCTGTACTGTTAGTGCATGCCTCCAAGTCCCAGTCAAGACAGGTGTTGAAATTTATTTCTTAGATGGCATGGCTGATTTTAATACAGCTGGTACTTCATCCAATTTACAAGAACAGTGACAACAGTTGTATCATATCTCACTGAGCCACAAACAGCTTTGAAGGCAGAGCTAGTGTTAAAAGCTGTAATGTGCTAAAAGTTGTAATTACAACACAGTATTGAAGGCAATTGATGTCAACTGATCCCAAGGTATCTCTAATGTCCAAATTCTCTTCTTTTGCTGATGCTGCCTTTTATTCTCTTGAATAACTTCCTGCTACATTTCTGGCTCCATAACTGCAGCAGTGATGCATACTAGAAGCTAGTCTAATGTTTAGAGCTTTAAACCACTTTTTGTGACTTGACTTTGTGAGTCACACCTCACATGGATGAGCTATATTCATTGACTGAGTCATTGGTTTTCTTCCAAGAAAGGGCTTTTCTTTTCTAGTCCGCTTGTGATAAAGGATCAGAAGTTCTGTTTCTGTAGTCCCAGAAGTAGATTTATGCTCTGAGTATTTACCTACTCAGTCCTAACTGAGAGAAGTATGTGATTTGAAGGAAGACTCCTGCTATGTAGATATAGTTACATCAGATGTTGTATTTCCAAGGCTGGATTATATTAATGAAATATTTTACATTTTATACTATTAGAGCCCCAGTTTTGAGGAACCTTGTTTTCTTCAGACATCATTGCTTTTCTCTTTAGACAGGGCAGTGTCTATCATAAGACCAAGGACCATTTGTATTTCAGTGTACTCGGAGTATTCAGCTGGAATTTTTCCTGCTTGATATATCCAGAGAACTTCTTCTTTGGTGTGGTTTATTTTTTTCACCATACAGACCAAGTTACTGTTCTTGCTCTGTTGCTAATTTATCATTCTTAATCATCTGATTTCCCATTATGAAATAATTTATTTGACTTTTTTTAGCATTTGTGGATTTGGAATGATCACTCCATTTTGGACTGAAAACATGGTAATAATAAAAGAATGACTGATATCGTTTTGCACACTATTATTTTGCTCATGCTGTAATTCATGGCATGATTTATGACATAGTAAAGCAAAATGAAAATGGTGACTTAGTTATGCCTTTCACATCACCCAAATATTTGATAAATGTTGTGAAGTAGTGCTTTATTTCTCTGATGCAATTACGCCTGAGAAAACATGTGAATGTTTATATATTCCCATGCATTAAGAAGCTTTCTCTTTTGTGTCCACAGTTGAACATGAGTATGTTAAAATGAACTCCACTTATTTTGCATTTGTGTTTATTTGTGTTTGAAACTTGTCTATGCAGCTAGTGGATGTTTTCCTGTAAGAAAAGGGCACAGATTTCAGATTTAAAATATGGTCAGTTTTAGAGCAAAAAAATCTTTGCTGTGGATAATATTTAATAGAGCTCTGCACTGTCCATTTTTACAACTTAAGACGGAGTCCTAAGAAGCTTCTAGAACTGCATGTTGTACTTTCACTTGGAATTCCTGTCAGACCCTGGCTGTGGTAGGGCATGGGATCTCCTTTGAAAGTTTATGTCTTTAGCACTGAGTTCTGTGAAAATTATAAAGCAAACTAGTTAGGAAATAATTTGGCTTTTTGAATGGTAGTTTTTCTCCTTCCTGCCCTGTGAACATAAGATATAGCAAAATATTTCCATAATCCACTTGTGCTGGTTAGTTGGGTGCTCTTCCATATTGTTTAGAATTAGGGAGCCTTCATAGTACTGCCTCAGGAAAACTGAGCTTCCTGAGGCCTTGGACAGCCTGGTTAGCACCAAAATTGGACCTGAAAGTTGAATTCCACATTGTCATTACAAGATATGCTCTTGCTTTTATTTTCTTGTGCTGGAAATCAGAGAGTAAATCTATTGTTATTGCTGGCACATGTAGTCATGCTACTTTTCTGTCTTTACAGTGTGGCACTGTGGACCAGGGTTTGTATGTAAATCTGACTGAGAGAAATCTTCAAGATGCACAAAAATTCTTCTTAATGCATGAGGTTGTTCAACCAGTCATTCCAATTCCTTACTTCATGGAAGACAACAGCCGATTTTCCCATGTGGTTGTGGATGTTGTGCAGGGCAAGGACATGCTTTTCCATATCATCTATCTTGCCACAGGTATGAATCTTCATTGCTGTGATAACTGTAAAATTTTATGAGGTCTTTGAGTTTTAGTGTTCATTCTGTTAATTACTTATGAAATATGCATACAGCACCTTGAATATCAGCTTTTCTTCTTTGACACAATCGCCTATCTTCTACATTTTCTGAATAGATTAATTTAGCCATTACAATACCTTTTATGTTATTTTTTAAATCCAATTTTGGTGTCTATTTCCTATTCTCCTTTGAAGCTGTGAAGCTTTGTGTTCTTGAGGTAAACAAACGTTGGAAATTTTACAAATGGGCCTTCCAATTTTCACTGTCTTTTGTTCTTTTTACTTGGCCCAAGATAAGATTTAGGACCCTTTGAAAAAGAAGTAACTTCGTAAATAGTAAATACAGCTACTGCTATTTCTATTTCTGAATATAGAATATTTCTGAATTTTCTATCACATATATTTTCTTAACTTTTCATCTCATCTTTAAGACATTCATTATGCAGTTTTACAACCTGTCTTATTATTTGCCTATTTATATGTAAGCATAGCAGTGAAACAAAAACAACCCTCCACCTTATATTGCTTTGACTACAGCTATTGCCTTCTGGGTTCAAAATGTAAAGCTTCTTAAAAATAGTGAGGGTGTTGGAAAACTGTTTTTGCAGAACAAGGATGTCCCCAGCTGAGACTGAAATACTAGATTGGACTACTATGTTTAAAGCCTCATGGTATGAAACTTAGGATAGTTTTTAAATACTTGGGCCTATGCACATTAGTTGGGAGCAGCTCATCAAAGCAAAGGTTTGTTAATGTTCAGTTTGTCTCATTGTGCTCCTTGAAAGCTGGGCAGTAACAGAAAAGCTTTTGATAAGTTAAAACTATGCTTGGATCTGACCAGCACTAGTCAAAACTGCCTGCTGGTTGGTAAATCAGTACATTTTAAGTGAAATCATGTCAATACTAGGTGGTGTTTGTATTGTAGAGGCCTCCTGAAATTTGTATTTCAGACCAAACCTGAATTACAGAAACATGCACTGAATTGGTTTTATATGAGGAAACTATCACTGCATTGTGGGATATTTACAGTATTTAGTCTTGGAAGCACCAAGAATAATGACTTTTGTCATAATTCTGATTGTCTTCAGATTTCAGTTTCCCTTGGTGTGTTACCATTTACATTCGAGTACTTGCTGAAGTGAGGATCTAAAATTTTACACTT
This sequence comes from Toxostoma redivivum, assembly GCA_013397375.1. Taxonomy (NCBI): domain Eukaryota; kingdom Metazoa; phylum Chordata; class Aves; order Passeriformes; family Mimidae; genus Toxostoma; species Toxostoma redivivum. Next base: position 2,372,712 of record VXBI01011922.1, read on the forward strand.
CATGGTTCATTAGTAAATTGTGGTTGGGAGTGATTCTATGTTCTTTTTGTGCTGCTAAAAAAAGATATTGCTCCTATACTCCTTGTGATGTATGCTTGCTTTTCATTTTCATTCTTTTCTGTGCATCTGGTTTTGATCATTCATGGAAGCAGGGTACTTATCTTAGTTGGATCTTTAGTCTTAAATTCAGCACATGCTTTCCTGTAATTGGACAGTGTATGTTTTATAAGTGTGAGGAAGCATATGATAAAAAACCCCATTCTATTCTTGACGTTTTCTTGGTGTTGTCAATTCTATTTCACATGTATTTCACTGAATCACAGTGGATTTTGTTAACATTCCTTCTGCCCCAATTGAGTGTAAGTATTAAGACTTACTTTCGAAGAAATATTAGTACTCACTTATGGTAGAATTTGAAATTACCACACACATTTATGTACAAATACCACAGGTACAGTGCATAAGTGTAATTTAAAAATCTCAAGATGTACCAAATTATACAGTGTGATTTATTTGCATATTAAGATTGTTGGAGAAAGGTGGTATTTTGCCTTCTTTGAGGTGCAGATCATAACTTTATTTTCATTATATTGTTAATTGTGCAGCATCTTATTTCTCCTGAGCCCTGCCTTTGCTTATGTAGAAACTGAGGACTAGTTAGCATTTAGTTTTCATCATAAACTGAATATAGTAAAAGATTACTGAGAAAAATGTCACTACCTATGTAAACAACAGAAACTAAAAGGCAGTGGCCTTAACTTTGAAAATAAATGATAATTTTGGGAACAATCAAAGTTTAAGGCTTTTGAATTTCCCCAGTCCAACTTTACCCCCGCATAAAATGTCCTCTATCCCAAGCTCCTAAAACCATAGAACATGTGCATGTTTGGGAGAGATAAAAGACTGGACTGACAATTCCTACCAGCCTGAGAAATGTTGTCATTATATCTTACCTGATTAAATGTATTTGCATTATTAAAAGTGGTGGTAAATTAAATTTGGAATTAATTTTTTACCACAATGCTCCATCTTCCAAAAAGAGACAAAGGAATAAAAACTGACAAGCAGAAAAGGCCCTGGGGGTGCTGGTCAACAGCAATGAAACATGAGCCAGCATGTGCCCAGGTGTCCAAGACAGCCAAGGGCATCCTGGTCTGTATCAGCAATGGTGTGGCCAGCAGGACCAGGGTGTGATCTTCATCCTGTACTCAACCATTGGCGTGGCTGCACCTTGAAACCTGTCTTCAGGCCCTCCACTACAAGAAGGACATTGAGGTGCTGGAGGGTGTCCAGAGAAGGGCAACGGAGCTGGTGAAGGGTCTGGAGCACAAGTGAGGAGTGGCTGAGGGAGCTGGGGGTTTTTAGCCTCAGGAAAAGGAGGCTCAGGGGCAGCATTATCACTCTCTATAATGGCCTGAAAAGAGGATTTAGCCAGGTCAGGGGCAGTCTCTTTTCACAAATAACAAGCAATAGGACTAGAGGAAATGGCCTCCAATTTTTCCAGAGGAGATTTAGATTGGATACTAGAAAAAAATTCTTCATTGAAACAGTATTCAGGCATTCGAACAGGCTGCTCAGGGAAGTGGTGGACTCATGATCCCTGGATTTATCTGAAAGACATGTAAATGTGGGGTTTAGGGACATTGTGTAGTGGTGGATTCATCAATGCTGGGTTAACAATCAGACTTAGTGATCTTAAAGGTCTCTTCCAACAGTTCTATGATTCCATAGAACGGGAAGCAACTGGGGAGCAACAGTCTAGTGGGCATTCAATTTCTGGGAAAGTCAAGGAGCGCACCTCCTTGGAGCACACTCCTCTGGGCACATCATGGAGAAAAAAGGTGATTTGGAACATTCAGCATGGATTACTCAAGGGTTAAGCTCATCTGAAAATCTCATTACTTTCTGTGGTAGAATGTATGGATTTGTGAACTAGGAGAAAGTAGTACCTCAACTTTAGCAAGACTTTCGTCACTGTCTGCCACAAGATTCATATATCCAAATTAGGATATAGGATCTATATGGGTGGGCAGCTAGATCTATAAAACCTGCTAGGATGTCAGGCTCAGGGGGTGGTTTTAATGTGATGTACAGAAGTGATAAGGAGCCAAGTACTGTCCTATTTGACATTTTTTAATCAGTGACCTGGAGGAGGACAAGGAGCACACTCTATCGTGTGCAGGTGACACCTCAGTAGGGTACTAGTAGTTACATTGGAGGATGTGCCATCCTAAGGATTTAGGCATGCTGAAGGGATGCCACCACTGCAAAGACTGCCAATAGCATCTTGGGCTGTATTATCAGGAACACAGCCAGGAGATCAAGGAAGGAGGTTGTTCCCCAGTTTTGGCCTCCCCCAGTATAAGAAGGGCATGAATAAAATGGAGCAAATACAGTGGAATGCCACCTTCTGTTGGAGGCTGGAGCACCATGCCTTAGGAAGGGAAGCTGAGGGAACTGGCCTTGTTCATCCTTGAGGAGAAAAGGCTTTGTGGGGAGCAGGATGCTGGTAGCATCCTGCTAATACCTACAGGCAGTTTACATGGAGAACAGTGACATGCTCTTCACACTGGTGCGTGGTGGGCAGACAAGAGATAATATGCTGAGAATTTCAGGCTGCATGTAAAGATAAACTTTCTCACTTCCAGGACAGTTAAACAACAGGTTGTGCAATCTCCATTCTTGGGGGTTATTGAGACCAGATAGCAACACAGTCTGTTACAGCTAGCTGTCTTTTGAGCAGAAGGTTGGACTTGAGACCTTCTGATCTCCTTTCCAACCTAAATTATTTTGTGCTTTTAGCATGCCAGCATTGTGTCAAATTGGTTGGACTAAATTGCATTTTTATTCAACACTGTGATAATAGATGTCATTGTACTTTCTGGTGCCTAAAGGAAAGTACATTCAATTCTGATGTAATTTCTGTCAGCAAGCAACTTGCACTTAGCAGTGGAAAGCAGGATTGACCCAAACCATGCTGAGAGATGTACACCATAACTTGTGTAGGTATAATTCATTCCAATGTTCTGCAAAAATTGTCTTTTAAAATGCACAAGGCTTTGGAAAAGTAGGCATACAGACTGGATTTAATAAAAATTAATGTTCTGCTGTCCTTGCTATTCAAAGCAAAAATCTCAATTTTTGAAGCAGATGGCCTATAGTTAAGAGAAAGTTCTTTCTCTCACCTACCCGCCCTATTGTTAGAATACAAATATTACAGGGGAGAATAATCCTGGGAGTATAAAAGTAGAATCTAATTTCATTAAATCTTAAATAGATGTAGTATTATTTTAGGAGAGACTGAGAGTAAGCAAACAAATGTGTTAATCTGCTGAGTCAACAGTCTTCATTTCCTAAACCTTTGCCAAGTCATAATTCTGCTAGGAGATTCTGGTGAGCTAGGGCTTAACAGTTACTGCTTATATAAAAAATATATTTTGGTACTTTGGAGAAACATCTTAATCTTTCACTGTACTTACTTCTAACACAGAATGAAGAGATATATCAATTCCTGCACATTTTGTGCTGCTGGCTTTGGGCAAGAAGAAATCCCTGGAACAATTTAACAATTTTCCATGATTTAAAAAGGAAGATCAAGGAAAACATGCACAGATGTTCTGAACTAAAAATCATCTATAACAATACATGAAATATACAGCAAGCTCTAGAAACACTAAATATTCTTAAAACTCTTTAAGTTTGAAAGGCTTCTTTATTTGTAAAAAAAATCAAATCAATATGTCATAGTTTGTTTCCCTCTCTTTTGTTCCTTCTCCCTTCTCTTCATATTTCTTTCTTCCATTTTATTTATTTCCTACACTATAAGTGCCTAGGTATCCCGTAGTTAAAAATGTTGCTGATATGTTTTTCCAAAACAGGATGCTGCAGCAAGAGCAGGTAGCCATTATTCAGTGGACTGATTCAAAATGTATTTATTTACTCAAATGAATAAGACAATTCCTAGATATAGTGTCTAGTATGAGGGCATTATGAACATATAATAAACTTGGAAGTTCAGAAAAGGTATTACTTTCACTGTCTGGTGAAAAACATTAAAGACCATCCTCAAAAACTGCTTGGTGAAAAAACTCCTGTGTTTTTTTCTGTTCTTCAATCCCACTGGACAGAGAATGTCCTCTCTGTATCCTAAGTAGAAATGGTATATGCCCAGTGGTAGATCTTAGTTACTGGGATTTATAGTACAGCATTGATGAAATTGGGGTATGGCTGACCTAGAAAGAAAGTATGAAACCTGAAGAAAGATTTATTGTTGGCTACCTTGCATGTCTCTAAAAAGTGGATTGTTCACTGAAGTGAATCACAACTTTTATGCCATAAATCCAGGTTTTATCTGAGGCTTAAAGGTCACTGGAGGATGTTACAACAGGTTTCTGAGAAGTTCTAAAAATTGCAGGTAGCAATGGAGAGAATAATGATAAAAATAATTCTGATGAAACACATACAGCAATAATAATGAACAGGTAGAGAGGTTTCATGGAGAAATTTCAAAATATATTTTTGGAAAATGCAGATGGAATTTTCGTATGTTTGCCTTTAGAAGGGTTAAAACAGGTAGCAAAATCTCCACAAATGTAACATTTTTTCTCATGAAGCCCTGAAACTGCAGATTATACAGAAACTAGTCCCAACCTAATAAAAGGATTTGGGAGTTTGCTTGAAACTCAGTTTGGGAATGCCATCGTAACAGTTTGTATTTCTTCTGTTTGTCTTGCTAGATGGGAGTAAACTGATGCAAAATACTCCCTGATTTGATTCCTCTGTGATTTTTATTACAATTCTATCTTGTACATTTTGATTTTTAATCAGTACACTACATTTTTTCCTAGGAAACAACCCAAGGTCTTAGCAAGAAAAAAAGTTGTGTGTATTGTTGCTTAAAAGTCTCTGATGAAATATTGTCATTTTCCTGGCATACTACAGCTTCTGATCAAAGTGTGCAGCTTTCACAGTTTAATATGCATGGTGTCAGAATATATGTAGTATCTGTGCAGTTGCCAACCTGAAAGTTATAAGTAAAAATATGTGCTTACATATGTTTCATACATGGTGAAGAGAGCAACAAATCTTAAGTTTGCTGCATTTTTTCCAATTTGGTGCTATTCCCAACTGCATTATCTTAAGTGCATTAAGGTTTTTGGAAGTAATCTGTAGATAATTTCTGTAGAAAGGAGATGCAGACTTTTCATCTATGTTAAAAACCACTTTCTTTGTCTAGAAATTACAATATAAATGCAATAATAATAAGGACCAAAGTAGTTGGAATTCGAGTCAGAAATCAAATGTGAAAGTAATAGGTAGTCTATTTGTATCTATTAATTCTTTCTAGCTCAAAACCAGAAACAAAGGAATCAGAGTACAGATGGATAATGGGGCATATACACTGTGGCACACAGTTGTCACTTTTCAAAACCATTTCTCTTTTGTTATTACAGAAAACACAGTTGTTTTGCTTTTTATGCCTTTGCTTGATGAAGGTATAGTGTGCTTTTACAGAGTTGTAAAGCACACTTGCAGTGGCTTTAAAACTATTTCCCTGTAACTTGTTACCTTCTGGCCTTATGTAATACCATTTTAAGAAGCTTGAAGCAAGGATACTCATCAGTTACTTTGATTGGGAAAGCTGGTGCTTGTTGGAAGTCACCAGTCCTGACAGCAACATGATGATCTTGAACATTTCTTTCAAAAAGTCAAACAGTAAACCATAAAATTAATAAGCTTACTCTCTTCTACTTTTGCAGTGACACTTATCTGTGATAAAAAAACCCTAGCTGAATTCATACTTTGTTTATATTGTTAATCTTTTCAGGAAACATTTCACTGCAGAGTTCAAAAAAAAGATTGCATGGTTTTGTCTTGAAGAGTCTAATGTTCACCCTGGGATTTATGCTAGCTTTTCTAAGAAGGCTTGCTATATATTTCTGCTATCATATTTATGCGATTTTCCATTTAAAATATCTCTGAAGGCAAAGAATGGTAATGCAAACCTTTGTTGTTTTTCTATGTAATTTAAACAAAAAAATGTTGATTTTTCCCAGCCTTGTATATTGTGTCATCTGTACTGGACAGAGTGATTTTAAAATGGTACTAAATGAGGGTGGCTGCATCTAAAATCAGGGCTACAGGGTTATAAATGATAGTATGGGGCTCCAGAGGATCAAACCCAGCATTTAAAATGTCCACCATGACTGATTTCCCTTGGCTTTATCACTGTATATAGAGATAAATTATTCTGCCAGATCCAGTTGGTGAGCTTTCTTAATAAATAGATGGCTCTAACTAGAGCTGGTTAAATTATTCATTGACAGCAATTTATATGTGAGAATTGTAGCCTTTTGTTTGGTTCCCAAATTACCCAGCATTTATTTGTAGTCATTTTTTGTTATTATAATCAACCCATAAATAGGTCATGGTTTTGATTAGTTTGTTGCTGCTATTTGCTCATAGAGTTTGTTCATATTTTAGTTATCATGTTCATGAATTGCCTGGTGTAAGTAAATAGTATTCTGTTTTCTCGAGGGACAAATTTAAGCAGGAGAAGCCCTTTTTTCTGTTCACAAATTATCATTATGTCTTTATAATTGCCCAGCTCTGTCAGATAAAGACTATAAATAAACGTCCGAAGAACATACGGTGTGTGCACTTCTGTGCTGCCACTGGAAATCAGAATTGCTGCAAGAAGAAGCTACTGGATAAAGAACAGCTGGCTCTGCTTGCATGGGAGTGAGATTAATGCATGGGCCAGGGAGGGAAAAGATTGTAAAGAGCTGGAGACAAAGTCTCAACCTTCCATTAAAAAAAAGAACAGTCCTCTTTATCATAGTGATGCTGAGCTTTCAAATCCTGTTTGACTATTTTATAAACTTGGAATAGTCAAGAAGCCTTTCCTTCTTCCTATTTTTTTGTTGGAACTGGAAGAGAAACTAGAAATTTCTCTTCCTGGAAGAGAAACTAAACTTGGTAATCCCTATGTTCATTTATTATTATGTAATTCTAATGCACAACATGTGAAGCTGTGAGCAAGAGAGGTATCTTACACGGTGTTTAATGTTGTCTTGCTGTCTTCAAAGCTAAGGTCTATTATGATCTACACCTACTTTCAAAACTCTAATTTTACCCTGCAGTGCCAGTCAACAGACCTGGTCTTAATTTTGTAAACAATGTTGGAATTAGCCTTATTTTGGGGTGAAATTTGATCTTTGTACCAACTGCATGAATACACAGTATTCAGGACTCTTCCTGAAAGATGTGGGGAAGAAGCTTTCCCTTTGAAGGGACTTGACTTTGTCACATGTTGCTGAAACTTCTTTAGAATATTATGCAGGGCCTTTTACTTTTAAAGAAACCCTTTCTTTTAAGGTGGACATGCATAGTAGTGACTCAATAAACCCATGCCAACCAAAGAAGAAAGTGGAATAGTTAAATCATGGGGAGAAAGAAAAGTTTGAACCTTGCATGAAACTGAACTTTGACCCTAAAATTCCCAATGCTGGATCACAAGTATTTTTCTATATCTACAAGATTTAGTGTGACCTGTCAGGAAAGCAGTCATTAAATGAGATATTCTACTGAACGCCTGGTTTTGTTGATATTTATGAGCTACTTCATTCTGCATCATTTTTTTCCTGGTAAACCTCAATAAATCCACTGGTTTATAACTAAGCATTTACAAGCACTAATAATCATTGGGATCCATTTCCCCTTGCTCTTATCTAGCTCTAATCATAGGACATGACATCTCTTAACAAGCTAAAGAATTTCTTGATAAAGATATGCCTTATTTACTTTGTTTTGTGTCTTGTAAGTCATCAAAACGTGAAGGTGCATTATTATATTCTTTTGTGGTATTTGTGTGAATAGTACTGTAACCTGAAGGTTATACCACAAAAGATGGATTAGGTTCTGTGCATTTTACTGTAATCAAGTCACTGGGTAAGAATCATAATATTTGGAGCAAAGAGTTACTTGTTAAGAGATTCATTCTTCTAATTTTTAGGGGTTTTTTATTTTTCTTTCTTATCCCATAAACCTTGGAAATTTGGCTCTATGGCTACACACCTTTAGGAGGAAGAGCGTTGACTGCAACCAGAATAGTGGTTACTCACTTGCCTAGGAAATACACAAAGATTTTCAACTAACAAGCTCTGTGAAACTTTCTGGTTATTGCCAGATATCCTGGCTCCTAGACCATTATATAAAGAATACGATTGTATGTATTTTATATTGTCACTATGTACTATGGCTATGGCTACTTTAATGTAGTAGGGAGAGTAATGAGATTAACAACTTCTGATGAGAGGTTCTGAGATTCTTTTCTCCAATTCCAACTTTGGTTCTGTTTCTTGTCCATTTAACTTCTTATTTACTGCTATTACAAAAAAAACCAAAAAAAGCAGTGTCATTCTTTCCTGTATTTTTCTGTATTTCTCAGCAAAAGTTGTGTTTTACACTGAAAGTGCAGGTTCCATAGGGATATGTGTACTGGATTTGACTCGTCTAGGGGCCTGGGCATCTGAGGCACAGGGGCATGTGCTATACAAGCTACAAAGGAGTTTGAGTAGAGAATAGTTCCTGAAACTTTGTCTTCAGTCAAGTTGGTGGTGCCTCTGGATCCATACAGTAGTCAGTTGTCTTTCTGACACTTCCACATATGACTCAGTTAAGAAATCAGGCAAGGTATGTTGTAGGTTATTATCCGACAAATAATTTTCTCCACTTGTGTATCTAAATGCTTCTTTGATCTGGCTGGGCACTGAAAACTTTATTCAGTGGGAAAGCACTATCATATTCATAGCATGTCTTGGGTCATACAAGGTATTTATTGTTTTGGTGGTACAAAGTAAGACAATAAAAAATGAAAGGAGCAGTAAGCACTCCCTGTCCAGTCAGATCCAATCAGAGTTTATATATCTCAATTTTGGAAGACTGGCAGGGATCCAGGACCTCTATTGCATAGCAATTTTTTCCTTCGTGCACAGTGTGGCATTCTTCACTACTTCTCTGTGTCAGATATCAAGCCTTAAGTCCCACAAACCACTTCATCCTGCGATTAATATCTATGTTTATTACCTACTCTACCACTTTAGTTAGAGGTTACACAACTCTTCAGAGGTGTTCATCTCCATTATCTGTGAAGCCCAATCCTAGATATTGATTAAACATTTTAAAAGATCTCTTCAAAATTGGAGTGCTTTCTCTTCATGAGGAGTTTATGGGAAATTAATATAGACTTCATTTGTTTCATAGTCAATTGCAGTCCCCAGTAACAACCTTATAGTTTTATTTCTTTCTCTTTTTAGAATCCAGGATATTGAAATTGCATATCTCTTGACAAATGTAACATTTCCCATTTAGAACCATAAGAATTCTTGTGTCTTCTTTGCCTCAGGGCTTCAGGTTTTGTGTGTGTATGTATAATTTTTAGTGCAGTAAGAGCTGGATATTGCAAAAAAAGAAAAACCAAAAAGAAAAAAATTCACTGTCTAGTGAGTACAAGCTTAAGTCCAGCCCTAAGCAACCCTGCCATAATCGTTTCTTCTGATAGTGTTGGTTTAAAAGGAGAATTCATATCCAAGAAACCAAAACATTTGAGACTTCTGAAGACATCTGATGGGAATCTTGGTACTGATAGAGGTCAGTGTGCATATTGGCAGCATCTATTTGATACAAATGTAGCAATAAATGTACAATCAACAGTGATAAATATGTACAATTTGTTTTGTCTGTAGGTTTGGTGCCCCAAAATGGTCTTGGTATTCTATGTAATGTTGAATCTGACATTGTTGAAATCCATTTCTTTTCTATGCTGGAAGAATGTGTCTTTTTATATGCCAAGTTGTTTTAGTGTGATGCAGGACAAAAAATATGTTTTACTGGCCTTCTTTGAGGATGCTGATATAATTTTTCAGGATCCTTGTGTTTATTTTTATTACTGAGTACTTTTGTAGACAGAACTTGGGTAATTTAAATAAGAATTCAAAATGAGACTATTGTTTAGTAAAATCAAGAAGTGTTTGGCGGATGTTGTTACAAATCATTCCTTGATCTACATAGCCTACTTGACATTTCCAGACACTTCCCCAAGGAAAAAAAAGGAAAAGAGTGTGAGGTACTAGAGCCAAGCTTGAAATTCTTGTCCATCATCTCTTTGCCAAGTCCTGAGAAAGAGCTTTCGCTTCCCCCACTTATTCAAGCCTCATCTAAAGATTTTATGCTGTAGTTTTAACCATATCCTCTCTGCTTAAATAGCATTTCTTAAACCAATGGCAGTAACTAAAGTATTGTTATTCACAATTTGATATAATTTCCTGAAGGGGTTAAAAATGGTGAAACCCTGTATAGGGACACGATTAAGTAGCTATGCATTGAGAAAACTGGTTACATTTCTCAGGGATTATCCTCTGCAAAAAACACATCAACACAAGAGAGAAGGGTCAGTCTGCTGACATCACCTGGATGGCAGCAACATTTGTGGGGGTATGTAGAGCTGAGGTTTAATTCCTCATAGTGTTCAGAGTTCAAAGCCATTTCTTGCACCTCCTTGTTAAATGGTTGATCCAGGAGAGAAGGAGGTGCTGTGGATGGGGAGGAGCCCTCCCAAATCCACTCACTGGCACTGTTTTAATGTGCATGCAGAGCACACAGTTCATGTGGCTGTGCAGCTATGAAACCGAGTAGGTGGAGAATTAAACTAGAGAGACTATACCTTGTTCCCTGCTCCAAGGACTATTAAAATATTTTTTAAATGTCTTTTTAATTAAGCAGTAACTTCCAAAAAAATCCCTAGGGACATGAAAAACACCTATTCCTTGAAGGGCATAAAAAAAAATTCTTGATTTTTCTGGGTGCAACTGAGACTTTTCTGTCTTTCGTCCAACTGTCTCCTAAATAGGGAGAATAAAGTAACCACTTGTCACTGGTTTTGAATCAAGTCAGTGGCCAAGCAAACAGCATAACAAAAGAAGTTTCAGTAGGGAAATGTACCTGTTAAAGTATTTGTGATTAGATATTTTTATAGTTAAATGAAACAGTTTTACAAAAAGTGAAGTTTCAAGTTTAAATTTTTTTTCACTTTAGGTGGTATTACTGTCTGGAATACTGTTCTTTCATAGTTTCACACGTGAAATCTAGAGAAAAAAAGTTGGCAATTGAATCCAGATTTCACAAGTATCCAAATTGCTCAAGTAAAAGAAAAATCTTTACTATATATTATGCTTTATTTTTTCTTTAAAAATATTTTAAAATTTAAAAGTAATTAGATGAAATTGCAAATAAAAGATAGATAAAAGTTACCCCTTCATAAAATCTTAAAATAGATACTAGTTTATCTCAGCAAGTAAAAGGAATGTATCACAGAATGAGATATTAATAAATTATTTCTTATCAACTGTAGTCTGTTAAGAAACTGTATCTCTGTAGATATTATAGATATTATACAGACACATATCTATACTTATAGATATTCTACAGACATGATACTTCTAAGTGGAGTGCATGAACTGTTATGGGTAGATCAATCTTCAACTTAGACAAAATGTTATTAATTTTTATCTCAGCTCTAAGGCACATCTTTGGCAAGCTGAAAAATCTCTATAAGATCGGAAATAGTAGTAGATAAAGGTGGACTAGTGAGTATGATTCATTAAAATTATGTATATTTTGAGATTGTTGAAATTACTTCTTTTTGGACAGGTAAAAAAACCAAACATCTGGTTTAGATTAGGAAAGGCAAAACTTTGCCACTAGAGTATATGAGAATCAGTATAATAATCTGAGATAGTTTATTTTCTTTGTGAAAGAAACAGACATAATTAATGTGGTGGCTGAGACATGTAATTGAGCATGTACTTGTTATTTAGTATAGGCTTTTTCTTGGTCTTTTCCAGAAGATTGAAGAGTTAGAATCTCCAGTTTGAGGAGTTAGAAGCTTCAACTTTATAGAAATAGTCTTCCAAAAAATGCACACTTCTTGGTTGAGCTGCCAGTTGCTTTGCATCTTAGTCTCAAGTAGATCTGAATTTCTGTTTAGAGCTTGAATTCTCTGTTTGAAAGGTTTTTGAATGAGTCTGACTGGAGCTGGATTTAAATTCCAGTTTGAGGTGTGAAATGGCTGCCAAGAAATGGTACACAAACTGCTCTTTTTCCTAAAGTTCTTTGATTCATCAGAAATCCTACTAGTGGAAATGTTATTTGTACCAATTTATAATCTGTTTTACTTAATGGAGCAGTGGATATTTTCTGTGCTAAAGGCAGGTATTTAACTCTATGCATGGTAGCTACTGGGAGAAAGCTTTGCTAATTCAACTGAAAACTGACTATATCCTTGGTGCTTTTGAGACACTATGACACATGGGAATTAAATCTACAGGGGACAGAAGTATTTTAAAAAATCTTGTAGGTTTACAAATTTCTCCTCTGGAAAACAGTAAAGAGAGGATTGTTTTGGTGATTCTCCTTATTTCCATTGATAGATACATCCTAAAATTGTTCTATTTTAAAATGGAAACAATTTTTTTAGAATTTTATTTTATTATTTTTTAGAGAGGGAATTTGTTCTGCAATCATTATTGGGTTGCATATGTTATTATTATTTGAATGTTCTTTCTGTCCTCCCATACACATGGCTTTGAAGATATGTCCTTATTTTTTAATGACTAGTACCTAGATCAACACTTTTTTATTCAAAAGATTTTTTAAGTCAATAGTTCAAATTTCTATACAGAAAGGATAGCCCATAGATATTCCCTTCATAAAATAAATATATATTAAAGTTTGACATACAACCATGAGAAAGTCCTCTAGTTGGAGAGGTACTACTGAATTTCTCTTGGAATACCCTCTGGGGTATTAAGAAGCTTGCTAATACTTTTAGAAGTTATGCAAATAGTTTTTGGTTAAAATTGCTCCTTTCAGATTCTTAGTAGTGGATAAATTAGTTAAATTCTCTCTCCTGCATGGAAGTCTGGGAATGTGTAATAGACTATCAGACCTCATTTGTTGACAAGCAGTATCAAAAATGTATCTCATTTCAGTGTTGATTTAAAATAATTTCCAATACTATAAGGAAGAACATCAATATTTACTTGAAATAGAATAGGAAAGAAGGTATATGAAGGAGTCAGTGCCAAAGATAAAGAACATAAATCTAAAATATCATGTATGCTTGCTTTTTATAGACTATTTTTCAAAACTGCTGTTGTTGCATCCAAGAATTGAAAAGCAAAACTGCACTGGATTAGATAAATACTCAGGGTCTTACCCAGATAAGAATAATTTAATATAGAGTTTTTCTGTGTTTTCCTTCTACTGCTTCCAAAGCTCTCTTCTGAGAAAGAGCCAAACCTTTCCCATTTCCTAAGTTAAGCAGCTATTCAGTGACTGAAACTTTTAATACACTAAGCACCATGTGGTATAGCTGATTGTATATAATTTAAAATTAGTTTTTAATAAATAAATTATGCATGTATGTTTTTAACACTCCTTTTTTTTTTCTTTTCTAATTGTTAAGACACTGGACAACTGAATGTCCCATTTTAAGATTGCTATGTATTGCATATAGTTGGACACTAAGCAGGAAATTTTATTTCATTAGTAGTTGCTTTTTCTTAAATTTAAAATCTTAACTTCCTTGCTAATTTTTTGTTAAATTCTCTGTCTAATAATATACCAGCAAAGCAACAATGACCATGGACTTTCCTAAAGACTTTTAAGCTGTAAAATTCAATGCAGTTATAGGGCCAAAGATCCTGAGATTATTGTTGTTCTCTAGGAATAGCAGTACAATGTAAACAACCTCTGAAATGCAAAGGCCTTTGATGTTGAGCATGGGGAAAGAATGATTTTGTTCAAATTCTGGAATGATAAAAAACCAACACACCCTGTTTTTCTTCCTGTAACACACCTAGAACAGATGTTTTTATGCCTGCTTTTTTCTTCACATGGGGACAAAAACTCCAAGACCAAAAATATTAATGATTTTGTACTAAGGTCTCACTTGTATAAGCAGCAAGATTTTTCAAGTCCCAGAATGTAGATTTTATTTTTATTTTTCTTTTTATTATTTTTTTATTGCTTCAGTTAATTTAATTTACTGAAGTTTAATTACATGTCAATGAGCAATGATTTATGAGCTTTCCAGGTCATTTGCATAATTTTTTTTTCTTCAAGTATCCTACAATAGAGTAAGGAAGACTAAGATACTTGAATAATGGAAAGCTTAAGCTTTACTGTTTCCTGCAGAGCACAGAGGCACATTTTGTTTAGCTGTTTTGGTGTTTAAAAATAAATCTCCATATCAACAGGGCAGAACAATTTGCAACATTTCTTGGGGAAATGCAACAAAATTCTTTTTTTCTATTTCTACCTACATTATTTCCTAGAAGGTTTTGTTATACAGTTACATAATTGCCTTTTTGATTTAATAAATGCACTTTATATCTCTATTTCTCTTAATATCCACCCTTGTCTTGTTATCACTATGATGATAATGACCTGTAATAGTAAGAAAATCACAATGGTTTATTGTTTAAATCTTTCATAAGCTTATCACATTTCATTCTCTGTTAAGCCCACAAAGCAGAACATTTAGATTTTTAACCTCCATTTATGTCTCATACTTGTAAAAAAAGACATCTATATATTTTATTACACTATGAAAATATATTAAAAGTAGAGAAAAAGAATACATTAATTGTCACACTAATCTGAGTGGTTTTGTTTCAAATGGAGAGAAAAACATGTAAAACAACTCTGAAAATAAAAGGAGGAATTAATATATATTAACTTAAAGTTAAAAATAATCTATTTTACAAATATATTAATGGTAAAAGGAAAGAACCTTTGTTCCTTATTGGATGAGGGAGGGAACTTAGTAACTGTGGATGAGGAGAAGGTGGAAGAGCTTAACGCTTTCTTTGCCTCAGTCTTTGGTGGGAAGACAGCTTCTCCTGAGGACAGCTATCCTCTTGTGTTGGTTGATGGTGCCAGGCAGCAGGATGGTCCCCCTGTTATCCCAGAGGAGGCAGTCAGAGAACTGCTGAGCCCCTTGGATGTTCATAAATCTGTGGGACCAGATGGGATCCATTCTGGGATGATGAAGGAGCTGTCAGATTAGCTTGTGAAGCTGCTCTCCATCATTTACCAACAGTCCTGGCTCACTAGGGAGGTTCCAGATGACTGGAAGCTGGCCAGTGTGACTCCCATTCATAAAAAGGGTGGGAAGGAGGATCCTGGTAATTATAGGCCAGTTAGCCTGACCTCAGTACCTGGAAAGGTAATGGAACAGTTTATACTGATGCCATCACACAGCACCCAAAGGATGGCCAGGGTGTCAGACCCAGTGAGGATGGGTTTAGGAGGAGTAGGTCGTGTTGGACCAGCCTGGTCTCCTTTTATGACCAAGTGACCTGCCTGGTGGCTGCAGGAAAGGCTGTGGATGTTAGCACCTGGACTTCAGCAAGGCCCTTGGCACTGTCTCCCATGGGAGGCTCCTGGAAAAGCTGCAGCCCACATTTCAGACAGGAGCACTCTGTGCTGGGGTAAGAACTGGCTGGATGGCAGGGCCCAGAGAGTGGTGGGGAATGGTGCTGCATCCAGCTGGGGATCAGGCACCAGTGGTGTCCCCCAGGAATCTGTGCTGGGGCCAGTCTTGTTCAATATTTTATTGATGACATGGATGAGGATATTGAGCCTTTCATCAGTAAATTTGCAGATGACGCTAAGCTGGGAGTGTGTTCCATCTGTGGGAAGGTAGGAGGGCTCTGCAGACAGACCTGGGACAGTTGGATGGATGGGAAGAGTCCNTCAGGGGTGACCTCGTCACTCTCTACAACTCCCTGAAAGGTGGCTGCAGCCAGGTGGGGTTGGTCTCTTTCTGCAGGCAGCAACTGACAGAAGCAGAGGACAGAGCCTCAAGCTGTTCCAAGGGAAATGTAGGATATTAGGAAAAAGTTTTTCACTGAAAGAATAGTAAAGTACTGGAATGGCCTGCCTGAGGAGGTGGTGGAGTCACTATCCCTGGGTGCATTTAAGAAAAGACTGGATACGGCATTCAGTGCCATAATCTGGTTGAGATGTTAGGGCACGGGTTGGACTCCATGATCTTGAAAGTCTCTTCCAACGTAGTGATTCTGTGATTCTGTGTGATTAAAAAAAATAAAAAAAAATCTACATCTTGATGAAGCATCACAATTCCATATTAATTTTCAGGTTCACTCTTTTCCCTAAAGAATTAATGAACATACATCTAAAAATATGAAAATATTTAAATTAAAGTTGTAAATTAAGGTGGGAATTTTAAAATCAAACTATATTGTTTTTGTTTTCTGAATCATTGTAGAAGTACTGTGTTTACCCATAGTATATTTTTCACTTTCAAAGAAAAAGAATTGAAGCTCAATCTTTCACTTATCCTTTAGACTGGAGCATGATTAAAAAAGTGTATTCTTGTATTTCAAGTATAAGTATGTATCCCAGAAACCTGAAGGTAAAAGATAAATTAAGCTACAGAACATGATTATATATAATCTTATCTTCTAAATATACCCTTGCTTTAAACCAAATTATACCCCACCCCTGTGTGGGGAAACAGATAATAGCCAAAGCTTTAATTATCCATATTCTACTGATGAGTTAACTAATTTAAAAGTTATTTTTAGAAAGGGTGGAGAAGAGTAGGATTTAAATCCAATCGCATTCTGTGTACCATGTGAATCTTTTTTGATGCTACACAGATTGCTAAATCATAAGTCCTGGTCTCCCCCTTTTCAGGCTGAACCAGCTGCTGCATTAGCTGTTCCTGTGTCTTTTTTTCTGTGTGGAGTGCACTAAAGCCCTTATGCAACCGAATCCTTTCGTTCATTGGGACAATTTTCTGCTGTTAGCCAAATGCACATTCTGCTTTGCGGAAGGGCTTTTTCCTGTTCCTGTGGTGGAAGAAAGCAGATATTGATGATGCATTTTTTTACAGTGGCTGAATGGTTATCAATCACCTTGCATGTTCTTTGATTTTTTACTATTACACATTTGTTTAATCGATTTTATATTTGGTATTTAAGTTTATTATTCTGAAAGACCTCTGCCTTGAAGATGACCTTAATGCTGTATTTTATTTTGTTTCTATGGTGTTTAATACAAATGTTCTATGATTATTATAAACACTGTTTATATGTACATATGGATAATATTTACAAGATATTAACATTAACACATTTTTTTTCCTTTAATTTCA
This sequence comes from Toxostoma redivivum, assembly GCA_013397375.1. Lineage (NCBI taxonomy): Eukaryota > Metazoa > Chordata > Aves > Passeriformes > Mimidae > Toxostoma > Toxostoma redivivum. The sequence goes on from VXBI01011922.1 coordinate 2,389,957, forward strand.
GCAGTCTTAATACTATCTTAATCCTTCTATTTTCCAATGGGAAAAATAATTTATATACAACGAATAATATGAAAAACCAGTGTATAATGGAGAAAATTAAAGTACTTATTGACTTATTCAAAAACATAAAAATTCATTGACTTATTCCAAAGTCTATTTCAAATTAAACTTCTTGAAAATATACATAATTCATATTTGTTTCAGCTACACTTTAAGATGTATTCTCTTGAGTCTCCATCTATTAAATTCCCTGATCATTGTTCTGCCAGATTCTTAAGCTTGTCAATGAGTCTGTTTTCACATGTTGTGACATACAGAGTATTTCTTGCAGAGGTGGTATCTATTCAAGTTTAGTTACGAGCATCTCCTTAAGTTCTGAATGTTGCTTTAGCATCTCTTTGTTGTGTTGACTGCCCCTTTCCATCACTGACTACATCCTTCCATCTGCTTAAGATGTATTATTATTCTGAAGAATGTTTTGTGGGAATTTTGAAAAAAAGGCCCATAGTTACATTGACAGTTTATAATTTACAGTAGATTTTGCTGTTTCTTGAGGTTTTTCTTGTGAGAAGATTTTTCAGATCTGTAGAGGCACCTTGTTGCACTCAGAAAGTGCAGCAATGTTTGTTAAGTCTTAAATATAGCCATAGAGGTGTCATGAAGAGATATTTGAGACTATTATAAGTTTCTGTTGCTTACAACTCATATAGTTTAGAAGACAGCAATGATTTTTAGCTGCATTAATGAAAGATGATACTGTAGGCTTCTCTTCCGAAATGCATTAGTTTGGGTTCTTTCTCCTGGTGCTGGTTCAGTTGCTTTCTGGAGACCAACCCACTCTCCAAGGTACTATCACGAGAGTTAAAATTTAAAGTGTTTCTCTCTCAAAAAGGAATGGGTAGAGATTTTTTGCCTTCTTTTTAAGAAGTGAAATACAATTACTTCTATATTGCCTCATGATGATTTGTTAAAGATGTGTTTGCTTGAAGAAAGCAGCAGTATTTTGTAAACATAAGAGCTCATGCAAATATTTTTTCTTCTCTATAGCAAGAATATGCTAAAGCTTTCTTGAGTGATTTTATTTCTTTTAAGGAACTCAGGAAATGATGGTTTGTTAGTTTGTTGTGTCTGCTGTTTGTTTTGTATGTTCATTTTCTGTTTTTCTTTGCAGGTGTCACCAAAGATGTTATAATGATTCCAACTTCACTGTTGCAGTGTTTTCCATTGCTGGCTATGATTTATACCACTTACATCTTAAACTTTATTTTTCACTCTTAGAAATCATCCTTTCATTTTCTCCAATTATAATTTTGTTGTTTACAGACTTTGTTGCCTCCAACCATGTTCTCTAAAATTCCATCTCAGGTTCTCTGTGCAGTTCTTCATAGTCCCCTACACATTTCATGGCAATATTTCAACAAGAATTTTTCTCTTCATTCACAATGATTAGATTTCTAATGTTCAGTTGCTGATTTTATAAGTCTCTTTAAAACTATTGCAGTACAACCTAACAAAGCACCTTATTTACTCATTCTGGCCAATGTCATTATCTTTTACTACTTCTGGATATAGTTTGCCATCCTTAAAAAAAGGCTGTCAGATGTCTGGATCTATCCCAGTATGTCTTGCTTACAGTCAGTATGCAAAGATGCCTTTCATTTGAGTTCTTAAAGCTGTTAGGCTCAGGCTTGACATTTGTGATGAAACTGCAGCTTTCCCTGTGCCTATTGCAATGAAGTTACAGCCATTAAGATGCTCTGTGGTTACTATCCTGGCCTGTTTCTTGGCAGAAGTGGACACTTAGTTTGATTATATAATTAAATATTCTCTTGAAAGATTATGACAAAAAAAAAAACTGACATGGAGTCTCCATGTCCTAGAGCCATGTTCCAGACTTACTTCTTTCCCTACTTATTTTTACACGCTATTTTGCTTTTAGCTGTGGTATGAAAATAGCCAGACAGACAACACTTTGGAGGATGGGACTTTTACAAGTTCTTTAGGAAATCTGCAATCATTGGTGGAGGCTGTGCATAATGTTGAACACATTGTAGTAGAACTGGAAACACTGGAGCAAAACACCTGGCTTTTGAAAGCACTGGAATCACTGGCTGTGATTTTCTGCTGCAGGGCAGCCTGATATAGCCATGTAGCCTGCTAGTAGAGTTTAAGGACATTGATATCTACACACCCTAGCTATGTACCATAGACTGGTAAACATAACACCAATTCAATCTGTGTCTGTCTCAAAGTTGTGAAGTGTAACCAGACCCTCATCCTAGTTTGGCCTCCCAGGTTGTCCTTGAAAAATCAATGTCATTCATGGTAGGAATTTAAGGTGGAGAAGATAGGTTGTAGAAGTCAGAAGCAGGGAAGTTTATTGATGCAGGAGTAGATCTCAGGTAACATTCTATTCCTTTTTGTTGAGTTTGCATGTGACCCACATTGCTCCTGAGAAGAGCAATGATTCTTCCTGATAATGTGGCATCAGTCACTGTTTCTTCACTTGAAGCTCAGTCAGTTGTGACTTCTGAGTTCTGATCCTCTTAGACAACAAATGAAAAAGCAGTAGTTTGGGAGATGGTGAAAGGGAGCAAAGGGAAATATGAGGAATGGAGAATGTATGCCAGATAAGAAGAACAAGAGCAATGACAGATGTCTTGGGGAAGGCATTAGTGCTGCAGTTCTCAAAGTGAGAATAGTTTATTTCCTTGTGGGGTGGTATGCTGCTGTAACCCTGATCTCCAGGTCATAGACTTGAATATAAAGAACTGTAAGTTTGCCATCTATAATAAAAGAGCCACAAGAATCACAAAATATTTGTGTGTGATCATATTTTCTTGTCCAAAGCTGTATTTCTAAATTGAATGTGTATGAAGGCATAGGGAAGGGAGGCCTGCAATCATGTCTGCAGGCATTTTTTCTTCTCTTGCAGAAGGTGACAACAAGTGATTCAATCTGTAGATGCCAGACCCAGCACAGTGGTAGGAAGAAATATTGGTCTGTAGAAGAAGCACAGGCTGAATGTGTGTGTCCCTGATTTTTGTCTCATGCAGAAAATCTGTGACAAGCCAACTACAATGTGTCATCAATCATACTGAATATTGTCTGCTATTTAAGCACATGATCTAGAGTTGCATCGACTGATCTATAAAGCAATACCAATTAATTTACATCTATAAAATGATCTCACTGCTCCTTCTTCTTCTTAGTACATTTTTCCAACTTCTGTGCTCAAAAGAAAATCATTCATCTTTCACTCAGTAATTAATACAGTGTTGTGGTTTAACCCCAGCCAGCCTCCAAGTACCGTGCAGCCCCTCGCTTACCCTTACCACCAGCATGATCAAAGAGAGAATTAGAAGAAATCATGGGGGTTGAGATAAAGACAGTTTAGTAGGAAAAGCAAAAGCCACACGCACAAGCAAAGTAAAGCAAGGAATTAATTTACTCCTTTGTATGGGCAGGCAGGTGTTCATCTTTCTCTGGGAGAGCAGGGCTCCATCAGGAGTAGCGGTGACTTGGGAAGACAAACACCAAATGTCCTCCCCTTCTTCCTTCTTCCTCCTTCCCCTACTTTACATCTGAATATGGAATGGAATGGAATGGAATGGAATGGAATGGAATGGAATGGAATGGAATAACCCTTTGGTCAGTTGGGGTCATCTGTCTTGGCTGTGTCTCCTCCCATGCACCCCCGGCTTTCTCTCCAGCATGGCAATGTGAGAAGCAGAAAAAGACTGAGCAAGAAGCCCTGCTCAGCTATATCAAAAACATCTCTATATTATTAGCTTTGTGCTCAGCACAAACCCAAAACACAGCCCCATACCAGCCACTGTGAAGACAGTTAATTCTACCTCAGCCAAAACATGCACATACAGGTACTGAAATTTTGGGACACATCTCAGGCTATATTTTGACCATGAAACTTGCTGTAATTATAGTCAAGATTTTGCATCCAATAGTCATCAGTGGAAACACTGCTTGTTACGTTGCTCAGCTGAGCTGGTTATTGCTTAATTGTGGAGCAAAACTGACTGTTGGCAACAATTTAATTAGGTTTTGAATATAAGTCTGTTTTAGGTTGTTTGGGAAAAAAGTGATCATCAAATTAGATATTTTAGTATCAAAAAGGTTAATAAAAATTAAAATTGTAATTTACTGGAAGCTTTTTTCCTAAAACGGTCAAGCACGTTTATATCAAGAAAGGAGAAAAATGTAAACAGGTACATGAAGTGATTATATTAAAACTTGAGAGGCTAGGCAGAAGATTTTAACATGCATACCTGATTTGATATGATCAAAGTTTTTTATGGAGTAAGATGAATCCATTTCATACACTGAGCTAATAATTTATGGTTTATCTAATTAGTTTTGACTGTTTAATAGAGTTGCATATTATGTAATAGCGTACACATAAACCTCCTATTAACTTCCCCTGCTATTTGGTGTATGCCCTCCCTTCCAGTACTATGCCAGGTTTTAGGATTGAATACTCAGTCTTTCTCAGGAAAATGAGGAGATTTTAACAGTAATTGTTGTCTTGGTTCTCCCTCTTCTCTTTAGTTTTGGACTCTATTTGAGGCTGCTTTTTTTGTATTTTCTTAAAGTTGCTTACTTGCTGTTCCTCACCACTTCCCAAGCAAAGTTTGGGAATGTCATGTTGCCCTCCCTCAGCCCAGTTACCCTGGAGGGTACAGTGACCATGTAGGGGTGCCAGCCCCTGGCCTCGGGTGCTCCCAGGGTGGAGCTGGTGTAGGGGGGGACACACGTGGCCACCAGGGGTTTCCTGCCATGGATAACACCAGTACTCACCAAGCCAGGGCCAGGTATGCCCTATGAGCCTGCACCGCCAGCTCTGAGCCAAACCTCTGGCCTTGTGCTAGGATGGCAAACCCACTGCTTTCTGGAGTGCAGAACAGGCTTCCCAAACATTCCTCTTGCCATTATTACCAACTCAAAAGGGAAGTCTTTCAAGATTTCAGGGCTTATCTCTGTGTGTGTTTGCAGTGTTGGATCTTTAATACTTACTGTTACTGGCACATAAAAGATTGTGTAATGCTGTGGGTCCCTAAAATATTTATCACCATGAGAATGTGATCCTTTGTGTTCAGAACAAATGTACTTTGATATTTTTAAATTATTTAAAATCTTTGCAGGAGTGAATCATAAATCTTATCATATATTCTGACACTGGTTTTCAATGTGTAACTGTCTTTCCTGAGAAATCATATTAAGAATAGAAGTGAAGAGTGAATGCTAAAAGCTATGATTTTTTCAGAGGTCAAAATCAAGATAAGTAAGAAGAAAGGGTTCAGCCTTATTCATTCATATTCACCTAGATTTAAGACCTGCATATACTCATGTACATGTGCTTTATTAAATGAACATGATATATATCTAAACCTCATAATTTTTAACACAAAGAATATTAAAACAAACTGGGGAAATTATAGAATTTAATGCTTCTAAAACTGATTTAAATATAGTAAAATGTAGGACAATCTGGTAAACTGAAATCAGTAACCCGTGGAATGAATGGGCATTTATAAAGCCAGACTTTGAGACCTTGTTTTCTTGTGACTACTGATGTGAAGGCCGTTCTACGCGGTTTTTTCCTTTTTTTTTCCCTTTTTTTTTTCTTTTTCTTATTTTTTTTATGTATTACATCACATGAAAACAGACTTTAAAGTTTTCTAAGTTCCTTTCACTGTACTATAATCAATTTAGGAAACTTCAGTCAAAATAATCCTGCATTCCAAGGCTTCACTGAAAACATCCAGCACAAAGACTTTTTCACTGAATGACACCAAGCAGGTAGAATTGCTAGTGTGATTTTTAGTAACTCATTTTCCTTTTTTCCTTTTCAGACTATGGCACCATTAAGAAAGTACTTGCCCCAATGAACCAGACTTCAAGCAGCTGCCTGCTTGAAGAAATTGAACTCCTGCCAAAAAGTCAGCGAGAGCCCATCAGGAGCCTTCAGATCCTGCACAGCCAAAGCGTCCTTTTTGTGGGCCTTCAGGAACATGTGATTAAGGTGCCCCTGAAGAGATGTCTCTTTTACAAAACATACAGGTATGAAGAATCATCTAGCTTTATTTGACTGGAGAGAAATACATGCAGGGGGTTACAGAAAAATGGGAAGGATAAATGACTGCAAGTAGGAATCCAAATTAATTGTCTCTCTCAACAATGACTTCCTGTGTATACTGTTTATCAGAAGTGCCTCCAACTACTTGCACTAACTGTTAGGACTAGATGAGGCTCTTGAGGAATTATATTCATATTGAAGTGTCATTATGCAGATTCTGAACTGTGAAGTGAAACAGTAGGAAATGTTTTATATATAAAACAGTGATTTCGTACAGTTCAATATAGCTGCTGGTTTAATATATTTAAAGCTTGTGACTTGAACAAATTTAGGGGTTTTTTGTGGTTTTTTTTTTAAGCTGTGTTATCAGTGAATAAACAATGTCTGTGAATTCAGAAACAAATTGGGTTGGATAAACAGGGAATCAAAAGCACTTGGAAAAGTGGCTATTTAAAGGTAGTGTTGGATCAGCAAACTGTAATAAGTGTAAATATGGTACTAGGTAAAAGGGCTATGCAGCCAACAGTTGTTCAATCAAAGAAAGAAGATAACTTAGAAATAATGACTTGGTTGTAGACTGTATTATGATAGTTAAGGGATTTAAAATTCAGCAGGGTATCTGAAAATACACCTGGGTTGCAAAACATGCTATTACAGATTGTTAATTTCATCTAGTTAGTTTTATCTTCCCTTGATATGTGTGGTCCTGGTAATTCAGTACAATTGTGTTACATCAGGTAGATACTGAACCAGTCATGAGGTCTTGAGAACTGTGACAGAGGCATGTGGTTGGTTTTTCAGCTTTTTTTAGCTTCACCTGGTTTAACATACATTTCTCTGAAAAGCTGGGCTGTTAAAGGAGGAAGAAAGGCAGCCAGTTGCCTCTCTTGGCTGCTACACTCAGGCTTACTGAGACATTATTTGTGCAGCAGAGATATTACACCTCCCATAAAAGGCAGGGTGATCATTCACAGGTAGAGACATCAGGGGAGTGACCACAGGACACAGGTGTAGTAAAGCTAGTGGAAGGACATTTCCAAGAGACCTGGCTCACCGGGGCATTGGTACCATGCAGGAAGCCAGTGAAAAGATACTGGGCTGGAAACAAGACTGAAGGAAAAGGTGTGCTCTAGAAAACAGTAGACCAGGGAAGGGTTCTACTTTTTATCGTTCTTTACCAGCCCTTTTTCGTTTATGCTGTCTTATGTAGCATATTTTTGGCATTTTCTATTGAAATAGAACACTTGAAGCCCCACTGGAAGTCCTGCAAAGCTTACTTTAGGGAAAAGTTTTATATGGACAAATCTTTGCTTCAAGCATTTTGTTGGTTTAGTGGCTTCCATTAGACCAAGTTTCACTTTCCTTGGAAATTTCCTTTCCTTGGTTCAGAGTTGAAAAAGGACGTGTAGTGGTGAGTATTTACACCAAGCCTGTAGTCTGCTTCACACATTTCAAGGCTGGTGCTTCACTTTGTTTTCAGTGAGGTGTGAATAAGCAAGGTCCCTGGTACCTCTGCTTGCCTGCCAATGCTATTCCAGCTGCAGGGCCCAAACATGCTTCTGCCCTTGCAGGGTAGGATTGCTATTTCAAATCACAGACCCCATGCATGGCTGCAGGCTATTCATTCCTCTTCCTGTTTGAGCAGTAGGCTCTAATTGTCTGATTTTTGAAATTTCTTTTAGAACGAAAGAAAACAAAACAAAACAAATCAAAATAGTCCCTTTCCTATTTTACTGAGAACAGTAGTTAAATGCCTCAAATACTGCTCAAATGATAATTTATTCCTTTGCCCAGAGGTATATGAAGTCTCATCTTCCCATGGAATGACTTATTTAAAGGAGATAAAATGATTCCTTGCAGGGTTTTTCAGTCATGTCTTTTGTAGTTGTATGATTTCTCTTGTAGTAATTAAACATTCATTGCACCAAAAGCTTGCCATCCTTACTTTCTTCTTGGTTAAAGAGTTCACCAGCAATTCTAGCTCTGTTTTTTGAAGAAGGAGAGGATTTACAGATGTGATCCAGACAAAAAAAGGAATTTCCTTGTTGTCTTTCATTAGGGACTCAGGTTATTTGGAGAATGCAGATGTAATCTTTCTCTCACCTATAATTCACTTTTGATTTGACTAGTTTTTTCCTGTCTTATGCTGGATTTTTTTTTTTTTGCTTGTGGAGAGAGTACAAGTACATTACTTGGGGCTATATATTTCTCCAGGCATTGAAACATCTTAAACTTGCTCCTTGCATTTCTGGGTGCTTTAATGCTCACATTCTTCTATTATGTTGCTAACTATTACTTCTATACTGTAGCAATGGGTAAAGAGAGTAATGGATAAACCTTATGTTTGGGTAAACCTTAGAGTAATGCATTGGATCATAATGGGTTTTTTTTGTTTCGGTTTGGTTTTTTTTTTGGTTTTTTTTTTGGTTTTTGTGTCTTTTTAAATTATTTTATTCTGTTTATTCACATTTATCATGCTAAGGCCTGTAAAACTGCCAAAACTACATTCTGAAATTCCATCAGTGATAACTAGAGTCTCTTCCCCAGATCAAGGATGTGTATTCTTCAGTATCCACTTCATGTAATTATTGAGGAATGGGGCACGCTTGTGTATGAATAACAACCTTAAAAAGTCAAAAGGTTGAAGACATGCTACCTCACCTGCTCTTCTTGTGTAAATGGCAGAGTGTTCAGTGCCTAATCTTATCTAATCTTATCTAATCTCTGTTTAGGTTTCTTGCTGAGCTTTCAGACAATACAACTTCAGTCCCTCTGTTGAGTAGACTCTTTCATGAGCTAATATCTCAATGTCAAGATAATTTTCTTGAGATTGTCCATTTTAATTTTTTCATTATTCCTTGTTTCATCTTCCCACAGTAGCCTCTAAAGCATGTGGTTATTGCTTTTATTTGTAGTTTATTATGTCTCCTTAATAACCACTCTAATGAGTCTGTTCCTCCAGCACTTTTCAGTGGTGGAGGAACCCTGTGACCTGCTGCTGCTCTGACAGATATTCCATCTGCTTCAGCACACTCTAGTCATGACTCTACTCCCATAAACCCTTGTTAGCAAAGGCTCTTGAAATTACATTTGTAGGCTAATTTTTAATTTATTTTGTGTGTGTTTTAAGTGCTATTTGCTGCATTTCATTACTGTGACAGCAGACCTTACCACAGGCAAAACCTGTTGTCACACCCATAGTTTCGGTTGCTCAGCACTTTCCATTTTGCCCTGATGTTTCCATCATTCATGAGTTTCCCATGCCAGTTATTTGGATTGCTAGTTTGCATGGGGCAGGTGGAGGGTATCTCATGCAGACTTCTGCCAATGCCTGAATAGTTTTGAACATCCTGTCATAATTGTGCTGGTTTTGAGAGTCAGCTAGAGAAAAGTAATTTGGGATGTGTCAGAACATTGAAGAATCAGTTCTCCAAAAAACCCTGCCATCTTCAAGGTGCAGAAAGCAGCAGAGCAGTTACCTAAATTCAGTTCTCCTAGGGGAAATTCCTTAAGGTTTGATCAGTTTATTATCACCTTTGTACTGCAATTCACATGTTTATCAAACTTTTACAAAAGTCTATCCATGATATTCACTGGAGCTATTTTCACAGATGAATTCTCCATCTCTCTGTACTCCTTCAGACTTGAGTAGGCCAAGCATGAAGCACAACTGACTTTTATATATCTGCTAATTAACTATAATGTGAGATAAATAGAATTATTATCATGAGAAGATAACTATTAAACTCTCTAAAATTTCAGTTTCTGCATTTTACTTTGAAGGTTCTATGCATCTGTAATAAGGAATAAGATCTATAATATGGTGGCAGAGACTGTCCCCTGAAACAAAGAAACAAATTTCTTTTGTTGGCAGCTCTAGCCTGCAAAAGCAGCCCCGAGAAATCAGTGATTTTTCTGAGGCAAATTTGTCAAAGCTACACTTTGCAGTGGCATTTTCAGTGCATTAGTTCTGAAAGGACGATGAAAGGCTGCAACAGCCCAACGTTCTTTACAATCTTACCAAGCAAGGGTCAAGTATTGATATTTCTGAGGGAAGATAGATTTCACACACTTGAAAGGCTTGAAAACTAATCTTTCTATGATGTTATGTCTAAGTAAATAAATAGTGTCATCTGCCAAAACCTGTACAAATAGTGATTTCTCTGACACAAAAAAACCTCACCAAATTCTGGAAATTTTTGAGTACTTCTTTTTTACAAAATATGCCTAAGATACTACTGGGTCACAAAGTTGTCTTCCTAAGCAATGTTATCATAGCTATTCTACTCTAACTAACGTTTCACTCTTTGAACTTCTTTATTCTTATTTTGATGTCTTTGTGAGCCATCAGTTAAGCAATCTGCACATACACAAGAAAACTCTATCAGCACAGTGCTAAAAAGGGTACTGAATTAACTAACAGAAGAAAACAATATACTTTATTTCATTCTTAGAACTCCATTAAGTTTATTTGATTAGGTATTTCAACTACTTTTGCATTCCTTTATATTCCTAGCTGCAGATTTTGCATCCTCAGAAGCACCCTCTCACTCAATAGGAACCTGCTTTCCTGGTAATAAACACTCTATAACATTAAATAGTAAATAATTATTCCTATATACTGATACTATACAAGTCAAAAATAAGTATGTGGTCTAAACCATTACTAGGTGCTCATGTGTCCAGAAGAGCTTGCCAACAAATGGAATTGAAATTGCCATTTGGAAATAATCATTCCAAAGTATTTATTTTTGGATATTCAGGTGGATTTCCTGATTTCAAAATATGCAGGCTTTATTCCAGTTTAAAGATGAGAAATCTGCTGTGGTATTATAATGTCAGAACCACATGAGGACTGATCTGAATTAGTGATTCCAGAGTAACATTCCAGAATCAGAGTCCTCATAAATTTCCCAGATTGAGATAAACCATACTCCTATCTGCAAGTCTAGATTATAACCACATTTAAAAATGGCAATTCTTTTTTTGGGTATTAGATACACTGAAAAATTATCTTCAGTTGATGTCAACTTATGAACACTATTAAAGTCAGCAGAATTATCAAATAAGCACAGTTGTAAGTTCTTTGCACTCAAAAGAAGTAGAATATTAGTCCCATACTGCAGAGGGAATTGTTTGACCCTTTCTGCCTCTGTGAAGAAGAAAGCTTTTGCAGAAAGTGCCTATCTGTCCTGCACAATGCATCAGAGACAAACTGTTCATTTACATTTTGTTGCCCCTGAAATATTTAGTGACAACTCTTCAAAGTGTGACCTATGTATGTATGTATTGTGTTGTAAGCAGATATTTTTGTCAAACAAGAATTTTACAGCCTGCTCCACATTTATTTCTTGAAGCAGCCTTATTAGGGAAAGAAAAATGTCTGTTTCCTTTTAGTTTGCAAGGATGTAAGTAAACCTGATAGAATTGACTACATATTTGCAATTCAGATTTTATTAGTAGTGTATTGTTTTAAACAAAAAAGTAGCCTAAGAGAGAAAAATTTAAAACAGGCATGTGGTATTCATATATCATGATATAATTAATTTTGTTGCTTTAAAAAGTATCAAAAGATTCAGGAATTCAAAGTTCAGTGTGTTGACTCTTGGTAACTGTAGGTGCTCACAGGCAAGTTCAGGAAGTGGGGGTTGGACGAGTGGACAGTGAGGAGGATTGGGAAATGGCTAAATGCCAGGTCTCAGAGGGTTGTGCTCAGTGTCACAGTCTAGTTGGAGGCTACTGGAGTCACCCAAGGGTTAATACTGGGCCCAGTATTGTTTAACTTCTTCATCAATGGCTTGGCTGAAGGGGCAGATGTCTCCCCAGCAAGTTTGCTGATGACACAAAGCTGGAGGAGTGGCCAATGCTCCAGAAGTCTGGGCAGCCCTTCAGAGGGACCTTGACAGGCTGGTGAGATGGGTGGAGAGGAACCTCCCAAAATTCAACAAAGGCAAGTGCAGAGTCCTGCACCTGGGGAACAATAACCCCAGGCACCAGCACAGGCTGGGGGCTGATCTGCTGGAAAGCAGCTCTGTGGAGAAGGACCTGAGGGTCCTGATGGATGGGTTATCCATGACCTGGCTGTGTGCCCTGGGGGCCAGGCAGGCCAGTGGTATACTGGGGTGCATTGGGAAGAGCATTGCCAGCATGTTGAGGGAGGTGATCCTGCCCTGTACTCTGATGAGGTACATCTGGAGCACTATGTACAATTCTGGACTCCTCAGGACAAGAAAGACATGGAGCTCCTAGAGCAGGTCCAGTGGAGGGCAGCAAAGATGAGTAGGTCTGACTCATCTCTTCTGTGAGGTGAGACTGAGGGAATTAAACCTTTTCAGTCCTGAGAGGAGAACACTGAGAGGAGATTTATCTCTATATATATCCATTTATATATGTATATATATATATATGAAGGGAGGGTGTTGAGAGGATGGAGTGCATGCTCTGAAAGTTGTCTTTCAAATGACACCAAATGTCTTTCACATTTCATCCATATATAGACACTTGGAAGCATCAACATTTAGTGAATTGTGTAATATAAACAACTTTTACACATAAATTTCTGATTCCAGATTTGATGGAAGGACCTTGTGGGTTTAAAGCTAGTATTCTCAGTGATGTTGCAAGATTGAATTGTACCTAAATATATTTTGAATATGTTGCAAAAATTAAAATAAGAGGAAGAAATGGTAGACACTCAGAGTGTCTGAGATGATAAAAGGATTTGATTTTTCTTACGAGTACAGGTAAGGGTTAAGCAGTATTCTGAATATTTGACATGCATTTTAGCTTGAGCTACTAGAGATTTTATAAGTTGTGTCCCTACCATTTATCTTCTGCATCATTCATCTGTATATTTAGATGCCTGTTCTTCATTGCGCACGTATATATGTTTATACCTGCAAAACCAGTAGTAATGAAAACACTGATAGGTAACTTTGTCTGGTGTCACATCCATGTATTAGTTCAGAAATGGATAGAACTGTGCATCTGGAACATGAGACAGGCTTATAGCTTCAGTTTTCTGTTTGAATTTGCAGTGATGAATCTGTCTTCTGCAAAATTAGATAGTGACCCTGGTTCAGTTCCTGATATACAAAGTGTCAGGTCACATTTGATGGTTATTGGGACTATGGAGGCATGGACATTTCAGTAGAAATTATTGAAATGGTCAGGAGACTCAGTTCTTCAAAATGTTTTCTATAGGTAAAGACAGAAAAATGTTTCTTGAACAGTCTTAGAAGATGAAACTCTTGCATTTATATATATTGTATGAATAAAACATTACAGCTCAAGAGTATACCTGATTAGCACTTTCATATTAATATGGGAATATATTCTTCCCCTCAAAGGAAATTTAAAACTTTCTTCAAAATTAATGATATTATGATACAGCTTCTAAACGTAAGGGTTGAGTTTTTTTTGTTCTTTGGCTCACACATAAATTAGTTTTAGACCAAAACTCTATGGGATTTTTAACATGTTTTGCTCTGATTTGTGTTCAGTTCTGTCTTACTTTCTGACTCAATAAATCATCTCAAATATAACTGAAGTAGGACAATTTTTCTGGCCTAATTGGTGATAATTATAAAGTAGCTGAAGAAATAACCTGTTGTTAGTGACTTGCTTTAGAGTGAGGTGGCTTACGGTTCGGTTAGTAGTCAGTCAAAACCCATTGCTAAAGTGTTAGCACCAGTGTCAGCAGGCACACTGAGCCATCACTGCCAAATGAGTGCCTTGCAGGAGACACACTCTGCTAGCTGTCATTTACATTTGGCACAAAAATGTGGAGTGACAACACAGAGCAGAATTACAATCAGTCAGGAGAAGCCAAAAGCTGTTGAATAACTTTGCAGAGGGTGCTGACTCAATAGGGTAAGTGACATCAATAGTCTTCAAATGAACCAGTTTAATTTCATTCCTGAATTTCCTTCCTGCACAAAATTGCCTGTTTTAGCAATGCTAGGACAAATCATGTGAAGTCTTAGAGATGTTAGCTGATGCCCACTGGGATTAGCAGACAAAACATTAATTCTCTGCTGAAATTGAGATGTAAGGTATACTTCTAGAGACAAGATGAAAAAATATATTATCCAGCTCTGCTATTTGCCGTGTGACAGTCTGAAAGGGCCCTGTCAAATGAAAGACCTAATACCTACTTTAAAATTTATCTAATTTTTCAACAGTAGCATCTAAAATGGCTTTAATTTAGACAGATTTGGGAGGAAAAGGAGATAAAGGTGCATAGTGGTATCTGATTTTTGACTTTCCTTACTTACATAGAATTGACATAAATTTGACAGACATGTATAGTTTTTTTTTGTTATTTCATGTGCACATTGAAGCTGTTCCTCTTACTGCTGTCTCTTGGGAGAGAGATTCCTTAAAAGAGTTAAAACAGCATGAAATTTTCCTAAGGACACATAATTGTGAGTTAAGAATAGTCCCTTTATATTTCACATTTCAGATACAAGTTCTGATATTTTTATACTTACACACTTTATTCTATCTGTTTTTTTGTCTGTTAATTTCTTTTGTTATCTGTTTCTTTGTTTTATCTAGGTATAGTAGATAAAAATAATTAGCTGCTATTATTCACACATTAAATAAAGGAATCATCCCTCAAAGGAAAGAAGATGGTTTTAAAAAGTGACATAATTAGGCATTAAGGCATTAGGCAGATAAAAACTTATCCTCATGTTACCTCTCTTCTTTTAATTTTAAAGAAACTATGTCCGCTTTTCAGAGATATAGCTGATCTGAAAAAAATAAATAAGAAAACCCTCTGAGATATGAGACAGGGTGGAGAACAAAAAAGAATTGTTATGCCTATACCTGAGAACAGGGCAGCTATTTGTGTCAGGTCCTGCCACATTTCATGACTATGTCTGACACAGAGAGCTCAAGGAGTTTGATGATACTCAACTACAGTTTTGTAGGGTTTTTTTCTGTCTGGATATAAGATTTAAAAAATTAAACTTTTTACAGTATGAGACTTAGATATAATAGTGACTGGGACAATTAATCAGCACATTAGTGAAAAAACTAGAGTTTCTCATGTGAGGAATATTTCT
The DNA here is from genome assembly GCA_013397375.1 of Toxostoma redivivum. Classification (NCBI taxonomy): domain Eukaryota; kingdom Metazoa; phylum Chordata; class Aves; order Passeriformes; family Mimidae; genus Toxostoma; species Toxostoma redivivum. Next base: position 2,405,122 of record VXBI01011922.1, read on the forward strand.
CTGAAAAAATTTCTTGCTGCCTTTGTTTGGAATAGTTAATATGTTTAGAGGAATAATTTCTATATTGTACTGTTAAGAAAAACATTATTGAAGAATGGTAATGCTTCTAATTAATGGAGGAAGTTATCCTTTTGTCATCTGCTTGGGGTTAGCTGAGTTATTAACTTCTTAAAATGATAATTTTCATATGCTCAGTGGATCTTCTTTACTAAATTCTGAAAAGAGTCACCTCATTTTGCCTTGCTGCAGAGCACTCCAAACCTGGTCAGCTACTGAAAAAATTCACAGAGTGATCAAAGATTCTTTGTCGTAGCAGTACAATAACTTCTTTTTTTCTTCCATGGAATTAGGATCTGTTCTGATATCAGAAAATTGTAAGGGCAGTCAAAATGTTTCTAGCACCTTACTTAAAACCTCTGAGTGACTTGTAATGAAAGGTGCAAGTAATTTTGATTTGCTTGAATCGAACATAAAGTCAAAACAAAAGCAAAAGAAATGGGGTCTAAGACCAGAGTGGGAGAAGAATCAGCTTACCCCCACAAAAGAGGGAGCAAGGTTCTAAGTGAAAGGATATTTCAAAAGACTTTGAAATAATTTTGGTTTTAATAAAAAATTTCTAAAGCATAATAACTAATTTATAAATATGAATACTTTGAAGTTAGAAAATTAAGCACTTTGGCTTTGAGGCACAAGTTCTTATTTCAATGTTATCATTGCTAACTCTGTGCATTATGTCAGCCTTTAATTTGTTTTTGTATTCTTTTCTCATAAAACACATGCTTTGTTAGAGATCCTCAGAAGGAGAACACTGGATATCACATCTTGCAAACTCTGGAAGGCCAAGACGCTTAAAACTTTCCATAATTTGTATTAATGTCCCTTCTCACTTTCTCGATACTTAAATGGAAACATATGTAGCCTGAGTTACAAAAATGCTAAGTGCTCACAGCTGCAGGAGCCAACAGTGGGAGCTCTCTTCTGAACAGTGAATTTCCCAAACCAAAAGCTTTATCTTTGAGCTAAAATCCTGATTAGGAATACCCATGGAGTTTTGACTGTTATACCTCTTACACTGTGCCCTTTTTGCAGATAAGAACTGTGCTCCCACATGGTACTGGCAATCCGCATTGCCAAGTGGAATGCGGAAAGGAATTATTAGAAATTTATAATTATGGTATTTTGGAATAACACTCCAGGGAATTAGTAAGTCTGCATTTGGTGAGGTGTTAACATGGAAGTACATGAGGAATACCAGCGGTAAATAGAAATATCAGTAAGACATATAAATTAGTTAGGACAGAATCACAGAATGCTTGAGGTTAGCAGCCATCTCTGATGGTCATCTGGTCCAATGCTTGCTGGACCTCCCAGAAACAGTTGTCCAGGGCCATGTCTGAGTGGCTTTTTAATATATCCAAGGAAGGAGATTCCAGAAGCTCCCTGGGCTTTCTGTGCCCGTGCTCAGTCACCCTTTCTGCAGTGGTGTCTCCTGATATTGAAGCCTCCTCTGTTTCAGTTATCTCTGGTCCTGTCACTGGGTACCACCGAAGACCCTGGATCCTCTTCTTTGCATGCTCCCTTCAGGGTTTTGTACATACTGGTGAGATCCTTTCTGAGCCTTCTCTGGGCTAAACATCTCTCCCAGCTCTCTCAGCCTCTCCTTGCTGGAGTGATACTCCAGTTGCTTAATCATCTCTCTGGCCCTTCGGTCAGCAGATGTGATGGGAACAGATAATTAAAGAGAGAAGGATAATGCCCATGGATCTGAGTTCAACAAAAATGATCACTCTAACATTTTTTAGGATCTAGAAAAAAATGTTTGAATGCATTATTTTTATGTACAATTTATAGGTATTCTTGCAAGGGTTAAACCAATTATTTTGTGCTTCACTATAATTTCTACCTCCTTTCTTGTGGATCTTTAGCTGTGAATCTGCAGACCTATTGCCTAGACTGTTAATGCTAGACCTTAGCAAGAGAAACCTGCTATTTATTAGAGAAATTAACTTCTAACTTTATACAGTGTATCTTTCAGAGTCCGTATGAAACTGGACTACCATCCTTCTCTAACGCTTTTCTTTCCCTCCTCATGTGCCACTAAGAGAAAGTGTTGAGGGCAGCGTGTGATATGTAAGAGGTGTGATGGCAGCCACCAGTGCCCCTTTGAACTAACTTCCAGAGATTTTATACAATGGCAGAAAATAGATCAGAAGGTTTTCTAATTAATTTTCAAAGAGCAGACATTGTCCTCTGATTTCTGAAAAAGATGGTATCTACAATTTCAAAACTGTCAGAAAAGACTAAGAACTGTGACTCCTGAAATTTTTACTTGGAGCAGACAATATACCCTCTTTATGAATTTCTGTAATTCTGTAGTAATTAAGTGCAACTATCAGTCTAGACAACATGCCATGCATCCAGACAGAAATTCAGTTATGCATTTAAAAGGAATGCTTTGTGTAGGCATTTAAATTAATTTTTCCTCTGGTTTTGGTTATTTTGTCTTTGCCATATCACAACAGGGATCAGTTTCACTATCTGCCTATGAAATACCAAGAGATGCTACATGGTTATTTAGAAATGTCTGGTCAGTACAAATGAAGATACATGTCCTGGTTATCTGACTGGTTTTCATCCACAGTGCATGCATTGGATCCCAAGACCCTTATTGTGGCTGGGACATGGTGATGAAGAAATGCACAACGCTGGAAGAAAGTCTGAGCATGAGTCAATGGGAGCAAAGCATTACTGTGTGTCCAGTAAGTCCAAAAAACCTTTGATTCCATGTGAATTTTATGAAAATGAGCTAGCATAGACTTTTCAAGCTCAGAAAACTGCATTTAATGACATTTTCCCTGGGTTTTCCCATCAGATTCTAGCAGAATACCTAGGGGTTTCTTTCTATTTCTTATCAAAGTACTTATATGATAAAATTATTCAGAATCATTTCAGAGGGTAATTGTTTTTATCTGAAATGTCTGTTTTCCCATCTTGAAAACAAATGTTTTCTAAGATTAGTGATATTGACACATTTTTCTCTGCCAAATTTTTCTCCATTATGTGCTTTGAAAAAGTTTAATCACTAATGGTATAATCTTTTCTTTTTAGGATTATTGTTGCTAATATAAAAAGCCAAATAACATCTTCTAAAGTCTATGAATCGGAAGGCTGAATGCCATGAGATAAGTCTCACCCACATTAATGACAGACGTGATAATTACAATAAATGCAGGGTTTATATTTACAGTGGCTTAATACTTCTCTTCAAAAATTTATTTTGAATAAATATAATATAAAAAGCACCAGCAAAATTGATTTGTAGATCTCATTTTAAATTTTATTCTGGTGTTGTTTTAATATTCATTCTTTTCCCTCAGTCCAAAGCATGCAAAAAGAGGGGTAAGAAGTATCTTTCATGTGCTATTGTGCTATTTTTTTTTTCTTGGACATTCTTGCTGCTTTTGTCCTTCTGCCCATGAAGAGGGAGCCATTCCAACTCAATTCTGCTTTCATTCCTCGTAAGGACTTTTTGATCTTGTCCCCTCTCACCAGTGGGGCACATGCATTTATAAACTTACACTCACATGGCTTTCATGTTCTAATCTCCATGTATTTACAAGCTCCCTTTAACATCTTGATGACACTTCTCTCTCCTAAGCTGGGCTTTGTTTAGTGAACTAGAGATGTGCAAAATCAGTATAAAGTTCTTCCAGCTTTGACTTGTGCTTTCTACGTGTATTGTAACAGCCTCATAGATACAAACACTACACTGACTCTGAAGGCCTTGAGAACATGCTCCTGTGTTCTGACTGTGTTTGACATTAAATAGCAATTTTTAAAACATTTTTTTTAATTTTTAAAACTTTTAAAAACTGTTTATGTCTTGTCCTGTCCTTTGCATCCACCTTCTCACACAAATAAAATAGTACAAATAAAATAGGCCTGTGTTGAACTCATCTGCTTTAGCATTTGAGATGAAATCAGGAGCAACTTTGGGGAAAATACTGTGATTACTGATATTTGCATGGATAGTCAGCCTGCTGTGCTCAGTCTTTGAATTGTGGCACTAGGCCTTATTTTCTTTTGTAGATGTAGAACACAAGGCCAAGAAGGGATGGAGGGAGGAATAATTTAGAAAGCAAAATTCCATTCTGTTCCGTTCAGCTGGAAAAACAATTATTTGCTATCTATTATATTACTTGTGCATAGGATACAACAGTCTAGACAAAGTAGGGGAGCACGTAAGTCTTGCTTAGAAATTTATCCATAGCCATGAGACTTACCCTGCTGATCCAGGATTCAAAGAGTTAGTGAACCTCCAAGGGAATTTTGTCCTTGAGCAGATTGAGCTTGCATAATGTAAGGAAGATTTTAGAATGATCTATCTAAATTGAAAAGTGTGGGTTTATGCCTTTACTGTTTTAAAGCCTTATACACTAAGTAACACATTATTGAGCAGATTGGAAAACTTCATAGAAACTTTCCTCTAAAATAACAGAGTATTCTGGCAAACTGCAATCAATTACAATTTTGCTTAGCAAGACTTTGAAATATTTGTTTTTATAGCGTTTTTTGTGCTGTGCTCATGGGATATATGAGCCAAGATGTAATTAATTTAATTTTGTAGGCAACTGAGCTATGTGCATCCTTAACATGTGCTAGATGTATTCAAGACACTGTTGCAGGCAGAACATAACAGAATATTGAAAACCTAGTCTCCCTCTTTTGGTCCCAATTCCTTCCAATATCTTAAATTTTAGTAAAATTTCATGAATCTTTTTAACATTGTAGAAATTTTTTTAGATTAATAAATGGCCAATTTCTTCTAAAATTGGATGAGAGAGATTTCTGTTTATACAATATTTTAGTCCAGGATACAAAGTGACCAGTTTCCTTTTAGAAATTATTTCCTACAGAATTATTCATATAGCTGAGTACTTATAAGCATGTCATGGTACAGGAGAGAGGTGAATAGGAGAGATGGATGAGTGTCTGTGCTACCACCTCTGGAGTTTGAAGATCAGTTTTGAAAAATGTGGTTATTTTGGTTTTCTTGCGCTGATTAAATTTTCAATTTGATTTTTAGGTTGTTATTTCAGTTGGCATGAGCACAGCAATTGTGCATAAATATGAACATTAATTAATGCTATAGCACATGTATTCACTTTGACCGCTTTTTCCAGTTGGTCAGGTATTCCTATTATTTATCCAATCATTTTTATGTCAATGAATGTTCATTGTTTTTTTTCAAATATTTTCCAGTGGGACAACTTGCAATCCATCACTTAAAAATATGCTGGCATTATCTAGGAGCTTTTACAAAGAAACTAAAAACAATTTTTAAAAATGTTTTCCAGGATTTTGGCTTTGGTCCTGCTTTTGGCTTTGTTTGTTTGTTTAATAGAAGTATGCAACATGAAATGGCTGTATTTTTACAGTTATTCTCAGAGAAAGTGTAGTATGGGATTTTAATTCATTAGGATCTTCAGGAAATTCTACAGACTCACTAAATTCTACAAAAAGTAATCTCAAACCAAAGATTTCTTTACAGAGTTAAAAACTATGACCCTTAGAGTGCAGAGGCACAAAGCAGGAAGATGAGGTGGGTACAGAGAGACTTGAGACAAGGATGAATATTTGCAGCACATTAAGAAGGAAGAAAGGTCTGAAGGTATCTGCAGAAGGGAAAGGGTGACAAAACCAGGGTGGTAGAGAGGGAAAGCAAAGTGTAACCATGCCAAGATGATCTGATTGACTGTGATTTTGCCCTTGAGGTGTCAGATTGTGAAAGGTTAATGGGCATGGATTCTGGTGAGGGCTGCAAAGGCCCCTCATTGGTACATTTTGCTTTCCTGCAGTCATATGATGAAATTGCTGGATATCACTTCTGAAAGGGAGATACAGAGAGACAGAGCAGGTGAGTCATGGGCAACAGCAGAGACCCCAGTGGGATGATCTTTGCAGGAACAAGGAAAAATAATGAAGAAAGAGAATATGTCATCAATTTATCTTTCTGAGTTCAAGTTTTCAGCTATGTTTATGCACTTTCTCTGCCACTTCATATGTATTCTGATAAGCATCAACAACTGGTAGCTTGTTGACCATAGAAAATCCTTAGTGTATAATTACAGGTACAGCAATAAAGATGTTTTGATGCAGCACAGAAATAGAAAGCAGTAAAGGCATTTTTACATCTCTGACATAATTAGATTGGGTAGATAGAATTGTTAGTCTATGGACTATAAGTATTTGTTAGACCACCAGTGTAAGAGAGAATGAGTCTGCTTGTCACTTTAAAGGAAGTATTTCTTGTTGTCTTACAAAGCCTAACAATGTAAACTCTACATGAGCAAAGGCTGGTGAGTTATTTTCAATAAATAGCTGTCAACAGATTTTGAAATTATGAATTATGGTTATGTCAGTTGTAGCTGACAGAATATACACATAGCTGTTCTTGCTTAAGTGATACTTGTGAAAAATAAACAGTGGGAGTTGTAATTAGTAGGGAAATTATGGTATCTTTGCCACAGTGAAAGAATCAGCCAACATCCAGAGTGTCACAGGAAACATGCCTTATATTGTAATTGAATCTCTTGTATCTTCAAAGTATTTGTGAAATGTAGATTTCTCTCACCACCACTAAAATACTAAAAATAGTAAAGGAAGGTACCATTTCAGATTAGTTATGACAACCTACAACTGTAATTCCTGTTTCAATATATAAACAAATATTAAAGTGGATAAAAAATGCATGGCTGCAAGTGATTCAGATTTATTCTTACTGAGAGTGAATTTAAATGCTACTTAGCATGCACTTGTTGGTGCTGTTGTCTTGACTGAAAGTTAACATGTGGCAAAAAAAGACAAATTTCCTAATATTTAAGTGAAAAAGTGGCCATCATTTCCATTTAGGATCACAGATTGGTCAAGATTAACACATGGCTAAAAGAATATGAAAATCTGTCTTTGCTGGGAGATGAATTCCCCATGTCCTGCCCCATTTTCTTTAGAAAAACTCATTTTCTAGTGCATTTTGTTTTAGCTGGACAATGAAGATTTCATTTTAAATGTGTTACAGCTGCTTGAAGGAAACATTCCAGTCAAGACGAGAATGGTCTGAACTTTCCAGACTATTGAGAATTGAATTCTGTGGAGAAAACTGTTTCATCATGTAGGGTTAGGTGTTGCTTTTTGGAGATGATTCTAGGATTTATACATATAATTTCATATAGCATTTAGAGACTGTCATATTTAAAACCACATTTTGTCTTTATGGAACAGTACTGTATGATACACACTTCAAAATCTGTTTTGTTTTTTTTCAAGAAGAGACAACCGTCATGGAGATTTAAGTTTGATCCATCCAGTTTTGTTACCCTGGACTATTTCAGCATCTGTGTTTAGAATCACAGAATTGTTTCATTGGAAGGAACCTGAAAGATCATTTAGTTTTAATCCTCCTACCAAGGGCAAGGACACCTTCCTCTAGACCATGTTGCTCAAAGCCCCATCCAACCTGGCCTTGAACAATTCCATGGATTGGGCATCCACAGTTTTTCCAGTGTCTCATCATCCTTGTAGAGAATTTCTTCTTCATTTCTTCCTTATCCTCTGCTGGCTCTTCCTTTTGATCTTGAGCTTTACAGTCAGTCTCCAGCCATTTTCACTGGAAAATTTTAGGAAGTAGGGAATACAGAAATCAATCAAGGAGTATGCAAGCATGGTTGTGAAAGGTAACAGTTGTGATTTCTGTTATTGCTATGGCGGTGGCATGCAGCAGCTTGGATTGGTCAGAAGTTGTGGAAATTATGCAGCTACAGGAATTATAAGGGGAGATTGCTGTCTGGAAGATGTATCTGTCCAGTGGAGGCCACTATTGTTGGTGTCTGAAAGCTAAACCTTCATGCATGGCAGAGTAAAGAGGTTGTGTGAAGGAACTGTCAAATCTCAGGTAAGCTTTTGTGTTGTGTTTGTTTCTAGATGAGGAATCTGACAGTGGATGGACATTTTGGGACGTGGTCACAGTGGAAACCTTGCACCCACACTGACGGTGCCAGTGTTGGCTCCTGCCTCTGCAGGACGCGTGTGTGTGACAGTCCTGCTCCTCAGTGTGGAGGATGGCTGTGTGAGGGACCAACCATGGAGATTGCCAACTGTTCCAGGTATGCAAGACAATGTCAGGTTCTATCATTTGTGGATTAAAAATTTTTAACTTAATCAGAATAAAGCCTACCCTTTGAAATCTCCTCTGAAATCTACTGATCCCATTCTGTGCATGAAAGGGCAAATGGGACATTAGAAAGTTTTTCTCAGACTTCATAGAAGAGAGACTGAGTCAGAGAACAAAGAGTAATTTCGAATGTTGTGTACCAAATAATGTTATCCTCAGGTAATTTTAAGAAAAGCTCTTAAAGAAAAAAAAACAGTGTTTGATAATATCCAAAGTATGATAGTTTTTCTCAGTTCTGTCATTCATACAACTTTCTTTTCTGGAAGTTAGAATGGCCTACTTTTTCGGAGGTCTCATATTACCATTGTAATCCTCCATTCTGCCCTGGAAAAGCATTTTCATTCTATCTTTCAGTTGTATCACAATAGCAAGTTCTACTATCAGTCTGTATAGAACTCTTTAGCCACTCTTTTTTCTTCTTCAGGAGTTTAACCACTGCTAGAGAAAATCAGTGTGAAAAGATATTTCAGAGACTCAGAGCATTACATATGTGGAACTGCATCAGAAGTTCACATTTAAAACATTATACACATATATTATAGATACTTTAATTGCAATATGAAACATATACTGGTTAATTCTGCTTATTTACAGTGATTCTTTCTGTCTTTCCTTTTTTTTTTTTGGCATCACAAACATGTCATGATAGTGAATAAAACTAATTCCATTTCTGCACAAGGTAACTGCAAGCTCTGTAAGTGAAAATAGTCTGTTTTAGGAAAATTATTAAAAATCTAACAATATATTATATAATATCAGGTTAGGAGAGTGATAGAAAAGATAAACATGCTATGAGATACTGAACGATCGAACAACAGCTGTCAGGTTTGAAAGGGAATTTGGAATGTGATTTGGGACTGGATTTGCATTCTACCTTTGGCGCTATTACACTTCTGTTTTAATATCTTACTTCTGTTAACACTGCTGTATTAGTAAGGCACTGTTTTAACTTTTGCTTTTATGATGAACCAGCAAAAGCTCAATATAGTTGACTTTTTTTTTTTATTTCTGTTTGTGTTCTACCAGTACAAATACTGCAAGCTAGTCATATAAAGCTTTGAGTAACAGCTGAAGTGCATAATTTTTTTTTTTTTTTTTTGCCTAGGACAGAATATGAAATTCCTTTTCAGAAGTTTGGCCTATAATATTTTTTCTAGGGTGTATTGGAAGGGTCGGGAGTCCTTTCTAAAAGTTCATGAATGCAAGGTACAGCATGTGAACCCTCTTAGCTTTTTTGTTACATGATAGGCAAGATATTGATATCTTATCAGAATAACCTGTTGGAATTGAGAACTAATGCATTTTAATGCTTGCTTTAGTGTCACAGAGTCGTTTAGGTTGGAAAAGATGCTTGAGTCCAACCATTCATAACCACTGCCTACTCCACCACTAAACCATGTCCTCAAATACAACATTTACAAGTCTTTTAATACTCCAGGGATGGTGACTCCACCACTTCCCTGGACAGCCTGCTCCAATGCTTGACAACCCTTTTGGTGAAGGAATTTTTCCTAGTATCCAATCTAAATCTCTCTTAACACAACATGATGCCATTTCCTCTCATTCTGTCCTTTGTTAAAATCAAGAGATCAACGTCTGGGAGAAGAAACCAACACCCATCTCATTACAGTCACCTTTCAGGTAGTTGTAGAGAGCAATATAGTGTCCTCTGAGCCTCCTTTTCCTCCAGGCTTTTCCTCCACTTTCCTTTCAGACAAGGTAGCAAAATTTGACATTTTAATCTCCCTGAAAATGATATGTATTTAAAGTCAGCTTCAGAACATTAATACAGGAGTTTGCATAAGTAGTTTAGCCAGAACAAAGTGACCAAAAGCAACTAAATACTTTCATATCTTTGCAATTCTTGTATAAGGAGGTAATTTTAGCAGTTGCTGATTACAAAGCATGGAATATGGAATATCAGAGCACCTTTATTTTGGTTCAGTATTCTTGAAGAAATGGAACATGATGCACTATTAATGACTTCTACAGAAATATTAATAGGTCAGATTCTGCTGTCAGTCGCACCTAATCAGCCATTCGCTATGTATAACAGATGACAGAGCCTGAGCTTTTTATTCTACCAGAAATGGAGGCTGGACACCATGGACTTCTTGGTCACCTTGTAGCACCACTTGTGGAATAGGCTTTCAAGTTCGTCAGCGTTCCTGCAGCAATCCAACCCCTCGACATGGAGGACGTGTCTGTGTGGGACAGAATCGTGAGGAGAGGTGAGTTATCTTTTTTCTACTGTCTGTTTTAATTTCTTCTACCCAGTTGTATTCCCTGGGACATTTTCTCCTTTATTTGCCTTGGTTTTCCCTTCCCTCTCCTTTCACTCTGTCTTGAACTTCACTGCTGTGCAGTACAGTATTCCCATTAACAAGGCTGTGGGTCTGCAGCAGGTCTTTCATCTTTCGCTTGGCTTCATCCCTCCTGAGCCACCTGAGAGCTCCTGGTAGCACTGAGAGAGATTTGTGCTGAAGCAACGTGCTGCTGTCCCTTGAGACCCTGAAAATTGATTCTCCTTGAAAATTGATTGCACTGTGTTTGAATTTTAACTCATCCAGCCTCAAGAACTGGAATTCTGAACAAAATATAATAAGGTCACAGCACTATGTTACTGATGCCGTGAGTTCATTTTTTCTGTTGTAAATGAATTAAGCATTTCTATAACATGAAAGGAAGTTTCAAGGGCTTTGTTTTCTATTCAATAAATATAATACACCTTGAACTCACATATCTTTAGTAAAGTTGCAAGCTTGGTGAGGGTTTTTTTAATTGTTTATATATATTTTTAACCCCTGAGCAGACCAAGTTAGCTGAGATTTTGATTTCACCATGTGCTGTTTTAGCACCAGACTAAGTATTTTGTCACTAGCTCAGAATGTCAAGTTCAGGCCTTTCATTCTATTTTACATGTGCCCTAATTACATCTCTAATTTATGTGGACCCTTCATGCATCTCTATTTTTTGTGTTTTTTAACAGGAATTAAATATTTCTTTAAATCAAGGTAGAATACATTCAGATAAACTGCAATTCTTGCATGCATTATGTTGTTTCCAGAGGCATACCAGAAACCTAGATAGCAGAAGACTTGCACTGGTGTGAAAATTTGGAGTCCTGTAGCCATCCATTCGATGAGATGTATGCAGATATGTTTCATCTCAATATGGACTTACAGCTTACCTCAGTGCTTCTATATGGATGATGTAGTACCCTATATTGCTGTTGGATGTAAAGTAAAGTCAGTCACCTTTATAGAGTTTCAGTGAGGCATTTAATTAAACACCAACTCCAGCATTTCTTCAGATTAAGAGATTCATTGAAGCAAGGTTGCATCACACATTTATGTATTAACGGATCACCAGGGACCTGGTCTTTCTAACTCTTAAATGTAAAGGATCAGTATCACAGAACATGTGAACATTTCTTGCTGTTTCAAGGCCATGAATATTTACTGTTCCGTTCCAGAGGAGAGGATTTTGCTCTTTTGTAAATTGCTTTCTGAAAATAGGTTGCCCAACCAGAAAGCCATCACCATCAAACCTAGAGTGTATCTGCTGTTATTTAGCTCTGTCCCAGCATGTATAACAGTTATTGATTTTCCTGAACTGAGAGGTCAGTCCAGGGCAGGACACAACGAGACTAAACATAGAAAAAAATAGTTGAGTTTGGAGAGACTTTGGGGTGAGGGATTATAGATGGTAGTAATAATTGTTCATTTTAGTTTAACATGGAATAAAAGTTTGATAAAAAGTTTCACAGAAATAAAGAAAACCATGAGAAAGACTTTCTTAATTGTACGAGCATTAGGACAATGGGTGCACTGTAAGAGCAGTTAAAAACTGGAAAGTGACTTATGATGAGCTGAAATAACTGCAGTCCAGAAGGATTGAATTTTGGTATGCAACAGTTCTGAAGGAACAATAAGCTTATGTTACTTTGCTTTTGTAGTCTGCAGCTTATTTGTCCTTTCTATCTCTATCCATTTCAGCAGCAATCTGGGATGAATATGCCTGTGAGTTTACTTCAGGATTCCTTTTTTCCTCAGAGTTCTTCTGTCACTGTTTCTTGTGTCTTTGTAAGACCTTTCACTGCACTTTTCTTACTCACAGCTTACTCACAGCTGACCTTCTTGCCTCTACCTTGGTTTTGTTTGTTATCCATGTTGTGTCCCGATACTTTTAATTATTTTTAAGTGCCTTTAATTCTTTTTCAGAGGGTGTGGTAAGCTAGGAAATTTTGTTAAATAATTTGTAAAGCAGCTAGAGGAATGAGGCATCAGTTATTTGCCAGGATTTTTGTCAGTGTTAAGCCAAGTACTTGGATAAATCTTTTCAGAGTTGTAAAAAGCAGAAAGTCCTGGGATATTTGCCAGCCAGGGCCCATCCCATCACCCACAGCAGGAGAACAGGGCAAGAATGGAGATTGTGACCAGATCCAACCAAGAGTCTAGATCCTAGTGACATCATGACAATGAGAGAAATCCAGATAGGAAGCTGAACCACAGGCCAGGCTTAGGATCAGGTAAGACAGAGCTCTGTGGCCCATTGGTGTGGGTGGAGGACCCAGGGGAAGCTGACTGGGGCCATTAATGAGTGTCTTCATGGCTCTGCCAGCTTGTTTTGAGCTGCGAGGGCACTGGAGTACCAGCATTTACAGTAGTATTATTTCACTGTTTCACTCTCACTGAGTTACATCAGCACCAAATGGAAACAGTTCCTTTGAGCCCATAACGTTTAGGCAGGCGGAACAAATATGACATGTGCAGTAACTCCCGAGAAACATTTACTGGTTTTGTATCCAAAGTGCCAAGAAGCAACTTCTCAGGTTTTTTTATTTAAATCAACTAATGTTTATAAACAACCTCATAGTTCACTTTTTTGATGACCCAGCTCATATGTAAAATGAATATATATTTAGTATTAGTAAAAAATTTGAATTAGTTGGTTTACACATTGAGTGCATTTGTCTTTGTAAACATGCGTACTCTAATCACCTTCACATGTTCAGGGGTATAAATATAGGGTTCAGTTTCCACAGCCATCTACATGCCAGACTTTGAAACAGCTTTTCAACAAACAGTGATTTCAGTAGAAATCCAGTACATAACTCCATAGTAAGCGAACACAAAAAGACAATGTATATCTGAGGTAAATTTACCTCCAGATGTGGATACATATTCAGCTTGAGAGTATTTGTTCATGTGTTAAGAGCTAAATGTTTGTCTAGGATATATTTGTTTTGTCTCATGAAAGCCATGATCCTATCATGGCTAACGTATCAGGCAGCTCTATGCTTGCTGGTCATTCATTCCCTTGAAATCAGTGGCAATATTTGCCAATTTGAAACATTGAAGATAGATTAAACTGTTTCATGCTCTGCTGCTAAAGGGGTGTGTGGGAAGGAGGGGAAAGTAGTTGAGAGATAGCAGCAAATACTCATATTACAAAGCAAATACCCCTTGTAGAAGTAGGTCAAAAGTGCACCTAATGTGCATTTAGACAGAATATGGAGAGGGAGTAAAAATAACATTGCAACAAAATTTGCTAATCAGATAATAAGTTTATAGTTAAGACTCCAGATGGAAGACATCTTGATGAATTCCTTAGGGGCTTAATTTTTCTGATTTTTTTCTGTATAAGAAATATTCACTGAAGCTGCTGGAAATTCTCTAAATCTTAGTTTATAGAGTCTGTAGTATCCTGCCTGTCTTGAAAACATCATGGAGTGAGGATGTTTTTCCTTTCTGTGGAAGATGCTGTAGATATGGCCTCATTAAGTCCACTGGTCCCCCTCCTATCTGTGTAGAAATGAGGGACATTAAAATGACAATTCCTTGCTTTCAGTGGATGCACTTATCTTTTCTTACACAGGAAAGAACAGAAAAAATCCATGACAATTAGAAAAGTAAATTGGCTGCAGACAGGGAGTAAATGTTTGAAAGCCCTGGATATATTGGGGTGTATAAAACAATTAGAAGCAGGATATATTCTTGCATTATTTTGTACACGATTCTCTGCAAATATTCAGCTTTTGGGCTTGTTTCCATGAGAAAGAGGAACTGCTGAGGGTCAAGTGCCTGCTCTGCGTAGCACTGCTTGTTTCTGAGCACTGTGAACAAGCCCAGTCCACTTCAGCAGAGCAGCTTAAACACCACAAGGCTTTAGGCTTCCTTGCACTCCCATGGATGTCTTGCTGCTGGGAAGTGTCTGTTCCCACCCTCCTTGCTTTCTCTGCTCTCTCCTCTTCCACAGGAGCCCCTGGGACCACATGCCACCTTCCTTAGTCTCTTGGATGGGTATTTCTGTCAGTGTAACAATCTCAATCCAGTAGGGCATGTGCATGTCATGCGCCTGCCTTCAGCTAAAGGAATCTGGCATTCCCATCAGCCTCGGTATAGTCTGTGCATCCCAGTAAATACCAGCTGTGATCACGGCTACCTACCACAGAACAATACATTGCACAGGAAGGGGCAGACAGGGATGAAGCTTAGTTTGTTTTTCTTAAACACATGGTAGTATAACGTAGTTCAAGTTCAAAATTACAAAGTATTTGTTTAAATAACATCTCTCAGTGGAATAAAAAGGGCATATTTTTATCTGTCATGTAGTTAGCCTGTAGTACTCAGTGCTGGATAGCAGCACTGAAATAAATTGAATAAATTTATGTCTTACTAAAGGTTGAAATCTTTACAGAAACAAGAATAGTAATGCCAGTTGCACTAAAACTGTAGTTGTAAAATTTGCTGTAGGCACTAATGGCTGTGGATGCAACTGGACAGAGGATATTCACCCTTCCCCCAGTATGACAATTCCGTTATTAAGGCATTTGAACTTGGGTTCACTTCAAGGGATATGTGAAGGGTCACTGTACAAAACCCACATTTCTCTAGGCTGTTCTCCATTCTGACCTCACTGCAGTTAGGTTAGGGGAGAGGGCAGTGGTTTCACAGATTCAAGTTTCTTGTGTTGCATGTTTTGTTGAATTACTGTAAAACGTTAGCCCTGTGGGTCCTGAGAACAAAATTAAGAGGGGAAGAGAGAGCAAAAGGGAAAAAGGATTGCTGAGTGACTTGAAATGCAGCCAAGAACAGATATAATGAAACTTGGCTCAAAGCCCCATGCTGTAGCACAGTTCTCAAAGATCAATTGCAGGGATGTCTCTAGCTGTGAAAACATACCTGATGTTTTCAGAGGCTGGTTGGCTGAAATTAAAATAAGATTCTACTTGTATGCTGTGTTGTTCTTTGATTTGTTCTTTTTTCTTTTTGTTTTCCTGGGAAAAAAAGGAAAAATTGACTGTGTTGACTTTAAAAAAAAAACAAAAAACCAAAACTGTTTCCTGAATTGAAGTAGTTTGCATAGAGATTTTAGGGCTTTTTTTCAGTTGCATCTTTAATTAATGTTGGATAACAGAATTGCCAGCCCTTTGAAGTGCTTACTGTGAAGGGTCACTGTTATTAGGTTTCTTTTCTGTCCCCTGCTGAAGTGAGAGGGTGGTAGGTCAGGCACATAGACACTAGAAGAGCCACTGCATTGTGTCTTGATTGTCCTCGAAGTGAGATCTGTCATAACTAACTTCAGGTATTCACAAGTGTGAATGTTTATGTGTGAGTCAGATGTCTGAACTTCCACTCTGGTCTGTAGAAATTTAGTCAATACAGGCTGTGGAGAACAGTAATTTGTGTCCTTCTGCTGTAAAATCCTTAACTTCTTCAAATCAATCATTCTAGTCTCCCTAGTTTGTATTGACAAGATTTCCATTGCCTTTAATGGCCGCTTAGATGTCTCGCTTGTAGCATTTATAGTCAAAGAAAATCAATCTGCAAATTGAGGGGTGTATTTATATGACCTTTGCTTTAGGGTGACGTAAATCATATTTTTAACTGGGCCATTTCTTTCCATGAGCTGTTGTTCAAGTTAGATGACTGCTTCATTTTCAGATACCTACACTGTACATGCCCTTATTTTAAGGCAAGATGAGTACCTTAATTTTACTTCTGCATGGCTGAATATCAGTAATTCTGAACTTCATGGCAGTTTTGCTCTAGCTTCAATGTGTCTCCCAAATTAACATATCTTCATTAAGAACTGAAATTAAGCAAAGTTTGTGCTAATTTGACTAAATAAATGCTAATGTTACATCTATATTTTGTTGACTACACATTCTCAACAAATGATCTAGAAGAAGCTATCACACATTCACAGAAGTGATTGCATGTGACAAAGAACGTGTGCAGTTGGAGTTCTGGGAGAAGAATATTCAGGCACAGAACATTCCTATGTATCTTTAATGCTGGCATAATGTAAACTGTAATGTGTGCACCCAAATCATGCACTGAAGAATTCTGACATCAGGTTCATAAATATTGAGGGTTTGGGCATTTTTTCCTCAGTTTCCAGAGGAAAAGTCAATACAAGCTGTGAATAATTTTCTTAACTCTACAGAAGCAGAAAACTAAATGTCACTCCCCTATTAACCTCACTCCTAATCTTTAAATTTTGATGGAGCTGCCCAGACATAGGGACAAAGTTTGAATTTTAGGCTCCAGCATATGCAATAAATCTACTTTCATATGTTACTTATACCACCAACATTATTTTTTTGCCCTCCACAGAGTTCCAAAAGTTCCAATTCCTTATAATGAAGGATAAAGAAGAATTAGAGCTTGCAAATATTGGAACTTTATGAAAACAAGCAAAAAACCTGTTGTGGTTGTTCTAGTTGAAAATTACAACTGTTCATACTGTCATTTCTCTTTTTGTAGAAAATAAATAACTGGGGTATTAGAGTCAGTTTTCACTGTAGAAGAGTGCCAAGACATGAAAACTTGTTAGAAGAGCAAGAAAGACACTGGATTTTGGATGAATGGTGTAAAAACAGGAAATTCTGTACCAGACTGATTTGTTCATTCAGGACAGTCAGTATTGTAACAAGAGCTACATAGATGCATCCATAAAATATCAGGGAGTTTCTTCAGGGTTGGCTGTTTCCTGACTATGCTGTGTTTGCTTTATCTAAGTAAGAACTTAGTCTCTTAGAGAGCCCTAGTCATAGTCGCTGATGGCTCAAATCCTTTGGACCTGTGTAGAGGTTCCTTAAAAAGCAGCATATGCTATGGCTAGAATTATTGGATGGCCCACTCAAAAATCAGGAATCTAAGGTTTATATAAAAATTGAAAAAGCTCAGCTGAAGGTGGGACCTTCTCACATGTCTGAATGTATTGTTACAATAAAGACAACTTAAAAATGCTTCCCTCAAGAACCTACTAGGCCTCTGAATCATTTGCAGCCTACAGGAAAATCCTTCAAAGATTATAATGGCTAAAAACACCCTTTAAAAGATAAAGTATTAACATTACAAACAAGTGCAGTTCTTTATGCCTAGAATCAACGTTTTAGCTTTTATATTGCCCACAGAAGCAGAGACACTATGAAAAGCAAAAAGCAAGTGTAGCTATCTGAAGAGGAGAGAGATGGATCCTAATCAGTTCTTAGCTGGAGATGGATAAAAGACTGCCTGCATGAATGCTTGCCTTCTGTTTGGTTGACTGCCACAGAGGGATAGCCACAGCTGGTTTTAATAAAGTAGTTTGCAATCTCCCTTACGTGACTGCAGTACAATTGCGTGGCTGCATTGCATGGAATGTACAAAGTCACAGAATAAAACAAACAAATGCTCCACCCACACAACTGCAACCTGAAAAATCCACTCAAATGTTTAGACACTCTGTGAAGCATGGCAACTGTTAGTGCCATGCTTAATGAGTAGGGAGAGGCCCTTTGTATAAAATATTTCCCGGTACAACTATCTATCTAAATTACACAAATGAGGGAGGTTTTGGAGGAGATCTTGTTTTGATAATAAATAGATTTTTTTTTGCCTCCTTATTTCTCTTCTCACAGGTACTGCAACGAGCATTTGTTGTGCCCCCCTCATGTGTTTTGGACAGGCTGGGGGCCATGGGAGCGCTGCACGGCTCAGTGTGGAGGAGGGATCCAGGCACGGCGCAGGACCTGTGAAAATGGTCCTGACTGTCCTGGCTGCAGTGTGGTAAGCCACTTTCAGCTTTCTCTTCATCAGATATCTATGGCCATATGCCACAGATGTCTCTGGGTCATAGAATCATAAAATCATTTAAGTTTGAAAGGATCTTTAACGTTATCAAGTCCAACCATTAACCCAGATCTGCCAACTCCTCCATTAAACCATATTCCCAGGTGCCTCATCTATGTGTGTTTTAAATACCTGCCACTTGTCTGGGCAGTCTGTTCCAGTGCTTGACAACCCTTTCAGTACAGAATTTTTTCCTAATATCCAATCTAAACCTCCTCTAGCAAAACTTGAAGCCATTTCCATGGCTAGCACTAATGCTCTATGTCCATAAAGCATCTATGTAAGTCTATAAACCCTACCCCTAGTGTGTAGTCACCAGACTGTTTTTGTCTCTGTGTTGCTTGTGTGTGCTGAAATCCACACAGTTTATCAGTCTGATATACATATAATTCATCTTTTTCACAGTATCATCTAAAGTTTAAGCTTCTTGAGGCCAGGTTGGTGCAGATGTAGATGTGATGTTGCAGGTTTATAGCTGTTTTTTATTTTTATCATCAGAGTGCATAGGAATACTAGCTATGAGCCCAGGACTCCAGTGTACCATGTTCTGTAAAGCAGAGAAAGTGCTGTGTTTCACATCTAAATACATAAGGAGCCAATCAGTGCATGCATGGAAGCACCAGTAAAGTGCTGAGGTGATACTGGATAGCAGCAGTGATCTTGGCACAACAGCAGACTAGCAGCTGTCAGGCTTTGAATCTACAGTGGGATGAATTGAATGAGTAGAAGTGCTTTATTTATACCCAGTTCATTAAGTGAAACATATGTGAAAACATGTAGGGGATTTTTCTTATATCTGAACAAATAGAGGTGGGTAGGTAGAAGTAGAAGAATTTTTTTTTCTTTTCACAATTAAACCAATTTTTACATGTCTTAATTTCAGAGAGATCTAATTCTGAGGTTTTTCATAATCTGTGGTCTGTTTGTTAGATTGGCAGTAATTCAATACTAAAGAAAGGATAATTTATTACCTTTTTCTAATTTGAAGACTTTGTGCATTTTCCCAGGATTTATTCTCTTTTCAAAATTTATTCTGATGATAGAATTGCATTTTCAGTAGATTAAAAACATCCAAGAGTCTTGTCCTTTGATTTCAGTTGAACTTTAAGAATTAACCCAATAACTTAGAATTCTATCAAGTTTTCCAAAATATTTGTCTCTTCTGATGGTACACCATCAGAAAAGAAGACATACAGTCTAGATCTATTGTTAAATCTTCCTGACTCACACTGAAAAGAGCACAATATGAAGGTTTTCTCCCTCTTTTGTTCCTATTTATCCTATGTTTGTGAAATATAGCAGCATTTTATTCTGCAGAGAATCTTCCCATGGTCTTAAATCAAAAATATGTGCTCTAATTTTCTTTGGAAAGCTCTATGAGAAAAGTAGGAAAACTTTTAATGTAAAAATTTCTTATTATAACTAATTTGAGATTAATGGTACTAGGGTTTGTAATTTATTAACAGTCATAGCACATACTCTGCTGCACCACAGAATAGTTACCAGTTCAGCTATGGAAATGTTCTGGAGATTTTTTATTAATTAGAAAATTATTTTATTGATGGTTTCAAGCTTTGGAGTACATAGCTGTCTTGCTAAAACTTAGGCACCAATGAAAACCCCTTCAGTACAGAAATCCTCTATAAAACCTGATGTTCTTGCAAGACAAAGGACTGGGGTATAAAGGCAGTGTTCTGTTTAAGTTTCACTGAATTTGAGCCTTTGAGTTACCTGTCTTGACTTGGAGGCTTTGCAGCCATAGCAGGGCCTAGTCACTAAATGTAGCTGGAGATAAAATACTTTTTTTCTTCTCAGAGTTTGTTTTGTTAAACTAAGAAGGTGCAGCCAGAAATATTTTTATGCCTTCTTGTAATTGTTGAATGGATTAAATATTTATATTAATATAGTCTTATGAATGAGACCACAAATACAAAACTTTTTGGATGTTCTTCTGCTTTCAACCAAATTTTTGGTTTTATTGTAGTAGGTGCGTATTTTTTAAAACAGTTAGAATTATGAATTTTTACCATAGTGAATAAAGGAGAAGTTAATGTGTCTTCTTACTACTATTTTTCATTCTTTACTGGTTATAGTAATATTCAGCTTAGGCTGTACAAGATATTTAGTGAATTTAGTTTATTTCAAAAAACTTTTATCCTGAATATATCTGAATACTTGAGAAGCTAAAAAATCTTGGGAAGTGTTGCAATGAAAGTGGTACTGTATCTACTGTTTGTTTTCTCTGGAGTAAAAGATGTTATGAGCCAAACATTTACCAGGTGAATTAAAGGCACAGCTGGGAGTAGACTCAGGGACTTGAAGTGCCTGGTTCTCTCAACCATTACATAGCTTTAAACTATAAAGAGAATCTCCAGATTTCTGGTTTACCTTCTTCAGTGACGATGAACTTTGTAAAACTTTCACAACATTTGAGCAGCATAAGTTGCAGCTGAATAGTTCAGTGTCTGTGGCCTGTGAAGAGAAGAAAAAAGGGTAGAAGACTGGAAAACTTATTATTTAAGAAGATAGTAACTATGTTAGACTTGATTTCTACTTGAAAAGAAATTTTTGATGCATCAGAGGTGTAGGATGGATGAAATGCTGTCTTGGGACCCCTTTCAACTGTGCCAAGTCTTTGTTTTTAGAACTTTGGTTTTAGAGAATCATGGGAAAAAATCAACAACAACAACATCTGCTTTTATAAAACTTAAGAAAGGGAGTCTTACAGTATGCTTGCCAGCAGTATCAGGGGACCAGATTTAATTTCTCAGGAGAACCTGCCTCTTCTGTTTTTCAGTCTCCAACCTGGCTGTGAGACTGCAGTATAGCCAATGCTAATCTATTTTTCTGTCCTTATTTTGCAGCTTTTACCATATTAATGGCTATTGTCTGTGTCCACCTAATGATTCATACCATATAATTTTTAATGAACAGTTTTTTTCTCTTTTAGTTTGATTGTATTGCTCCTAGGCTGCAATATCACAGCAGGCAGCTACTGCCTGTGCTTGTCTTTTTGCATGTTTCTCATCAGTTGGTTCCTTGACTTTATCACTCTTAGAGCAGATATCAGCCAAGCCACTTGGATATTTTTTCTCAGGACTCAGTAGAGTTCCCTACCATTATTTCCAATTTATTTTATAAAATAATAATGATAAATCTGTTAATGCATATAAATATTCCACAGAGATAAAACCTTGATGGTATCTTAAAGATGCATCTGTTGCTTAAGTGCACTCAATACATGAAAATGGATGGCCAGAGACTTAGAACTGAAGGCACTTTCACTGAATATATAAAACCGTAAATCAATATGATATAGGACCATAGAGACTCATAACAGTCAAAAAGATGAAGTTCAAAATGAAAACCTGGAGTCATAAGGACCTGTCAAAGTCTTTAAGTTAATCAAAGCTACTAAAGAGTTCTTAAAAGTGTCAAATAAGAGATAGAACCATCACAACCAAATTTAAGGACAGCTAAAATCTGGTAATATAAAGCTTAAGCAGATCACAAAACAGGTATTAATCTTATGTATGCAGGTGATACAGGCACTAGAGAAGGAGCTGTGGAATTTTCTGGACTGTGCTTATGTGACTCAGAGGACAAACATCTTCAGATTTTACAGCATACTCAGATAAGCTTTATGTTTCCTTCAGAAAATGCTTTTTTTCCCTTGAGAAGCATAATCTCACTTCAATTTGCCTCAGGCCAGTAATAAAAGAATAACTTTTTAAAAGAATTATTAATAGAATGAAGAATTTAGTTTGAGGCTCAAGTTGTTTGACATGCTTTAGGTGTATATTTGTCTGTGTTCTCATTTCAGTCATACTAACATATACATTAATCTTAGCTTTTGTACTGGGAGTCTGATAAAGTATATATACTTTCCACATACCAGAACAAACCACGTTGTGCTTTGCTGTGGGGAAAAAAAAAAAAAAAAAGAGGACTTTTATTTATTTCTTAGAATATAATAGGCATTTTTGTTTGTTTTTTTGTTTTTTGGTTTTTTTTTGTAATTATTAGTACTGTTGTTTCAATTTTCTGAAATTGTTCTGAAGACAAAACTTTTTTCAGAAAGCATATTTGTATTCTAGAGTTTTTTGTAATGAAACAGGATGAAAAAAAAGTCAGAATTTTTTTCTTTCAATGATTTTTTAAAGAGAATTTGAAGATGGAAGGTTTTCAGAAGTACTTTTTCCATCAGAAAGAACAGTTTGCCCTTTTTTGCTTGCCATCTCACAAAATGAGTTTGGAATTTCTAGTCCAGAAAAGTGACCAGAAAATAAAATTGTTATTATGCTTTTTTATAGTTCTTTTTTAAGTTTCCATTTGACTTAAGAAAAAGAATCTATTGCAAAACCAGAAAACAATCTTACAAGCATGATATATAAGAAATTGTTATATTTATATGATGACTGCCTACAACCTCATTTCCTTTTTCAATCCTTTTTTTCTTCTATAATGCAAACTCCATTGAGTATTAACTGGGGTTTTTTTTTATGTTTTAAAAGTTTAACAAAGTAGAACCTCTCTTCTTTTGATGCTGCACATGCTACTGCAATTGTAAGCAATAACAAGTTAATTAAAGATGGTAAAATCAAAAAACCCCAAAATCATAAGAAATAGTTTCAGAAAATGCTAAAACATATTGATCAATGGTACATGTCTGCTTACCTTGGTCAGTAAAGTGAGTTACCAGCTTGGCATTCATGGTCAAGGTAAATGTGAAATATAAACTGGTTGAAGTGATGTATGTATATATCCAAATGTGAGCTGTTTAAGGTGGTATTTGGGCACACATCCAGCAATAATTTTGCTGTTTCATTTAATTAATTTTGAAAAAGATGGTAAACTGTAAGGTGTTTGCTTTCTTGCTTAGAATAGTTTGAAGCATCCCTTTTTTGAGAAACTAATTTTTAAAGTAACTTAAAGCTGTAAAATACATTTTTACCTGCTAGGAAACTGTCTCTACTCTACTTCAAACTCTTCAGTTCAGCCTGTGACAACTGACACTGACTGCAGTCCTGTTCTGAGATTCCTGTAGCAAGTTCTTTCAGGGACTTCCAGGTCATGTCAAATAACTTCTTTCATGGACCAATGCCTTCTGATTTGTAATCTCTTTCAAATCTAATTATAAGGGTTTGCCAAAGCGAACACATTCAAGAACTTTTTGTTGGGTATATGTTTGTCTGTCATACAGATGATGAATGTTTGATTCAGAAGTCCAAATCTCATTTAAAAAACCGTAGGAAACAAATTTTAGTGTAACCGTACATAAGCTTTCTCAGGGCTTTGGGTGAAGACAACAATAGCCAGTGCGTGTCTCAAGGTCAAGTGACAGCCTAGTGCCTCCATCCACTTAGGGAGTTCTACTGATCAGAGATAGGAAACCAGTTTTCCTCCAGCCAGAATTTTCCCCACTGTTTCCTAAAACACCAGGCACACTGGAGTGTGTCCTGTCTCAGGTACCACCATTTGTTGAATTTTTCAGTGGTTCTTGTGCTGTTGATGTAGTTTTAATTATTGTTATTTAGGTGTAATACTGTACCCCCAGCTCTAAGAGGCCTTGTGGTTGAGTTGTGGTCATTGCTGCCTCTGATAACCACAGAAAAAGTGCCCGAAACCCCCTTCAGTCTATGCCTAGCAGGCACAGTGCTGAGCTCAAGGACTCACCTTTAAGAGACATGAACTACTTTCTTTTGACTGGATAAGTTTGGAATGTGAATGAAAAAGGAGAAAAATAGGAAGAAAGAAGTTGAAGTTTTGTGCTGCAGTAATTTTAAATTGAATTAATGAGCGAAACTGAAACTGGAGGATATTTCCTGAGGACTTGTGCTTCTTGGAGCTTGAGTTTTTTTCGTCACTGTGGACATTCAGTTATCTCTGGAAAGTAACCCATAACTGTCACTGAAGACTGAAAACCAGGACAAAAAACTAGATGGCATAGTTTTAGCTTAGCTTTATCATGTAATAGGGCTTACAGGATCATGTTGTGGTCTGTCAGATATCCTTACTCTTCAGCTCATAAGTAAGACAGCCACTCCCCCATTACAAATGTTATTACGTTTGATTGGAGAGTGGTTTTAGATGACAACATGGAATTGGGACAAGTTGCATGAAAAACAATGGCCCAGTAGAGGCTCAATTAGTTTCTACATTGAGAGACAGATTTGCTGCTGAGTCCATTGCTTGGTCCAAGAGATGTCAGGTGCTGGTCAATGAGTGTACATATCAGTGACATATCAGCACACTTGTTGTTTGGGACTAGACACTGCATCTTTTAATTTTTAGCAGTTGGACTGGTAAAATCCTACAGGCAGGAGTATGGGAAGGGGGAATGTGAGAGGATTAAATGGATCAACTTATTAAAAAAAAAAAAAAAAAAAAAATTGGAAAAACACCTTGAGATCCATTAAAGAGANGACTGTCCTGGAGTATCCTATAGCTCTTGGAACAACTAAAACTATATTTAATATAGGGTATTTTTTCTTATGTTTTATTTTTTAAAAAAGAAAAAAATATAGTAAACTTCTATAAACTTCTAAACCAAATTTAAGGAAAATACATAATTGATGGAGGTAAAGACAGACTGTTTCACCTGGTCTCTGATTTTCAAACTGCTGAACAACTATAGGGTAAAACATAATTCTGAAATGGAAAGTGCAGTGCAGTCCCTTAGGATTAAGGTAGACCACTTCATATATTTTGACATTGTTCTTCAAGAAGGTAAAAGGGGTTTCTGACAATCAAAATGAAGCAACTATATTAAATTCATGATACAGGGGTTACAGAGAGTTA
>VXBI01011922.1:2433153-2458119 GCA_013397375.1 Toxostoma redivivum
TTTTTTTTTTTTTTTTCTCCTTGGTTCATTCCATTCTCCCTTTCACATTAAGTTATTGACTTAAAATACTTCAGCACTAATACTGCAGCCACCATATAAAAGGCATTTAGTTATTCAAAGCATCTGTCATTCATCTTTAACAAATATATTCACAAGCCTTAAAAAAGGCAAACATACATTTTCATTCAGTTTATTTATAACTTATTTTGTATCTTCAGGATGTTGTGACTCAGCCTGTTGAAGCCTTCTGAAATAATAATATTTAGATCTGAATACTCCAGTACATGGGATTGTATTCTTCTTGTCTGAGAATATAAACTCATGCAAACACTGAGCTCATTTACCAGAATACACAGTGATTTGTCCTTGCAGGTTGAAGGGCAGGACGAAGTGTCACAGTCACTCTATCAAGACCCCTTTTGTAACTTGAAAGCAGCATCATGCTGCATATTTCTTTCAGCTAGAGAAATGCATCCAAAAATGAAAGTAATAATTCTTCCAGAACAGAGTTTTTCTAATTCAACAGTACTTATTTAATCTGAAACAGTACTTATTTAATCTTTAATTAGAAAGCTGAAGTCAAAAAAACAGGCCTTTCAGTTTATGTTAAGAAAATCTCTAACCTTGTTACTTATAATGATTTCTAGTATGAGAGATCAATGAAACAAGTTACTACCTTATAAAGATACAGGTGTTGATTTATCTATCATTTGAAATTTCTAATGCCCCAACATAGACTGGGACTGGTCCAGAAATAGGTCAGCCCCAAAATGCAGTTTTTGCTTCGCCTTGTCAGAGAGGCTCTAGGTGGAGAAAAGCAGCTATAGACTATAACTGTATTTTTTCAGCTATCTGATTCAGAGGAAGGAGAGATTCTCTTCAATCTCTTTGAAATTTAAATCGGTCTCCAGAAGGAAAAGTGGAAAAGCCACCCACCTACAATGGCAGAGCTACCTGTGGTGCTGCAGATACTTTGGCAGTTACACAGGCTGGATTGCCAGCACCAGGTCAGATACCAGATTGTTACTCAGCCAACATCTGTGCAGTGCTCAGCACTCTTCTGTGTTACTGCTCTGTTGCTCAATAACAGCCCCATCTTTAGTTCATGAAGGTTATTTATGAAGGTAGTGGCAGATTCCAGGATTCTTTATAAAAGGCCATTTACATGTTGGTGTTTGTGAGGACACTGTATGTAGCTTTGTCAATTTACCATTCTGGTAATGCCATACCACTGTGGATATACCACTTACTAGCAAAAATGTCATTTTTCACAGCTGAGTTTATTTTGCCCCCATCTCCTCAGTATAAACTATATGAAAAACATGAGAGTCATTCAATAGACTCACATCTCTTGGCATTGCCTGACTTAGCTAAGTATTTTCATAGCTTTGGATGTCATTAGCAAGCAGAAATTGAGAGAATATATCTGGCTGTTACTCTACCTAGAAAACCTGTAATTCTGCTTTGAGCTGAAATGAAATATGCTCACTATATTTAAAGCATGAGAAGAGATTAATTCAGAAGTTTCTGAAATTTTCAGGCAGTTTTTCACAAAACTAGAAGTATACTACATGTTTTCATATAGGAACACATAAACCTCTTTGCAAAGGCATTAAGCTTCCTATTAAAAATAGTTAGTTTGTGAATCCTATCCCTTACTAAAAAGCTGATCCAGAATTCCAATGCACATATTGAAGCATTTGAGTGAGATAGCTCGGCAGAATGAATATTTTGTTAAAGAGTTTTAAAGTACTTAGAAAAAGAGGAAATAGCAGTGTGTATTATCTTCTTCTGAAATGTAGGGCTAAAAGGAATATTAGACATATAGTGAAATCTATCATCAGCAATTTTGTATGAAGCATAGAAAAGATCCATTACACAGAATGCAAGAAAAAAAGCAACTGGTAGATTATAGGAATTAATCCGTCAGAAATCCTGCTGGGAGTCATATGAATGAAATTGGGAAAAAAAGGTAAAAAAATGCAGTGTTGTTTTGTATCTCTTGTTAGAGAAATGCTTTCAGTTCTTTCCTTTGTTTTCAGAATGACTGGTGTTTTATTTGCTGGTTAGTTTTCTAAGTAAAACTAAAGAAGTATAATAGTATGAGATGCCCTATCTGTAAAGAGAAATATGGCTTTCCATTATAATCCCAAGAAAACTAACTAATCTCATAAACTTCATAGGAAGAAAAATATATATGAGCAGAATTTCCTGTGTTGTGAGATGCAGGTAGAGTGAAATGTGGAGAACAAAGGAAGATCTAAATAACAAGAGTGCAAGATTTTACAGAAGTATTTGTCCTTTCTAAAGCTACAGAAGAGCTTTGCTTGATATAGCCAGGCAAATAGAGATGAAAACGAACTATTAATCGTTTGCCTTTTGTGGCAACCTTTGATTATTTGGGGGAAATTTACTGATGAGTTTAGTTCTTAGAACTGCATTCTCCCTGCAGTACCAGCCTGATAAAGGGCATGTGCTTATACTCACCCTTTGCTTTTTTTCCCTCTGCAGCACACTCTCCAAAGTGGTTTGGTTTTTATTTTTTGCACGTAGGTGCCATCTTAGGTAGGGTGCTTTCCCTGTTGTTGAAACAGTTTAACCAGACAGGCTTACAGCACAGACCATGCTGATCACCGTTCATTGTAAAAAACTGACCATTTATTCCTCTCTTCCATTGATCATCTTTTAAGCAGTTAATTATCTGTGAAAGCATAATAGATTTTCTTTTAGCTTGTGGCTGCAGATCTCCTAGGAGGGAATAATTCCTTTGAGGTATGTTGTGAAATGTCTTTCTGAATTCAAAGTAAACAGCATCAGCCTACTGCCTGTATCCCTATTGTTGACTCCTTCAGAGGTTCTGATAACTTCGCAGCTTCCTTTTAAAGAAAAGCAGAGCATATAATTTTCTTCTCCAGCAGATTATATTTGTTCATGTTCCACTAATTTCATGCTTTTTTATGATTTCCTTGATTCACCCAATTCAGATGTCATGCTTGTTTTTTTAGTTTCCCTGAACTTCCTGAGGTATCTTTGAAAAGTGATGTCACACTTAGCATCTTCCAGGCTTCAGATAGGAAGGTAAATTTAAGCAAGAAGCTATGTGTCACTAGTATTACTTTTCTTATTTCTGCTTCTGTAGTTACTTTCTTTGGTGACATTTTCTCTCTTTTTATCTATTTGTGCAATCTTGTCTTCAACTAACACAGTCTGCTGTGGTCTTGCCTTTTCTAAATGCCCCTTGTATGCCTTCACAGTATTCTGGGCCTATAGACTGTAGCAATCTTTCTGTCCTTAATTTCCTTGAAGTAGGACTGCATCTTAGCCTTTAGACCTGACAAAGTACCTTCTCCTTGAATTGTTTTCTGGCCTCTCTCATTGTGTTTTTACATTTATTATGCTAGATTCATTATAATTTCATTCTTTCTTTGTACCCAACTTCTGCTTTTTGCAGGGTGGTATCATCTCCCTGCTGTTTAGTTCTGATGATTTACTTCTGCCCTTCCTCAGATTTCTTGATTGGCAGCAAGCATTTGGTCTTTGCCTCTAAAACATTGCCCCTGGTGATCTTCCCTTCTGTAGTGCTCTGCTGGGTCACATCCCTCTGCAGGTCCCTCATTAGTGGTTGTACTGAAGCCAGCCATCTTCTTTGTTCATTTGTACTGCAGAGGAGGGGTCAGGGACTAGCCCCCTAATACTTTTCAGTAGTCACCTCTCAAGGCAGCAGAATTCAGCAAAGAAAATTAGTTTTAAACTTTTCGGGGGGAAAAAAAAAAAAAGGCAAAACTGTTGGCCAAAATATATGTGTTTTTGTCATTTTATTCGTATTTCTTCATCTTAGGCAGTTAAACCAGTAGCCTAGTCTGCTTAGTCAAGTGTAAAAGTTGAGTCCTGCAGAGGACTTTCTGCAGCTACTGAACAGTTATATTACATTTAAAACCCCCGAAATACCTCTTCTCTGCCACTTGCACCCTGATAGGCCCACAGTTCCACCCTAAGGGTGGTCAAAGAGGAGGACTCAGAATCTATGATCTTTGAAATTTATGGAAAAAATACAGTATTTGGTTTCTATAGCTGTTCAAATTATATTTTGTAAGCAGTCACAAACTGACACACAAAGTGTTTTCAGTGCTTGATTGTCACTGCTAAAACAGGGCCTTACCCAAAAGGCAGTGAAGTAGATTTAGTCTTCCTCTGATTTCAGGGATAACTAAGTCAGCCTCAGACTTTTTGTAATTTTGACTGCTTTTTAAAACAGATATGCATTTGCTCATAAATGGATTCCCAACAGTTAAGCAATTGAGATATTCATTATGAGTTGGATGCAAGTGTCTTTTGTTTGTTGGCCGGATAATTGTAATTTTAGGCATCTTCTTCTCCCTACACAGTTCAATGAGTATATACATATATTTTTTTTAATCTAGTTTATTTTTTAAATTGTCACTTATCAAATCCAGTAAAAAAAATAAGTCCTTTGAAGCTTCAAATTGACATGTTCTCTTGGGGAAATGACTTTAAAAGCTGTGGGAGTATGAGTAGTCCCTGATGAATTAACTTTCCAACTCTAAATGCACAGAACCAAGTACTTACTCATTGGAATAAGGAACGTGATTAAGAAAGCAAAAAGCTCTAAACCCTGCAGCTGGAGCACAGATGCCAACAAAAATAACTTTGATGCTTCACAGATGATTTTGAACACAAAGCTGTTCCAATTGATTCCTTCCCTGCATTTTCCTTGGAAAAACATTGAGTGCTCTGTGGTTTGTTTGTTGGTATTCCTAAGTGGTGAAGGGATTATACAAGTTCATAAAGAAAGGGTTTTTCCTAAATAGATGCGTGCTTGTTCAATTCTATTAATTAAAGTTATCAAACCATATGTCTGTAGGTTTTTAAGTGTGCAGTACAAACAGTACAATTTTCAGTGCTTTTCTGGATGTGAGTTTTTAAAGGTAAACGAGGACATGAGACACTTATTCTGTGATAGGGAACTTGAAGGTTTAATGCTAGAGTTTGTACCATCTCGGAAATTTTTTTAACTTCAGATAAGCCCTTAAAGGCCACTTCTAACAGTTGCAAATTAAAATCTTGCAGTGTAGTCTGACTTCCAGTTAGTGTTGGAGTTACAGAAGGTATCCATATAGGTGTATCTGTGGCATATTTTGGATTGTAAATAGGTAGTTTTGTAGGTGTGTAGGCACTGATGTACATGGTAGTGTAGCACATTGAAAAGTTTTAGTAAGAATCTATAGCATAGCTGTATTGGGTGTGCAAAACAGACACCAGACACCTGTGTGCTGGGGAGCAGCTTCATCTGAGTTTGTCTGAGCAATTGCCTTAGGTAAAGGGAACTGATTTAAAAATGTCTAAAAGGATTTTTTGAGCTCTATCTTGACTGAATCACTACTAGTCCTGCTGGGATCAGGGTCTTCTTTGGAGAACTCAAGCTCATCTAGATTTCCTGAAAGCCATTTTGTTGTGAAATGGTAATTTAGGTAAAGAACGACTTTACCTGTTTTCAGTTAGTGGTTTAATTCAAGTGTTGTTCTCATTTCTCATACTTTGAATATGAGCCTGGGTTTGTTTCATTCATGAAAAGCAGTAAAGCATGAATGACTTCTCTGAATTACTAGCAATAAAATTTCTATCTCAGTCACCGTAAGTCCTGCAGTATAATTGAAAACATTGCAGAACAGGACTTCTGAATCATATTGGTAGCATTCCAGGTTACACATACAGATTAAACAAAGGAAAAAAAAATAATAAAAAAAATCATTAGAAAGCATAAAGGTTAATCTTAAAGAACTTCTTTAATAGCAATGCTGTTTTTTTCAAATCAGGAAGCAAAGAGCAGTAACTCTAATGCCTGTTGTGTGGAAGAGCATCTTCCTGATTTTCTGAATTATTATGTCTCCCTTTTTTAAATTCAGCTCATCTTTTAAATGGTTTAAAAGTTACAAATAAATCTTGAAAATATGTATTGGTAAGCAAGAAATAAATGAAATAAATTAAATAATTGATGACTCTACCTATAGTAACACATCCTACAGATTCACAGTTCACCTCTTGCTTATGTTACAGTAAAGTCATATACTAAGAAAATCAGAGCTGAATTGTGCCAGGACCTTTATTACTGTTCTCCTCTTCCCTCTACCTAAAATTCTTAAATCCTTGGGCAGTTTGTTGTTTGGTAAAAATTATTACATGCTAGATTTTATAACGTAGCAAATTAAGTAAATAATTTCACTCCTTTCAGGAAAATAGAAAAATAAAAAAGAAAGGGGAAACCATTTGTTACTCACCACTACCTAAGCCTTTGATGAGATTTGAAATGTTGGAGAACTTCCACCTCTGCTAATCTTAGTGCTAATGACTGGCTGCCTGCAGATGAGAGAGTAGCTCTACCTGATTGAGGCTTCATGATCAGAACTTAATTTTTGATTTAAAATATTCTCTGTGACTTGATGCTGATGAAGATTCCTTTCTGTCACTTTTCTTCCCACTCCAACGTTGAAGTAGTGTGCTATGAATGAGAAGTCTGAGTTTGATTCTTTTCTGAAAAGGGTATGAAAATGGAAGTTTGAAGCTCTGTGGAAAAAAATTACATCAATAAATAAAAAATTTGAATGTCAGTCTCTGCCTCAAACAATTTCTAGAATTGTTTCCACATACTCAGAAACAAATTTTAAATCTTTTCAGTAGTTCTCATTATTTTCCTGGGGCTCCATTCTAAAGATATTTCCATTTTACAGTCCTATTTGCCTGCCCTATGAGTACAATTGCTGTATAATCACAATCAGGCCATGATATTCATAGGTTTTGCTGATATCAGATGATAACAAAAACAGCTTAGTTATAGAGCATCTGGATTTTTGTTTTACATTTTCTCATCTCGTAGCTCTGAATCCAAAGATGTCGGTGGTAAATAAGTTTCATATACATTGGTTGATATTGGTAAAGACTTCATCACAACTACATCTAAGAAATATTATTTATTTATTTGCTTAGATTTAAGGAAATTATGAAGTTGCAAACTCAATTATTCCAATATAGGATCTAGTAACAATAGCAGACTCAAAGTTGTACATGAATATTTGAAGATATTCTTAACTGTGAAGTATTTTATGAGAAATTTTTTACAGTTAAGTTGGATAACAGATTGCTTGGACTCCCACCTATTTACTAACACTTGTAATTCTGTTACAGGCAAAAAAAGAATACACCATTTATGTGAAGCCAAGAATTTAATCTTCGTCTGATTACAGTCTTAATGTCTCTCACATTTATAACAGCCTTATCAAATAGTTGAAATTACATGCTGGTAGCATAAATACACAAATTTTTTAGTCTCTGTCTTTCTCTGGCATTAGGCTGGCCCTCCCACTGCCCCTTGATATGGAGGTTGATGGTTTCAGTCTGGGGGTGGGTTTACAGCAGCTGGTCAGTATCCTGAGCCCTTGGCCAGAAGTATGACATTGATATTTATGATTTCTTTTTTCTCAATTTAGGACATGGTTGGCAACTTTTATATGTTTGTTAAGAGGCTTCACAGCTTGCTTATTATTCGCTGTTTTGTAAGTCCATATTGCAGCTGAATTTACTGTGTAACGTGTTTTACTTATGTTGGGTGCTTGCTCTTTGTTCTCCCTGCTTCCTCAAGGCTGGACGTACCTTGCTCCTGAGGTTGCATTCATTTGATAACCAGTAATTGGCCATCAGAGATCTTTATAACCCTTGGGCTTCAGGTATTGCTCTCTGCCAGTTCTTTCAAAGCTTTCCCTGTGCTATGTTTTATTAAGGGGGTCTAATAGGTCATTCTGCTCTCAGTAACTACGTGTTACAAATGCCAATTAGTCACAAAACATATATTGGTGTAGACATTACATCACACAATTATAACAGAGCTGATGAAAAGTTAAAACAAAGCAGGTGATAGAGATCTGGTAATTAGATAATTGCTATTGCTTGCAAAAACAAATCTTCAGGCAAACCAACACAAGCTTAGGCACAGCCCAGCAGGTCCTTTAGCCTATCTTGTTAGCTTAAGGCAAAACCTGTGGCCTGGTACAAACAGCACTTTCTCCCTGTTTACTGAGCTACAAAAGTAGGAAGTTAGTGTTTTAGTTATGCTTCGGTTTCAGGTGGACCATTCATGCTGGAATGCAAGAGGGCTCCTCAGATGATTTAATGGCACTTGCCATACCCATGAAAAGAAAGCAAAACACATTGGATTTTCAGACTCCAATCTCTTAGAATGGACATCAGTGTTTCAGAAATCCCATTTCACCTAAGGATAGCTGTCTTTATGCAGTAGACTTCACATCCACTGGAATAAATCACTTATGTCATGATCCTGTGATTCTTAGTGTTAGGCTAGTAGCATTATCCTATGAGCAAATAAAGATACATCTGGGTTTTTTTGTCCTGCTAGGGAACATTCTAATTTAACTACTGATTAGTAGGAGACTCTCTTGATCAAATGCAACTATTGTATATTCATTTCTCACTGGCTTTGATGCCAGACAGGGCCACGTTTGTTTCCACTTTGCCAAAAACAAGATGATACACTGTACTGATAAAACTACACAGTCTTAATATTACATGTTGCTATTCTGATCAAAAACTCCTCTGAACCAGATGCTGGTTTATTACTCAATTAAAGTAGTTATAAAATGCACAGCTCTCCTCCTCATCACTTTTCTTAAGCTACTGTGCTTAAAATTATGTATATTTTTTTAAATTAATAATCTTTAGTGTATGAAAGGGGCTCATGGGACCTCATTAAAGGAGTCTCAAGGAAATCTGAAGTTGGCATAATGTGACTCCATGTGACCTTCTAGCAAGGAATTGCTTTGTTTGTTAGAAATGCAAGCAATCTCTTGCAAACTTGTCTTTCCTGATAGAAAAAAGGATCTCTTCAGATAAAGCACAACTTTAGGGTGTAATAATCACATTTAATACTATTTTAGCAGAAGATGTTGTTCCTGTATCTCAGTTTCCTCCTGTGCTAAGAATTGTTCTCTGAGGCTAAATTGATGGAAGGAGTGATGGGCATGTAAAGTATTGGAGGATGTTATTCTCATTTGGCTTGAAATACTGAATGATTTAAATTTCCTTGAGGTTTAATGTCACTACAAATAGTCCTACAAATAGTAGTTTTCATTTTATGTAATGTTTTGTGTTTTCGAGATAAGTGAGCAGCCATATGATTACAGATCCTATGTTCAAGTATTAGCTAAATGCTCTTTGGAACATTCACACATACAAAATGGAATGTCTTTTTGCCTCTGAGTGTGATAAGGCTCTGAAACATTGGACTGATTCTTTCTGGAATCCTTGTTTAAAACAAAAAAATTACCCTGTTGCATCTGCCACATATTCTTTCAAAAGAAACCAATAGTGAACTTTCCATTTTGTAAAATCAGATAGTATCTTTGTCACCCTGCAGAGTGATCATATCAACTTTTTTTCCTTTGTCTTGAGATTTAAAAAAAAACACTTCCATAATTTAAGAAGTGGTTTGGCTATATCAGCTGGAGTTCAAGGAACAAACAACTTTAAAGTTGTGACTTCTCGCAGACTTGTCTAAACATGGAGAGACAGAGAGGCAATCTTAGGTGGCAAAACAGCTACAGAAATATTCTTTTGCTTGTATGAAATGTAAAGGAAAGAAAAAGGTGAAGTAAAAAAAGCTTTGTTCCAAAAAGGCATCTGTTGAAACAATTTGTCCAAGCAATACTTGATGTTAAGATCAAGACAGCTGGGTAATGATGCATGATTTTGTACACCTTAAACAAATCCTTAGTAAACTTCCATGTACTGTTCTTACCTCCTGAAATCCTTTTAGGCATCTCTCTCATGCCTCTCTCTGGTACAAAAGTACCTGGGTTGAATGGCTTAGGTTTCATATGGTATTGGGATCCATTAAGACAGAGAGTTCATATATCATTCAGTGTCTGCTGAGGGATTGCTTTTATAAACCAAGCCTTAACTGAACAGCGTGTTCTGTACCTCATCATCTCTGATACCAAAATATTTACTAAAACACCTACGCTTTGGTGAGAACCACTGTGTTAAGATGTACTAGGAGCTGTGACCAAAACTTAAGTCCCACATGAACACATTTATGAATTACAGAACTTAAAGTTAAAAGATACACCATTTCTTGTGCTTTTTAGAACTGCAACAGTGTAAATAGATGAATTAGCATTTAGGAAGCAACATTTGAGCCTTCCCTTTGAGGATTTGTGAGAATTTTATCTGCACGAAGATTATTAAAAATTCCATTCTCTTATCTTCTTTCTTCCCTCTCCCTTGGGATCCCAGGGAGTGCTTGCACCCTTTCATCTACAAATTTCCTACAAAATACCTGCATTTTCTTATCAATGGAATTTATTTAGCTGTAACTGCTTTTATTTTATGTAGTCACATTAAAAACGTCTTGTGGATATGCAAACAGCTCAGTGTCACTATCTTTTATTTATTGTCTTCATTGCTTTTCTTTTTTTTTCCTTTTTTTTTCCCTTTAAGGATTTTTTTCCTAGGCTTTTTAAGGAAAAATAAGAAACAAAGCAGACTGCCTGTCCTACCTATTTTGGCCCATTTTCTGCCTTTACTGGTCTTACTGGTGTTGCCTTGTCTTTGAGTATCTAGAAGAAAGACTTCTTTTCCTGAGAACTTCTATATTTAAATGACAAATTCCTGAGTATCAGAGAAGGCTGTCAGAGAGAAGGATGCTTTACCAACTTATCCAATTGGGAAAAAAACCCCACAACACAAAGATCTTCAGCTATAATTTTCTCTTTGTGTATGTACAACTTCAGGCTACCTTTGCACCCCTGCCACATCGTGCATTGAGGCTTGCTGGATGCCAAGGCTGCTCTGTTGCTCCCCTCTGTTGCTCCTGGCAGGCAAGAGAAAATATAGTAAGAGGCTATTGGATTGAGATAAAAACAGGGAGAGATCTCTGAGTAGGTCTCCCATCATGAGCAAAACAGACTTCACTGGTGAAATAAGTTTATTTTATTTTATTACCAGTCAAATCAGAGTAATGTAATGAGATTTAAAACCAAATCATAGAAGAACCTTTCCCCTACTTCTCCCTTTTTTCCAGGCTAAACTTCATGTGCATGGGGGCTGAGGTCAGTTCATCACACATCATTTCTGCTGCTCCTTCCTCCTCAGGGGTGGAACTCCTCAGTCCTCCTCCTGCATGAGGTCCCTCCCACATGAGACAGTTCTTCATTAACTTATTCAACTTGGGTCCTTCCCACAAGCTGCAGTTCTTCAAGAACTACTCCAGCATGGGTCCATTCCACAGAGTGCAGTCCTTCAGGGATAGACTGCTCCAGCAGCAGTTCTCATCAAACTTGCCTTGAAAGTTTTACTTGATAGACCAGATGTTTATAAATGGTCAGACATTCCAAATTTAAAATCACAGTGTGGATACAAAATACTTGCACAGACAAAATTGCCTTTTTTAGGAAAATAATAACCCTAACACTTTTCCAGCTGTTAATGTCATTGTTCTGAAAATGACAAAGGGTTGACCTGTCAAAATTAAACCTTGTATTATAAAGCCCACAGTATAAATTCAAGGCACCCATCCTGACCTTGAGCTGAAATTCTGTCATGTGAGTTTCACTTGTATATTCCAGTCATGGTTACATAGTTACAGGCAGTAAGTCCTCTCCACATTGCTAGGAATATTAGAAATACAATATCCTGTATCACCCATCCCTCTTTTCCAATAAGTTTACATGGGGGGTTTGTTTACATATTACTTTGATAAGCAAGCACAACATTCTTAACTACCCAATCCTGGAGGCATGCACCACAGTTAAATTTTCCAATCTCTGGCATATAACTCAACTTTTGTAGCTTTTAGCTATTTATGTCCCTTTTCTGGTGTGCTGAAGAGAAAAATTTTAGTAGATGTCATAATCATTGATAAACTGGGTGTTTCTTCCTGCCCTATTTGATCACTGTAGTGTGAATCAATCCTTGCTCATCTCCTTGTTTTCTTCCTCTCATAAATGGGTTTCTGTGAATGTTATGTCATTTTTTGACAAAAAAATGGGCAGAGCTGGCATGCAGAAATTTGATTTGCAACAAGACTGAGATGAGCATAGCTGTGCATAAGGAGAAGCTAAGGATCCTGTGTGTACATTGAGTAGTGAAGTCCTCACGTGCATTGTGTTAAAAAATAATTGTGATACTTCCAACTTGTTGAAACTCATAAAATGCTCCATTTGAACTGTGCTTTGATTTAATTTTATCAGGAAACCAGACTCTGTTCCTGGTCATTTTATTTTTGTTACCACAGTATTTTCTTTCCTATGATTTTTTTAAAGTTTACAATTTCCTTCTCCTTTTGTTTTCTTCATTAACCTTCTGGCTTCAATGTCTTTAGCAGTGCCACCTTGCCCCTGTACAGTGCTTAGCCTTTCTGCTGAGATGTCAAACAAGGTGTAAAATGAAAGAGCTTTAATCCTAAGGAATTTCCCCAGAGCAGCAGAGCATAGTGTTCAGAAATCCTGAGCTGAAACACACAGGCTATTGTCAATTAAAACCTAATCTGTTTTACTCCAGGGTCATGCCACCTACAGAACGGCTCTTATTTGAGGAGGTGCAAAGCAAGCCCATGGTTATTTTTGCTTTATCTTGCTCATACTGGAAACAGAGCATAATATGAACTCAGCATACAAGTAATGCTTTGTTTTCCCCCAGAAACATCTGTCTTACCAGGTATTGGCTGAAGATCAAAAAGTGTTTTCTTTGCAGAACAGAGTTTCAAAAATAAAATGTAGACGAATTAAACACTTTCTAAATAAACTTTATATAAACCAAAAACATTAAAATGTCAAAAAAAAAAGTGTTGTATGAGAGACATTGATTTATAGGGAGGTTTTTAGATTGACACAAATTAAATTGAAAATGTGAAACAGGAGATTCAGTTCTGATGTGATTCTGAAAAATGGCAGGATGGAGATTTGCCTAAACAGAGACATGTTTACTTTTGGGAAGGTATAGGGAGTGTGAACTTCTGGGTGAAAGTTGTAGTGAAGATATGTCAGAGGCCATGTGAGAGACCCACATGCTTTTAGAAAAGTTTAGAAGCTAGGTGAGATAACCCACAGCATTTAAAATGGCAACAGAGCCATACATTTGGGAAATTGAATCCTTTGTTAAGTGTACATGATTTGAGAAATTAATACTTTGAGAAAATGGCAATTATATAACTGTCTGTGCACAAAAATGTGAAAATTTGTAGGTAATTTGAATTTACATTTATTATCACAACATTTATTATCACAACTAGAAGCATAGTTTTCAAATACCTGTTTCTATGTTTCTGCTTTTCAATCAGCAACTTGTAAAAATTTTATGCTATTATTTTGATTGTCCTTTCACTTTTTGTGGTATTTTTTTTCCGCATAGCTAGGGGCTCTAACACAAGTTAAACTGATGCTTGCTGCAGCAATTTAGCTAGCTCAGGTGTCCGCCTTTACTAAAGGTCAAGTTTTCCCACTGCAGAGTTGGCAGAAACAAATATTTAGGCTTTTTGGTTGCAGTGCTATCTTGTCCAAGTGATTACAAGCTGTAACTGAAGATGATTTTGTGTTTATCTACTTGACTGTAGCAGCAGTGATTGAGGTGTGGGCACACAGACACATCTGTCAGCTCAGCTGTAACTTCTGCCCTGGGGAAAGGCAGGTCTTTGTGGTATGATAACATATTAAATTGTGTTTAAGTGCATTTTTTGTTTGCTTCCATGGGCCTTGGTCAAGGCCCGAAAAAGATGCTTATAGCACAATGGATTTTTTTTAACCTACCTTCTATACCTAGGTATAGAAGTGATGTTCAGTCTCTCAATATTGCTTTAAAGAAATTTGGGGAATGGGAGATGTGTTTGTTTCTCTTCTTTCACTTATATACAGAGGAGTGGCCTTTGAGCTATGAAGACATGGATTTTCATATGCACATTAACTTTCCATGTTTGAATTTCTCTGAATAGATCATTGGAACTTTCTGGTTAGTGTTTTGGAGGATGAGATAAAAACTGTCTGGTGCTGGCTGGATCTGACAACTGTATTTTGCCATCTTCACTGGGCTTCCAAATCCATACTCAGATCCCTTACTATGTGACTTTGTTATCAGAAGTGCGGATCACAGCCTTTCTGCTACCTTATCAGAAAGTGCAGTGATCAAAATCTCTGAACCTGTCTCTTTTGTGTGACTAAATCAATTTCCAATGGGTTTAAATACTTCCACAGTTTAACACATTTCAGCAAACAGTTCTGCTTTTTACTGCAGCTCCTAGGTTTGGACTGGCAACTCTGAATTAAAGTTCATGGTTCCTCATCTATTCAGTTTCTACCATTTCTATCACCTACACATTTGTTATTTAGTAACTGCTCTAATATTTTAAGTGTTATCTCAGGAGTGTGACTTTATTGGATTTTTCCCTCCAGTGATTGGTCTATCATTTCAGTTATCCTTTAAGTGAAAAATAGAGTAAGAATATTATGATAACGGCTTTTCAGAGCAAAACCAGGGCTTCAGCTCTTCCCAAAATTAGTTTTCTCAAATTTTGCTTCCATTTTTTATAAAACACAATTTATCAATCTTTATAATTAATGTGGGGTAACCCCCCAAAACCAAGTAAATGAGCTGCAATTGAATACTTGTTGTCTAAATGATTGCATAAGCAGCTAATACTTTCACACTATCAGATCAGTTCTGATGTACCAGTGATTAGTAGCTGCATTTTTTTCCCTCAGATTTTGATCCCAAAATGTGATAGTTCAGCTGAACCTAAAAGATTGTCTCGTTGTAGAAAATAAGATCAATGATGAACTGTAGGCTGGTAAAAGCATTACTTGTAATATAAGGCTGCACTGGTTATATAATGAATGATTGAGGATAACTTAATAAGTATCTGAAAGAGTGATCTCTGGATGGATATAAAATAATAATGACTGTTTTAATTTTCTGCATTACTTGGCAGCAGGCTTTCCACACAGTTGATTTTTCAGGTTTAAATATTATGGAAGTACATGTGTCCTCAGTATGTACATTTCAAGAACTACTTTAAAGTTAAAAAAACAACCCCTTTTGCCAAATTGACAAATACTATAGCTAGTATTGGGTGAATCTAAACATCAGGTATCTAAGAATCAAACTTTTTCTAGGTTACAAAGTAACCAAGTAACTCTGGTGTTTGCCTGTGGAAACTGAAATTCCAGATTTTCTTCCACTTTTTTAAAAATTTGCTTTTAGGGATCTCCTTTTACAACAAGAAGATAGCTCTCTTTGTCTTTCTAGAAACCTACATGAAGGAAAACATGAGATGAAGGTAACCTATGAGGGACAACAGATTTGCAGTGATTATGAAGCAGCACTCTAAAATTGATGAGTTGATAGCATTTTTATGCCTTTTTGACTATTGGATTATCTCCTCAAATTCTTACTTTCAGTTAATAAATACTTGGATAACCATGATTTCCAGCAGTTTAAAAATATATTTTAAGTTAATAATAACTGTTTCAGCAATTTAGAGGATTTTTGTCGGGAATTATAGGGCCTACATTAAAAATGTTAAGCTTCTCAGTATTTGAAACTGATTGCAAATAACTGAGTTACTACAGCAAAATAAATTGCCTGTTTTCCATCTGACTTAATCCTCCTTCCTTTGCATTTGCATTTGTAATGAATGAAGCCACATGCACAGATCATTAGTGTGACCCAGCTGAGTGGTAACTCCTTGTGCTGCAGGAATTCACTTTTTTCCTACTCACTGATCATACCTCTCAAAATGGAATTTTGAACAACCTTCTTTTTCCTTCTTCTGAAATAGTGAGTGATCAGGGAAGCTACATCTCTTTTCCTGCTCTTTTCAAATGGCACATTCCTAATTTTAAAGGTAAAATTGAATTCCTTCTCTTTGTAATTAAATTTATAAATATATATTTCAAGGCTTCTATTTACATGCTGATTTTAAAAGCTGAAAAGATTAATTTTGATTCATTTACAAGTAACACATCATTTACCTTTAATGATATTTATATTTCACCATCTACTTGTCATGATGTTACTCAGATTAAGGTCCTGGCTTTCCTACTGCAGTTGAGGCCTTCACGATGTGGCAATATAGAAATCACTTTTGATTTCAGTTTTGGTAAATCCATGCAGTCTTTTATAGGTGGACAATCCCTTCAGTCTTACAGCCTTGATTATTTATGGTCCTGTGTGTTTTGTTTTCATCAGGTCAGTAATATCTTATACATCCTTTCTTTGCAGTAGTCTAAATGAAAACTCTCAGGCAAAAAATAATTGAATCCTTAGTGCTCTGACAGACCCTTCTGGTTTTCTTAAATTTTACTGGGTTTAAGCTTTTCATCCCCCACTTTTGGTGGTTCCCACCTCGCAGTGGAGCTGCTAGAACTAGAGGCATGTTTATTATGTCCCAGATTGTAACACTGCATACAAAACCACAGACAAGGTGGAATTTACAATAAGATTCCTGACTATGAGCTGGAAAAAATGACCCCTGTACACCAATCTCCTAAGCAGCAAGTTACCTACAAAACAGTAATTTTCTGTAGTAGCAATTTCCTTCAGAAAAGTTTGATGACTTTGACATGAAATGCAGCTTTCAAGCAGGGAGTTACACAAATGGTTGGTTGAAAAAGGAAAGTGATGGCTTTATTCCCTCCAAAAACTGATGGATTTATGAAGAGGTGATGAAAGTAGGAAGCTTCCTTATCAAAGCAATATTAGTGATACTGAATATAGGAAGGATTTGAGCCCTGAACTGCCCTAATCCACTGACCTGCCCACAAGGCCTTGAACTCCTTCAGGGACAAGGGA
This sequence comes from Toxostoma redivivum, assembly GCA_013397375.1. Classification (NCBI taxonomy): domain Eukaryota; kingdom Metazoa; phylum Chordata; class Aves; order Passeriformes; family Mimidae; genus Toxostoma; species Toxostoma redivivum. The sequence goes on from VXBI01011922.1 coordinate 2,450,020, forward strand.
TCCAAATCCAGACTTTAATTCCTTTTAAATTGCCCTTTACACCAATGGGGATTTTTCCAACTCTCTTCTTTAAAATACACAAAATTGAAACAAAAAGTTGTGTGCTGCCAGTATTTGCAGCCAAAGCCCACATCTTTTTGGTTCAGAAGAAATTTATTTTCTTCTCTCTATCCATCAAAATAATTTTACAAACTCATTCTGGAAACAACCTCCTACCCTTCGTTTACATTGCAGCAGGATTGCATCTGCAGAGAGCAAAAGTCTCTTCAGTCCTGGTTCCATTGGAATAAATAGAACTCCTCCTATGGATGTCAGCTGAAGCTAAAACATTGCCTACAAACTAGGATGTCCGAGTGTGGTTGGAATAAAATGGGGATCTCAGAAATTCATTTAGGGTTTGTTTTCCAAGTATAGCTGTGAGATTTATAAGGTAGAAGATGTTTTGTTTAATGGATTGAAATTAATAGTGTTTGAGTGTTCTTTCATCTCATGCTTTTGAAATAGTTTTGTAGCAGCAAAATTACACTCAACTAAGGTATATCTAATGGTATTTGGTTGAAGAACATGGATTTTTAAACTGTGGAATAAATAGAAATATGAACAGAGACTTGTATTTGGTTTGTTTTCATTTGAAAATGCTTCTTTAAATAGACAAGATTTTACATTTCTGTAACAAAAATAAATGAACCATTTCTTTTTAAAAGTTCAGTTAGTGATTTTTCTCTGTGTTTTTCAACTGTGGGAAGATAAATTTCATCCATCTTTTTGTTCTTGGAGAGAGAGGATGAATTAGTCCTTCAGAAAACTTACATTTTGATGTGTAAACAAGGCCCCCTCTACATGGGAACTGTTTTTCTCTGGAGTTTTAGAATCCTGTTGCATGTGGTTTGGCCTTTGTTTTGGTTGCATGTGAGAGCTATCCTTTCTTTAAACTAGGTATTGCTGTGGCAAACTCAGAGACTGAGAGATGGCTGAGAGACTGAGGTTCTCATATCTTACAGCCCTGTCTTGTCTCAGGTGACAGACATTCTACACCATTCAATTCATGTAAACCAACAACTCTTTTCTACTGGTGTCCTAATACCTGAAGAATTATTTTGGGCTACTCAAATTGAACTTTAGTGTGATGGAACAAAAAAGCAAAAATTTCTATTATTTTTAAATCAGTGGATTGTTTGGTGCTTCAAAAATATTTGAGAACTAATGCAATATACTGAAAGAAAATGATAAAAAATAACTCTTGGACTGAAAATATTTAAATGCACTGTCAATGTTGATTTAGCTTCTTTTTCTGTCTAACTAACAGGTGAGAAAGAAAAACACAGATTAGAACTAAAGAAGTGCATTCCACATAGACATATTATATGTATCAAAGAAATAAGAGCTCGTTATGAGAAATCCATCCATAATATAAACATATAAATGGGAATAGAGCTCTCTATCTGAATTCTGTTTTTAATGAAAAAAATTGGATTTAAAACGTAGATAATATTTTGGTCTAGTTTTTTAAGGAGATATCAGAATATCAAGCTTTATGGTTAATTAAAATCAAACTTAAACTAGGAGTAAAAGTCTGAGAGATCCTCAAAATTTTTAGGAATTTGACTAAAGTAGCTATGCAGAATAGCTATTAACGCCACATCCTCCAGGAAAAAACAGTGAATTTTGTTGTTTTGTTCAATGTTATTTAACAATAGTCCCCTCTAGTTTGAAAATACATTTTACTTGTTCTTTTCTAAAATAATATAACCAAGTAATTCTAAAAAAATCTTCCTAGAAAACATTACATTAATATGCTTTTTCCATTATGCAAAAATACTAGGGAATGCTTTTTAAGGACAGAATCAAGGTAGCTGCTTAATAGCATAATCATTATCTATGATTCCAAATACATTATTAGATTCCAAATTATAATTTTCATTTATGATACCTTTTCTCATAGTATCACCAGTAATGTGAGAATAATAATATCATTCTTCATGATAATTTTTTGTTTAAATTAATCATTTTCACAGTCCATTTTTGTGAGGTATGTATTTATTTGTGTATTTTGCGTAAAATTTCCAATGATCTCCAAAAAACTGCAACGTTGATTGTCCCCAAAAAATTAAGTCTTTACAACTCTTACTGCATCTTTACCAGGTATAGCCAGGCCTAAATTAGGCATAAATTCAACTATCTCCACTGGCTATAGCCAGTCTAAACTAAAAGCTGCAATATGGTGAATAATACCACAAGTTTTAGAACATACATGCTTGCAGCAGGCATGGTAATCAGTAGAGCAGTGCAGCACTTGCTGTTTGTGAGAGCAGCCAGTGAGCTCTGCTGGGTCATTATTAGCACCAGAACTCCAAGGAGTCATCCATTCTGGCAATAGTCCTCTGAAATTTCTCTTGGAGAAATTATTTACTGCTGTAAATGTTCTCCAGTTCAACTATATGTACTTTTGTTTCCCCAACTTTCTGAGCCTTTCACAGTTATTATCCAGTGGTTGGATAGACAAGCATGACAGCAGTCAAACTTTCATATAAGCTATGCAGCAAGCAAGAAAAAAGGGAAAAACTAACAAATGGTCTTCACAGACACTCTTCAGGAACATCTTTCTTTCTATGCTGGTAACAGCATAGGAGAATGCTCTCTGTCAGGGTGTATGGAGGGACTACACACCCTGAAGCATACTGAACACTGGCAGTCTGTCTTTCTAGAAGCAAGGGAGCTGACGTGCTCATCTCAGAAGTGTGTTAGCAAATCAACATTCAATGCATTGCCACTAAATTAACTTCTTCCTACACTAGCTGTATTTATCCGACAAAGGATTCATTACATACCTCACATATTCTGCTTTAAATGAACCTCACCTTTCCATGCCATGTCAAATAAAGAAAGCCCTCATATTTCTAGCAGCTTTTGGTTTTGACTGAAACATACCAGTACAAAAATCAAGAGAAAATAAAGAACTGAAACTTTTAGACTACTGTGGCTAGATTGAAAGAAACATTGTAGTAGCTACTATACTGGTTGATTTTTTTTTCCAGCTTACTTACTAATAAAAAAGAGTTTGGGTTTCAAGATGTTTGAAAGTAATACAGCACAACTCCTCTTCCAAGACATTTACCTTTGCAATAGAAAATAATTTGATTCAGAAAACTGAAATACGTGACAAATGTTAAATGGATTAAAAGCTGGTTCATTGACAAATTGAAAAATGTGGTGTCAATGGGCAGATATAAATTACTGGGATGTGTCTAGTAGAGTCTGCCTGAAATCAGTTCTTGGGTCAATAGCACTTAACATTTTTATCAACAGTCTAGACAGTGATATAAGACATTTTCAGTAAAGCTTGAGCAGGACAGAAATTGGTGAGGTAGTAAATAATATGTTAGATAATTGCAGGAGCTAATAAAACATATTTTAATATTGCCAAATACTATCAGCCTCTTGTGTGTGATAAAAAAAATTAGGTAGTTGTTAAGCTGTGATTTAGAAAAGGACAGGTTATCAAAGATAATTGGGTCTACTTAGACTCTTTGTACAATGTTGTGGAAGGAAAAAGCACTAATGCAATAATGTGCATATTAAAGTCAGTCTGTCAGGCAAATAAAGTGATGATTGCCTTAGCATGCTGTATTGATAAGACTGCTTCTTGAATGCCAATTCCAATTTTGATGTCTAGTCTTAAGGAAAATGAGGAAATAGGACAAATGGAAGACACTGGGGTGCACACAACCTGGAGATCAGGTTTTAAATCCTGTGTAGGTTTAATAAGTTGAGCTTAGTTTATCATTATGTATGGGTACTTGGGCGTGAGGTTTATCATTATGTATGGGTACTGGGACAAGAAATACTCTCAGCATCATGATAAAGGCACAGCAAAATTCAAGGACTGGAAAATTAAATTAAGGGGAAAATGCAGCTTCATATTAACTTGCAATCTGTTAGCTTTGCATATTACTAAATAGCAGAACAGCTTATCCGGGGAGGTGATAGACTCATCAGTCTTTAAAAAAAAACAAAACAAAAACCAACAAACTAACAAACAAACAAAAAAAGAATACCAGAAAAAAATAAGTAGAGAGAAAGGCAGATATAATGATTACTTTTTTTTAGTTCATGTGCTACAAGGAGAACAGTCATACATGATCTGTCCTAAGTCTAACACATATTTGATTTAAAGAATTGACTTCTAGGGAGGCATGGAGAAATTACTTCCCCTATTGTACCTAGAGCCAGATAGTTTGCTTGTTCTTTGCTATCTTCTGAGCCAGAAACCAGACCAGGCTGACACTGGGACCCAGAAAGATTGATCATCTTTCCTAAATGATGCCTGAGTATGACTTGTGGTTGCCATAGAAGTGATCAACAGGTCTTAAGGTAGGAAGACACTTTGCCCAGCCCTCAGGAGGGAAAAAGAGTAGTCCAGTTGAAGACTTTGGGCTAAGAGCTCTTTATTTCTGAAGTAACACAAAAATGTGAAAGCATAAGGTTGTCAAAAGTCCCTGTGGCCTCAGAACTTGAGAATCCTGAACAAAACGGTAGGTTCTGTGATGTATCCTTGCGTTAGTGGGACAGGGGTTTCTGGTGATTTTTTTTTTCCCAACTCTAACAGATGGAAAAATTAGAGAGGCTTTCAGACAATAATCTTCTTTTAGATTTGAAATAGCAACACAGGCTTTAAATTAAAATATGGGTTGAAAGTGATTGCTCTAAACCTAATTGTGTATGTTCATAAGTTAGACTATCTGTGAGAAGAGGTAATGGACTGAGGAAAATATGAGATATAAAGGGCATTATCACCATGAGAAAGAGAGAAGCTGGTAATCTATTGCTTTTTGGAACATGGTGGTATCAACTAGAGTAGAGATTATGGAAGAAAGAGGTTATACTATATGATAAAATCATTATTTCTATTGTTTCCTTATTTTTTAGTATTTAGTGGAATTACAAAGTTTAGTTAGGCTTATTTTCAGAAGGAGCTCAGTTTCTCTCTCTCTAACAGGCAAGAGGTAGAGAGAAAATTTAAAAGCTTTCCCACTGATGACTGACTATTCCTTTCCATCTTTAATAATTTCATAGTATGAATTTATTTTTATATTCAATAGTTGCTTAATTTCATCCATATATTTTTCAAAGAATTTGCATCAGATGAAGTATATTTTGTTCTGGAAAATGAACAGGCAGGACCTACAGACCTTGATGATACTCATCAGAAGACACAGATTGTGGGGCTTGAGAATACTGACAAGTCTGCATTTGTGAGAATACTGGCAATTCTGCATTGGTTTCTTAAATGTCATCTGTTCCTTTCAGTGTATATCACTCCACAGGGAATTTGCTTCTGAAGATAAGTTTAGCAATTCTGGAGCTATGAGTAATATGCACCTCAGGGAGCCAGAAACTGTAATAAAAACCATATTTTATCTGTTGTCCCTTTTGAAGTATGTAAGCAATATACAAAATGGACAGTGGTTTGCTTATTCATATGCCACTAGATGTTACTGAGGAATTGTTTGCCGGTTTGTGTCATGTACTTGCAGTTTGCCAGAATTCTTCTTAATTAAAAGCTTTAGCATATTTAGCTTCACCTTACTTAGGGCTATTAATTTATAAAGGATATGCTTGATTATGGTACTTAGAGTGTTTGATTTACTGTTTTTATGGATGTAATAGATCTAATTTGTACTGGTATATTATTGCTTTTAGCAGTGTGGTACTGTGCTTGCATAGAAGCAGAAAAAACACTTTCATCTTGAGACTGGTATTAAAAGTTCATTAATGATCAATGCTATTGGAAATGCTGAAAAAATAGCAGAATATATTTTTTTAAAGGGTTGCCTTTTTGTCTGTTTTGAGTGTCTCTGGGGTGTTTTTAAGGTCGCATTTAATGATGATGTTTACGATGACCATTTTCTTTCAGGAATATCAGCCTTGTAACACCAATGCCTGCCCAGAGTTGAAAAAGACGACTCCGTGGACGCCCTGGACGCCGGTGAACATCTCGGACAACGGCGGTCACTACGAGCAGCGCTTCCGCTACACCTGCAAGGCGCGGCTGCCAGACCCCAACCTGCTGGAGGTGGGCCGGCAGCGCATCGAGATGCGCTACTGCTCCAGCGACGGCACCAGCGGCTGCTCCACCGACGGTGAGCACAGCCAGCCCGGAGCATGCTGCCCCTGCTAGACACGGGCTAGAGGCTTCTGCTCGCTGGTGCTCTGTGTGACAGAGCTGATAACGAAAAGGAGGGCGCGCTGACCCCAGTAGGGAACCTAGCCTGTGTTTCTTCTGGTACTAGCATCATCATTCAGACTAAGCAAGTGTCTTTCACCACCGGTTATTTTAATTCTCTTCACAGTAATCCTGTTCTTGTAAGATCCTGTGCCCCTTACACTCCCCCTGAGTTTTTACTAGGGGTAAACTTAGGCAACATCAACATATTTCTGGAATATTTTGCTAGAATATGGAATACTCTAAGAAGAACTTTTGCTCAATAGTTTGAAAGTAACAAGTGTAAGATTCATACCAGTGTTTAAATAAATAAGGAGTTTATTAACTGGATAATTTCTATTATAAAAGTTTATCTTGTGCTTTTGCTAGTAATTCAAAGTTCTGTTTATTTCTGAGATTGAAAACCATACTCCTGCAACATCTTTTCAAATTTAGAAGACTATAAATTGGAATTACTTTATTTCAGAATTTTCTTCTTTTCCTGTCAGGATTACAGTTTGGTATATGTATAAAAAATTAAAACTAGGAGAAATTTTGACAATCACTCTAATTTTATGAATATATTTAATCGATTACCTAGTTTTAATTGTATATCTTTTAAAGTATTATTGTGTATGTTTTAAAGTATTATATTTTAGTCATAATCTAAAATATTGATTTTTTTTATTATTAAATTTTAATATTTATTGGCTGTTTTCCACTTACACAGTCTTTTGTATCTTCACAAGACTCAGGTTACCTGAAAAAAAAAAAAAAAACAGTATAGCTGAAGGCATTTGGCTTCTCTAAGTCCACAAAGAGAGAACAGTTTCTGAGTCCCTGGACTTTCTAATTCTCAGTATTTTTCAGACAGACCAACTATTGTAAAAGTCAGTTTTAAGCTCCTGCCTGTCCTAGGTTTACACATCAAGGCTTCGGTAGCCAGGGAGGCTGCAGAGTTGGCTTCTGTGATAATATGCTAGAAACTTCCATCCTTCACCCCCTCCCCCCACCCTTCATCCTGTACAAAACCTTTGTTGTTTCATTTGGCATCTGTGTCTCTTTGGAGGGGGCAGGATGTTAGCAATTTTTTTAAAAAATATATAGTAGTGAACTGTGCAAAATCATAAAACAAAACTCACAGTACTCCAGATAAGACTTAGTTTTGTGCTCTGTCATTCCCATTACAGATAATCTACAGTGTCAAATGTTGGGGTTTCATTTAGGTCTGGATAGCAAGGCAGATTTTGGCATGGAGCAACTCTTGACACAAGTGTTTCTTCTATTCTGTTTTCATCCATACTAAATTTCAGACTTGTATTTAGCAAAGATTTTCCTCTGCTAAGATTGGTGTATGACCTATCTCTTGTCCTTAATGAGACTTCAAGGTGGTGCTGCTGCTTGTTGCCGTCTTCCAGCACTTAGACATGGATGACGCGTTTTAAAAATTTCATGAGATTAAATAAGAAGGAATATTTTTCTCACCAGGTAGTGCAGACTTGGGAAAGTTATCACAAGAAGTGAAGCTACAGGAAAATCTAGGTATAATCTGGTCTGACAGCTGAAATAGCAGTAAGAAAGGAGTATCCAAAAGACAGCACATGACATAAGAGAGGAGGTCAGCAGGGCAAACCAGAGAAGAGCCAGTTTGTTATAGATCACATTGCTTCAAGAAATTTAAGCTTGGCATGGAGACACCTCTCTCATCTCTAAAGTCATGATCATAAGACCTCTCCTGGAGCTGGATGCATAAGCTGACTCCTGCAGAATATAGGCAGAAGTAACAAATCCTACAATTTTTTAAATAAAGCATTTTTTCAGTGTGCAAGTGATAGGGGTGGGGATGGTGGTTCAGGTGCATTCTTTGCTGATTAGATTGAAGATTTTTTTTTTTTTTT
>VXBI01011922.1:2458205-2518435 GCA_013397375.1 Toxostoma redivivum
GGGGCATTGTACTTTTTTGTTGCATCTTGCTGAAGCTGCTGCTTTGATTCATTTGGAGATAATTCATCACTGGAGCAATGTATGTGCCTGACCCCAACCCTGTTGCCTAGTAACAGAAATGTTCATCTGGGTGAAGGATTTTTTGCTGACTAATCCCAAAACTACTGAATATTTAAGTACTTTTTATTGAGTACTTGACAAGGCAGAAACTATTATGCGTCTGTCTGTGCTTCCTAGTGAGTGCTCTTATGGCTTTGTCATTAATTTGCACTCATTCTTTGATTCTTTTTGGCCAGTGAGTCTTTAATTATTCTGTAATGAAAGGTGAAACTCGATTGGTGTTCCAAGTGGCTGCATTAACCAATGCACTTCTGGTGAAAATAGCACATCTTATGTTGAGACTGTTTGCTTAGTCATTTTCTGGTTATGGATGTCAGAACAGTATGGAATGGAACATTTGTTGAGGGAGGTGTCAGAGGACACCATTTTGATTTATTGATGAGATTAGACTTGCTGACAGCGTCTAAACTGCAGGAATCAGGAGCACTTCCCTGCTCCCAGGTTTAGATGTGGGCCAACACACCACCGCTCTACTGCTCCTTGATTTCACTGGATGTAAATACATGAATAAGAGTCATGTAGAGTAGCTGTAGGTTTTGGAACAGAGGGAAGTCATGAGAATGGGAAACCATGAATTGTGGCAGACACCTTCACCATTTCTGGCTAGGTAGCAAGAAAACATCTTAACTTACTTCCACCTGACCAGAGCCTGGATGCTGTGAAACATTATTTTCATTATCTCCACATTGAGTTGTAGCAATTTTCTGGTTTTTACAGAAAGATTAATTCTGTTACAGAATGCTTGGCATACCTCATTACCAAAGATGTGTTCTTCAGAGATCAGTTCTCTGTTCCTTGCAGATAGGAGCCATTTGTTAGAAATTTTCTCATTGCCTATAATCTCCCACTGTGCAACTATAGTCACGCCGTGTTAAACAGAATCATGTTTCAATGTCAAATGCTAGCAAAGCAAACTTTCTTTGCAGTCTGAGCTTAGAGATAGAACTTCTTGCCAGAAACCCACTAGACTCCTCCTGAGTGTGGTAAGATTTCTATCTCAATCAAGTAAGCAGTAGCATTTGCAGACTGTATTCATGCTTTTCTGATTTGAAGTTTGATTAAGAGGAAAGAAAAATAAATCTTGCTCCCTGCCTCTGGGTTTTCATATAGTGATCAGATAGGAAAGAGACAGCTATTTCAAATCAACTCATTGAGATTGTGTACGTTGTTGTACGTCTTAATGCGCTGTCTGTACAATTCAGCATTCAGAGTATAGAAATTACATTACCCTAGTAATTTAATACATACCTATGAAACATAATAAATATCTACATTAAACATGCTGGATCTCTGCAAGATTATGTGATATATAAACAGTAATCATTTTATTGAAAACATAATTTTTTTAACCCAGGGATAAATATTTCACAAGGTATGAGTGTGCCTAATTTTTCTAGGTTGAATTTATCTTACCGAAATCTAGACTCTGTAGTAGTCTGCAAAGAGAGCTTCAGCACCCTGAGGAATAAGGGATCCATTGAAGATAAGCATCTGATATGATGGGTGCAGTTCACCCTCTGGAGATAGATACTGCCTTCTTTCCATGGTATACAACCCAGACACTTGACTTTGACATGCCCAGAGTCAGACCAGGTTAGCTTCCAAAATACCTTCTGAAGGCAATTAAAAAAGGCAATACTTCTAATTTCAGTCACTTCAGTCTTAAAGAGTCTTTTGTTTGCCTTTTTTTTTCCCAGGCACCTGGAAATCTGCACCTAGATTCCCAGTGGTTGTTGCTTCCTCTATCTCAAACCTAATAACAATAGTTATTTGTGAAGGCAGGAATTACTCTTCTAGTGGCTATGATCTCTTGTGAAAAGTTTGATTAAATCTTTCCTTGTGTTACCCACAGGAAATCTATATTGCATTTAGAATTTTATACAGAATAGAACATGTGCTGATAATCAGGAATGTCCTGTAGTCAGGAGGAGTATGTTTTGAGATGTTATCTATTATACTGTCATACTGAAGCTAAACTGTGGTATTCTGAGTAAGAACAAAATGAATTCTGGAAGTTAGAACTGAATTTGATGATAAATTCAAGTTTGATTGACAAAGTACAACTTACTGGAACTTTGGGGTTAAATGCTTAAACACAGAAAATCTATGTACAAGAAATAAAGTTATGCTAACGTGACATCCTTCATGTGCACCCAGCCTACTCTTTGGGTATTTAAATATGCCATCTTTGCATTGCATTAATACTTGCCATTATGTTTTACTATTTCAATTTTACTATGTTTTGAAGGTTTATAAAGTTTTTATAAGTTATAGTATTTAGGCCTAAAGTTATGTAAGTTTTATTCTTCAATAATATTGTCAAATAACTTGCAGACTGTCTTAAGAAAGTGACAACACTGAAACAATCTTTGCTTATCGTTGTTACCTCTGCACTTCAAGAAGCGTTTCATGCTGTCATTTAGAAATTATTCAGGATACCTGAATTTTGGCTTTAGATCGTCTTTTCCTAAAGTCATGAACCTAGACTGCTTGGATAATTGAATTTTCTTTGTTAGGTCGGAACTGGAGGACATAAGCCATAAATCAGTCAAGTAATATAATTTATCAGGTGTCACAGTTACTTCTCTCTTACTTAGGGCTGTATTACTTAGCTACAGGCTAGACTAGGGAATTATTATTAAACTATGTGCTTTAATAAAGCCTCACTTTTAAGGCAAATTAATTGAACTTGGCTGAGAGTGTTGCAGTTTTCAAGCAGAATCAGGCCAACCAAAGTCTCATTACAGGCTTTTGCAAAGGCAGATTTTTTCTCCTGGGCTAGTCAGAGCAGGTGACTTTCATGTTAACATGTCTTCAAACAGGATTAATTTCTTGTGGATTTATGAAGCTATTTCAATTCAACAAAAAGGTTTTCAAAATTTACTTATAAATCATCAAATCACCTTGGTTTAAATCAGAATTATTTCAATTAATTGGGCAATTGTTTTCAGTTATATTGGCATTATGGAATAAGTAAATCATCAGCAGGGCAGTGCTAATTTTACTGATTGTAATTGTAATTTTACTGATACTGAACAAAGCAGAAGTGCTTAAAATGAGAGAAATCTTTTGTTTAGATGTTAGTTCATATCTTCTGTCTTCATGATTTAGAAGTTGATGATTATTTTTTCCACAAAATCACCATGACTGCTTTTACTGAAGTTTTTGCAGTACTTGTTGTTACTTGTGGAACTTTTCACTTCAGAGAAGCACAGCTGCCTTTTTAATATCATGCTGGGATCAAGTAGTTAAATCCTCTTTTCTAGCCACAGTGTGTGGCAGTTTGTTACTTGAGTATGACTTCTGAACAACTGAAAATGAGACTCTTGGTAAGCTGTAAGTAGAATTCTTGCTTCTATTTGTTCAGAGGGCTCTAAGTCACTCATAGACTTTCTGAGAAGAATTTAGTTTAAAACATTTGAATGATGAATCTGTCATAAAGGTCAGATCGAAATTTGACTTACTCTTGTTCTATTTGTCTTGGGAAAACTATTCATTGGTTTATTGATGATGCTATGACTGATCATTCTCTTTGCGGATTTTACAACTATTTCTGTAGTTGGGCTTTAAATAATGGAGACTAAGATTTTGTTTTGGCAACTAGACTTCTGCTGCTACCATGCCGAGGGCATTGGCTGTTGCATCCTCGTTTGGCTATCTATATTTATCTTGGGAGCAGTAATCTGAGAAAAGCAGCTTAATATTGGATTTTGTTGGGTGGCACAATCTGGTTTCTGTCCCTGTAGTCTGATAGAGAGAAAACTGAAAGTGGCCCAAACTGCAAACAGAAGCAGAAAGCAAGAAAACCAGAGTTTAATGAGACAAGTTAGAGTTTTCAGTTTTGTGCCACTTGCTGTGAAAGATTAAAATGCTTTTCTATTTATGCTTTCTCCTGTCAAATATGATGTAAACTGTGATAAGGCTAGGACTTGGTTCTGTATATACACTTACTTTCTGAAAATTTTTTGCTAGAACAAATTCTACAGTATAATATTTTGATTAATTTTATATTGCCCTCATCCCCTCTGCCACCTCAGTTAATAAACAGGACTGAGCTGAAGGACTCAGGAACTGGGTCCAGAACCCCAGATGGGCTAGTGCTGAGTGGAGGGGAAGGATCCTTCCTTGGCCTACTGGAAAAACTCTTCCCGGTGTAACTCTTCCCAAGTGCCTTCTTTTCCACAAGGGCACATTGCTGGCTCATGTTTAGCTTGCTTTCTTCCAGAACACCAAGAACCCTCTCTGCAGTGCTGCTTGCTAGGTGGCTGGCCTCAAACTATGGTTGCATGGGGTTGTTCCTGTGCAGATTGAAGACTTTGCATTTTCCCCAGTTGAACTCCTTGAGGTTTCTCTCTGCCTTATGACCCTTTGGTTTATCAGTCAGTCTTCACAGTCAAGGCAAACTTGTCAGGTCATTAATGTGGGTGTTAAGCAGAATTGAACCTCGTGACATTTTTGCAGCTGGCCCCTTAATGGCTGATCACTGTCCTCTGGGCCTAGTTCCTAAGCCAGCTTTCAACACATTGCACTGTCCACTTATCTAGCTCATACTTTGTTGACTTATCTAGCAGGAAGTTATGGGAGTCAGTGTTAAAACACATACTAAGTTGAAATAAGTAATATCCACTGTTCTCCCCTCATCTGTGCACCCTGTGTACTCCTTGTAAAAGGCTATAACACTGTTCAAGGAATATACAGAACAGTATTTCCCATCTGCAAACTGATCTTGTCACTTTTCATGCTGTTAATGGCATAATGTTAATTTTTTATTGTATAGTTTCTGTCTGAACAGAAAATTCTAAAAGCCTGTTTATGAACACTGTATTAACTACTGTAAAACTGTAAAAATACTGGTCCTTTTTTTAATTTTAATTTTTTAATTTTTTTTATTTTTTTAATGCTTTGGAAAGAAGAAAACTCAGGGGAACACTTGCTGCAGACCAAACTCCACACTGAAAAGATTCTTTGGAATATTTTTCTGTTTCAGAGCTAAACTACCTTTGAACTTTCCCATAGAAGATTGCATTCCCCTGTCCCCAATTTAAATCACAAGAATCTAATACCATAATATCAGATAAGGTCACACGTTTTTCTTAGAATTTTAAAAGCTACACATATCCTACTAAAATATCTTCAAAATATCCTAGCATTTTTATAAAGTGTGTGATGGGTTGACCAGCACAAAGTGATACACCCTGCAGTGATTTATGAATGGAATGACTGGCAGTCTGATCTGATTAATGCTTTTTTCATTGTTTGCATTGATCTTAATTTAATAACTTAAAAACCACCTTGATGTAGAATTCTGGTATAAAACATACTATTATTTTGTTCTCACAGCTCACTGTGTACATAAACTGAGAATTTACATGACCAGAGTGATACAAAATTGCATAAAAAGGGTCTTACAGAGCAGGAAAGTGGACCTGTATTCATAATTCACATTCTGTTTCTCTGTATTTGCTCCCTTTTTTGCATTTGAATGTATGTCATGTTTTTTGAAATGCAGCTTTTAATATCTGCGTAATAGAATCTGGCTCAGCAGGAAAAAAATAGTTACCCTCTATAATTCCTGAAAGGTTTTATCCATTTTTAGTCATTTTTATACTGCAGTTCTACTCTTTTCTTATTAATTTCAGCAGTTTCTTATTACCAGTATTTCTGTGTCAATGCATCATCATTCCAATATTGCATGTTATCAAGTGTTGAATAAAAATATGCAAGCCCTCATCTACTTTGGGATGATTCTGAATATATTTCTTGGGGAAGAAGTTAAGCAGTGTTACTAATGTCATAACCCTGGGTAGAAATAGAGTGAACACTGCAAGTAAGAGGCTCTTCCATCATAGTTATGCAGAATGCTGATCCTGTTCAGTGCAGGACTGCTGTTGGGCAGATTCTTCATGGTATTAATCGTGTCTATTTTCATGGCATTGTTCAGTAAATTTTCTGATTCTTTATCTCCATTTCATACTTCCACCATGCTTATGCCTGTGCATAGGGCACAAAAAAGTTAAAGAGTAGACACTGTGCTGCAGTTAGAGCTGCAAACAATCCCCTGCACTTCTCCACTGCTGATGATACAGTTCATCTGTACTTATGTTGGCAGTACTGAAGCTCTAGCATAGAGAGCCAGCCACATCCTCTGGCTGAAGTACCATTCACAGGACCTTCTCTCATCACAGCTATTTAAATAAGTACTTGTAATATAAGCAGCAGGTATTGGTCCATCAGTCAGAGTTTCCACTGGGAAAGGCTTTGAACTGCTTTGGCAACAGTAGGAAATCCCAGTAGTGTTGGTGGAGATGCTTAGTAATGATGCTTAGAGGTAAGGCTACAGCTCAAGAGTGATTTTAGTGTTCTGCTTAGTACAGTTGGGGGAGTCTTTTCATATGCAGGACCAAGCCCAAAAGTGACAGAGATACTCAAATGAACTGCAGATTATTAGAACTTCACTCAGGACTATAGTCAGGTCTATTGGTTGCGTGTTGTGAACAAGATCTGTGTTTCCCCTCTCACCAAAAAATAACAGACTTCATCCATTGCTGTTTTATCTAATGCCTTTTCTCTATATTAAACTTACTTAGAAAATATGTTTTCCACTTTCCAGATGATAATTTTAAAAAGTAATTTTCTATGGTGTGTGTGTGTCCAAAATGCTTATTTCTATATCATATATGTAGCTTAGAACACTTCAACTCAGTGAAAATAAACTGTTTTTTAAATTGGCCAAACATTGCTTTTCACAAAAGGGTAGTTTTGCTAGACTTTGTGAATAGTGCAAAAGTCTGTGCACAGCCAGCAGCAGTGAAGGCAGGCTGTGTGGACTAAGTGGGCAGAGCCCTGCAGGAAGACCAGGGGAGCTGGCTCCATGAGTGGTCACAGGAACCTAAATCCTGTCTCCTTTGTCACCTTCTTCCTGTAAAACAGAGGCAATTATATCTATGTAATACATTTGGAGATTTTCTAATGGTAATTCCTGTGCAAGGGAGAGATAATTTTTATCATTCCTAGGTGGAGTAAATTATATACTTCAGTCAATGCAGCCATAAAGTTTTAACTGGAATGTTGGATCCAACTCTTCACTGTAGTTCCGTGTAGTTGATTATGAAATTTTTATTATGGAACAGATTTTTGAGATTAAACTTGGGTCGGGATTGTGAGACAAAGAACAAAACCCTCCTATTCATATTACTTGCTACTAGAAGCCTAGGAGTAAATTTGAAGAGGAAAATATTGTTTTGGGGTGAGATACTGTTTTAATTCAGTATTAATTTTCCAATCCTTATTTCATTAGGATTGTCAGGGGACTTCTTGCGTTCTGGAAGATACTCTGCTCATACCATCAATGGTGCCTGGTCACCCTGGTCTCCGTGGTCGCAGTGCAGCCGTGACTGCAGTAGAGGTATCCGGAATCGCAAACGGGTCTGCAGCAACCCTGAGCCCAAATATGGGGGACTTCCTTGCCTTGGCCCATCTCTAGAGTACCAGGAATGCAACATTTTGCCTTGCCCAGGTAAGTTTCAAATGAAATTAAAGAAAAAAAAATAGCTTATTTTCAAGGTTACATCTTGCAATATTTGGTTTGGGGTCCTTCTATTTTGGATGGTGAGTTTTGGGATTGTTTTGGTTCTTGAATCAATTACAGCTCAAATTTACCTTTATAATGTGAGTGAATTTGGGTAATATTCTCATGTGATGTCAATAAATGTATTGTCAGGAGTGTTAATAATTATATCTTTTTTCACTTGTGTGACTGGTTGTAAAAATAGAATTTTCATATGTAAACTTATAGAAAAAAAAAGACATAAGAATTCTGTCAAGACGTGATAAATCTGGCCTAGTCTTTATTTAAACTCAAAATATTATTTACATCACACTAGTTGCTGACATTAAATCTATGTTAGCTTTTAAGTGTAGAATTGCACGCAAATAAGGTTCACAACTGATCACCAAATTAGATGGCTATTCAAGTGGGCCATAAAGATTCTTCTTGGAATATTGAGTTTCTCCTTAATTTAAAGTTGTTTTATGATTCTATGAAAGGGATTACAAGTAGAATATATGTTTGCAAGAAACTGCTTTGGATTAAAAATCGTTGTATTTCTGACCTAGAGGGAAAAAAAAAAATCTTGGTTTCAGTCACATCTCACCTTTTGTAAAACAGACATTCAAACTGAAAGGATTTTGAGCTTTACAGAGGCTTTATGGGAAAAGATGGGTGAAGGATATAGGAGAACACACAAAGAAAAGAAGGTACTATTGGTTTAGGAAGAGAGAATTCAAGGTAAGAAACAATAAAGAGAAGAAGGAAAGAAGACTGGAAGATTCAGTTATTTCAAGCAGCAACAAGTAAATTTAGAAATAAGCTTTTCATACATCTTTAATTGTATTAATTGTGTATAGCAGTGCTTCATATTTTCTTGTTGAAGACTTGAAGCTTTTGTCATTTATACAAGTGTGGACCTGAAGAATTACTATGGCAGTATACGTACTATGTATGTGTACCACTATTTTAAAACATACATGTGTATTAACATATACATATATGGTTTCAAATTAAAACTGTATTCCCTAAATCATGGATACACTGGTTTTTATAACGTAAGTATTTAGTCCTATCTTTTTGCAGTGCTTTCCCTAAAGCCCTCTAACAGTCACTGTCCATTCCTTGCATCAGAATTTAAGCAGATCTGTGCAGAAAACAACACTTTCCTCCTGGGAAGACACAGTTTCTTGAAAAACATGTGCTTCCATCTTGAACTGAACCTATGCAATATGTTTTGGCACACAGCCTACAAACCCAGCAGCTCTGGGAACATTCTGGCTGTTCACTGAAAGCAAACTTCTCTGCAGTTTTTTTGCTAACAGGAACAGTAGGATTGTTTGAAAACTTGAATGCCCTGAGGCACTCAAGCTCCCAGCTCTCCTGCTGGTGGGGCAGATCCATGGGGAATTTCTGTTGAGGATCCCTGTTTTGATATGGGGAAATGCCCACTGAGCCATTGAAGTTCTAAGAGAGGCACCTGGACAGAACCATCCATTGCTTTCTGGTGAAATTCTCTTGCTGCATCCAAGGAGGAAAGTAGCTCCAGTAGCTCATTTTGTAGCTTCTCTGTCTGGGAGTGTGAACATCTGAGGAGATCAAGGGAGGAGATGATGCTTCTTTCTGAGCATAGAGGCATGACCAGTGAAGGGTGTCCATGTTTTCGAGATTATAGTCTATTGGAGAGAGGTGAAAGGGAACCAACAGAGAGCCAATATTTTTCAGAGAATTAGAAAATTGTGGTCCAAGTCTTCTCCATGTGGGCGCAGCCCTAGTGTGTGTGATTCATTAGTTCCCAGACTGGAATCATAGCACCTTGCTTTTTCCAGGATAATAAAATGATAAACAATTCTGTTTCATGTAACTGCACTGTTCAAGTAGTTTGGCAGTAATTCATTAAATCAGGTTTAGAAGACCATTGTATGAACGTGTGCAGACTCCCCAGGGATGTACGCAGTACGTGAAGCAACCTCGAACATAGCAACTGCTCGTTGGTCCCTGCTCTCCTTGCCAAGGGAATCTCTCCATAGGACACCTCTGTCAGCTTCCTTGGAAGCATGTGAGTAGTGTGGTATAAGGCATCAGCTCTGCTCACAACCTCTGAGATATCTGATCACATCACAATACTGCAGTAACCAAAATGCATTCATTAAATGGACACAGATTGTCTATAAAATGGGGCTAGATTTGTTGTTCAGCCCTTGCTGTTGATTTTCAAGTTATATGCTGTCTTGAATTTTTGGGGATTTTTTAAAAGTTAAAATAAGTCAAAAGTTTTCAGAAGTGGTATTTTTAGTAAGCTCTGGAGCTATTCACTGTTACGTTTTTTGAAAGAAATTATTTTAACCAGTAAAACACACCTATAAGTTTGTTGTAGAGGCCCTAGTTGTTTATGAGCTAGACAATATCCCAGATTAAAAACCACAAATTTTAAAGCAGAAGTGAAAACTGCACTTTGAATTAGAAAATATTTTAAAAGATCAGTGAATATAAAGTGTGGTGGGCCTTTCTGAAGTGAGAAGCGGTGCCCTAATCTATCTAATAATTTATTTGGAGACAAGTTTTATTTTTCTTTTCAGTGCAAAGGAAATTTAAATAAATATGTAGAGAATGAATGAAGTATTTAGATGTATCACAGCCTGCAACAAGGAATCACAAAGTTCCCCAGCTACAGAATCACTCTTTGCCAGTAATTAAAAAAAATAGGAGATTAAATCAGATCTCAAATAAATCTGAAGGGAAAACTTTGCAAGCACTAGATGTAATTGATTTTTTTTTCTTTTTTTGAGACATGGGAGAGTAAAATATTATTGCAGGATAAGGCTTATCCATAAATTAGACCTGATTATAAACTTGTAGGAAGGAAATAAATTCTTACTGGAGAAGTACACCAATAAATTTGAATTCTCTTAATTTTTAATGAAAGCGACAGAAAGGCTAAGGAACGTGAGGAGATTTTGTTCTGACCTTGACGTGAAAGTATTTTCCATAGTACTAGAACTAAAATTGCAACAAAGAATTTCATGCTGCCTAAGATTTTCCTGAGCCCCTCTAGGGTAAGGACAGCTTCACCTCAGCTCCCTTCTGGCACAGAACCCTTTAGGAGCAGTCCAGCCTCGTCATTACACTTCCAGAAATATTCTGGTTAGCAGGCAGATGTGCGATGGAAGCCATAAAGAACCCTTCCTGCCATGGCAAGCTCAGTTCTGCTTCGCTTCCTCTTCTGCTTATTGCAGGCAACATCAACCCCTCATGATGTGAACTGCTGAGAAAAGGGAGTGATAGAGAAAGATACTGAGCACTGTTTAAGTCATGCTGAAAGTCAGTAGGACATCGTGCTTCTCAAGGAATTGATCTGGGCTCAGTGTCATCCTGGAAGATGCTAAGTGCTCTAAAGGACTAACACAATGAAAAAGCCCATGGAGCAGTCAAAGTGTACAAGGCTGTCTTGTATGGTTAAGTGACTTGCAACACTTGCAGCATATTCAATATACTTATTAATATATTAATAAACAGAAATTGGTGGTTAAATGCAGGATCCCAAAACTTAAAAAAATTAATGAAGTCATCTAAACTCTGCTTTCAGCAAGTTCTATTAAACCATTTTTTAAGCCTGCAGGGGAGAGAGAAACTGAATTTTTTCTGCGGTAGTAAATGGTCCGCTGATGGGCAGATTGGTAGCAGTCACTGAGCCTTTTGCTCATAGTATTTGAAGGCTGAATATATAATAGTAAATTGAATAGTGCCAGAAAATTGCCAGAAATTTTATCCAGGTCCTGGAAGATGATATGTCTGTATCGTTCAAGTTTTAGAATGATCTCTCATACAGTTTTGCCTTCAACTATCACTCTCCCAAATAAGCTGCAGAAATAGTTTGTGAGCCAGTGCAGGGTACTCAGTACTGTTTCCATCTGGCTAAGCTACTTTGAGTTACTATTGTCTTGCACTAGCAAATTATTCTTTGAACCTGTGCCTCAGCTCTTTTTTATGTCTCAGGGATGTGAACAGCATTAAGCTGGCAAGAACTGAACTGAACTGCCTCAATAACTATGGAAAGGATCTGTGAATGCTCACTGACATTTCTGTTTTCTTTGAGTTACTAATCTGCAGTCAGTAATAAAATGAATCTAAAATTAAGGTTTTGTTATCCTTGGGGGTTTGCAAGATATTTACATTATGAAGAGAAATAGATGATGAAGAGAAGTTTTGTTTGAATGATAGATTCTGCAAATCTACAACAATTACAGGAATTTGCTGACTATAAGATATGTTTGCCTGACAATAATACAACTAAACCTAAAGAACACTGTCCTAGTTCACAGTATTGCACATCTCTTCAGTTATTTCTGTAGAAAAAGACAACTTTTCTTCATTTGTGTTTTGTTTTGTTTTGTTTCTTGTTGCCTTCTCTTATATTCCTTTGCATAGGGACACTTAGCTTAATTAGACATTTAAAGCAGAGCTGTGTGAGCACCACTGAGTAGCATGAGCTAGAGGAGTTCCTGTTCTCTCTTGTCCTCAGGGCATAGTGGAGGATCAGAGGGAAAGGACAGTTGCTATCTCTTAGATTTGAAATTCTGATATTTCATGACAATATTTTGGGATTTTACCAATTTCATATTTTTATTATAGCAGTTCAAGTTTAGTTTAGTTGTGACATTTTAGCTTAGAAGATCTGAATGAATTCAAATATCACTAAACTTGCTAATAACAATAGTGAGTTTCAGATATACAGAAATCCCTGAAAGACTATCTGTTATTTATGCATCCCCTAAAGACAATTGCTTTTTATTTATTTTTGTTTTTTAATTTGTTTTCTTCTTTATTGTTTTCATTTCCCTCTATTATTCTTTTCTTTGAACTCATTCTTGGCCACAAGAAAACAAGAATGTATTTAAAAGAATAAAATTTATCCTGCAGGAGCTTCAGAAATCAGGAGTAAAAAAAATTACTCCAGTAAATGGAGTCTGAAGGCCATCTCATAATGATCTCTCTGATCATTATTCCACTGATCTCTCTAGGCTGCTTCTATAGCCAGCAAGAAGAGGGATGAACTGCTCTTTGGAGCAACTATTGGTTTTCTGACTTAAAAGTCTCAGCTACAGACTTAAACCTGAGTGGACCCTTAGATTTTGTTATTCTTTTCTTAGAACTGTTTGTTTGCTTTTTGTTTCTGCATTGCACTATTTTGACTGTTTCATCCAGCATTGCTTTTATGAATTAAAGATATCATAGAAATAAGACTTTGCCTTTGTAAACTATGATGTAAAAGTTGCTCCTTTCCCACACTGACACATGCAGCAGTATCCCACAGAATTGGGAAAAAGCAGTAGACTAAGTGGTGCGGAATGGGATGATCACCAGGTGTCTGGAAGGGAGCAGCAGGCTGCCCAACTTGCAGACAGTTTATAAAGGAGCCTGCAATTCTGTCTGTGTTCTCATGGAAGCAGGTGAGGTCATTGTGTCTGCCCACACTTCCTTGTAAAACCCAAAGTGCATTGCAGGGTATTCAGTTTACTTAATTGTCTCTTGGAAATTTGCCAGTTGCGTGGATGTTTGGTCGTGCCCTCAGGAGATCCTATTTCTCTATGCTGTTTCTTCCTGGTGCATCCTCTTCCCTATGGCATGTGTTTTTTTCATTACAGTGAAGAAATACTTATTAACCTCAATCATGGCCAGTAGGCAAAAAGTTGTTTGCTTTACTGCAAAGGAAAGAGCACTGGTTGATAGCACCCTCCTAGTTAAAAAGAGCCTTCTTCCTAAAGGGACCAATCTCAGCAATTGTCCAAAATGTAAAGACTCTTTAAATCTTTCATTGTGAAACTACTTTAATGACTTTCTTTTGTCCAACATCTCTACAAAATTGTTATGTAAAGAAACGGTAGTGACTGGAACTTTCCTTGCTGCTGTGTATTTTTCCTCCTATAAGAGGTAGAAATAACATTAAGGGCTCCATGACAAAAGGAAAAAAAAGAAAAAGAAAAAAAAACAGATGGTGCTTTGTTGCTAAGCAACTTAAAGAAAGATGAAAGAAACCGCAGAGCTCTATTTAGGTCTTGTAAAAACTCAAGCAGTAAATACCCACTCCTTTGATCTTATTTAACCATGATGATGCCTTATTATCCTCTGTTGCTGAAAAGAAAAAGTAAGTTCTGGGGACAGATAAAAGAGGTAGTTACAATAGTCCTTGAAAGGTTAGAGGCAGCCTGTCAGTAAATAGTTGCTTAAAAAATCCAGTTATAATTGCACTGTCCAACTCAACTAGGATGAAATCTAACATTGTCTATTATATTTGTCCTTCTCCACCTTCCCCAGACCCACTTCTCCCTTTACATCTGAAGACACATAGTACAGCCATGTTCACTGCAGCTGTGGAACATGGTGACGTTCCTGGTGTCACATTGGTTTCTGTGTTCTCGGCCACCTGTAGATCGATGGCAATTTCAAATGCAGGTGCATTTGTAATTCTCATTCTGTTCCATTGAAAAATAGGTAGGAAAGTGTTGGGGGTTGCTGTCTCCATTGCAGTGAACAATGCACTGCCAGTGTTTGCAGACAATTTATGTTCTGTGTAGTTAATCTCGGGCAGAATCAATTCTGTTTCATGAAGGTCTATATGCTGCAGCAGACATGCCTCTGATCATTCATTTGAGCTAGTCAAAGATCACTTTAAAGAAAAAGTAAAAGAAGAAGAAAGGGAGTATCGGGAAAGGTAAAGCCTTAATAGCATATGAAATAAATAGCTTGGGTAACAGCTTCTGCTTTTATTTGACATAATTTAAAAAAAATGAAGAAAGAGGCAAGTTCTGAATAAAAGATACTGTGTCTCGAAATTGTTATAAAATTGCATAGTATATTTCATCTGCACTGAAGACAAATAACCTATGGCTTTCTTTGATATGAGTTTGCATAATACTGCATTAATAGAGATCTCAGGCAAAAAGACATATTTGTTTTCCAGTGAAAAGTATGAATAAGAAAAATATGAGTAAGAGAACAAGTCAGATACTCTACTGAGATACAGCACTTATTTATGATAGGTGGTATAAAACTCTCTCACGCATGATGATTTGTTGTATGATGTAGCAATCATTGAATTCCTTAATAATGGAAATAATTTATTTAAATTGCATATTTGGAATATAGTACCAGATTATAAAAATCTTGTCTGTCAAATCAGGCTTCAGAGTCCAGATAAATTAGTTGCAAGAGTTTTCACAACTACAGTTTTTAGCAAGGAAGTGCCAAGTGCATGTTTTCTTGATGTTTTGGATGACGTTGCAAACAAAAAATGCAGGGAATAAAATGCAGTATATTCAACAACTTCAGTTACAGGATTAGTGAATAATCTTTGGTTTGCAATAGTGAATTATCTGTTTGATTAGCAGTTGAGAACCTGAAGCTATACTATATCTGAAATGGCATTAAAAATGCATGTATAGCTTTTAATATAAAAATTCTCATTTTCTCAGTGTTGAAGAGTTTGCATAGAAATCATTCTACTCAACTCACCAAATGCATTTGTGATATGCAATCATGCAAAGCCAAAATGAGTCTTTTTTTAATGTTCTACATCTCCTAAGACTAAATCTAAATTCAAATACCACATAGATTTTTTCATTGTAAGCTAATTTTTTAAGATGTTTAACCTTTTTTTTATGGTAAGAGATAATGATGGAATAGCATTTCAGTAAACCAGTAGAAACAATCCCTTGAAAGGTTTTTTCATTGATTGAACAGAAAACATCAAAAAGACATGGTAAATACTTTACTTCTGCAAGAATCCAAGTGATAATGCTTTAAATAGAGGTTTGAAAAGAAATTTTTTTAGCACATGAAAATTTTGAATGTTTAAGGTTTTGTCTCAAAAAAAAAAGATAAATTAGGAAAATACTGAGGTTGTTTGCAAAAGGAATACTTCACAGGGAGAAGTACATCTGACATTGTCATGTGTCTAGAGATACAAAGTCTTTGGCAGATGGGCTGCAATGTGGCTGTAAATACCAGAAATACATCCTGGACTGGTAGCTTTAAGAACAGGGGTTCAAAGGAGCCGGGCTGGTGCAGGCAATGAGGTGAACTTTCATTTAAATCTTGGCTAGTGCCATAAACCATGTGACAAATGGGTCTCCCATGAAATCTTGCCTATATTTCAGAGGAATGTTGAGAAAACTCTGACTGGAGAATAGCTTGACATACTTGTATTGGTAAATGCAAAAGGGGGTAGGGAGGGGAAGGTAAATAATAATATTTATTCTTCAAAAACTCATTTTAGAAACCTAAAGTGGCAACTCCTTTTTGTCAGTGTCTGTTGCTTTTTTAAACTTCTGCCATTGTCCTATTTCTGACATCTGTGGTAGAGCTATGTTAAGACTGTAACATTATATTAGCCCATCAAATCCTACAACTGTGTTAGATCATTTGAAATGGGTTGTAGGGTTAAAGCAATCTACCTGGGTTGTGAAACAAATTCTGGATTCCTTCATCCTTCTGTTTGCTATTATTTGCCTAAGTTTTATTTATATCAATAAAAAGCTACTCTAAGTTTACAATATTTCTGCTAAACAAGCTTTGGTATTTTGTTTCCTCCAAACTAAGAAAATAAAAGGAAAAGAAAAGAAAAAAAATATTTTTGTCCTGAAAGATATTATGATACCCACTAAAAGTGTCTTATATGTATGAGTAATTTTCTTAGGCTTTTCTAACTCACCAGGACCTATGAGAAAGATGAGCTGGATTATGTTGTGTCTCACAGCAGCTTGGAAAAACACAGTATTCTTTGTCTTTCCAGTGGATGGCGGTTGGTCTTGTTGGTCCTCTTGGTCAAAGTGCTCAGCAACGTGTGGAGGAGGGCATTACATGAGAACGCGCTCCTGCACCAACCCGGCGCCGGCATACGGCGGGGACATCTGCCTGGGGCTGCACACGGAGGAGGCACTCTGCAACACACAGCCATGCCCAGGTACAGCCACCCAGCCCACCCACCTTCCTCCTCTGTGTGCCACAGGACAAGGCCTGCCCACTCAGGCTGCAGAATGTCCTTCATCCATTATTCAGAAGCAAATAATTCCTCTCCCTTACTCAGTGCGCAATCAGCTCTTACATGCTGCAGTAAATCAAGAACTAGTAGAGTATGTTCTATAGGACACTGCCTCCTTCCTCCCTCTTTAAAAATTAAAATCTAAGTTACTATATCTAACTCTGGATTAAGTAAAATGGTGTAATATTTGAAGTGGACCATGCAAATGGTTTATGAGACTTTTAATAAAAATATCACAAAGAAGTGCTTTTGTTACAACATCAAACATTCACAGCAAGCAAATTGCCGATGTTTGTATTCAACACGTGTTATCACTAGGTCCTTCAAGTAGATAATATTGGCCTCATTTTCATTTAAAACACAAAGAAGACTTTCATGGTCTTTGTAAATTTTCTTCTTCAACTTTGTATGTTAAGGAACAAAGATCTGATCTTTTTAAATGACCATGGAGTGCTTAGTAGTTTAAATGTCTCAGCACTCCTGCTAGTTGTATGATATTATGGATCATGTCTATTTCTGTAACTTTGACTCTGCCTTTTGACTCACATTAAAGGAAACTAATTTTTTTAAAATTAAATTTAAGTGAGAAATTGAGATTAAAACCACATAAATTTTCATTTACTGCTGATTAGTGGATTATAGGCAACAGCAAAAGGAAAAAACTCTGATGCCACACTGTATTATTTGCTTCACTTAGAGTTCCTACACTTCATAGCAAAAGTTTTCTGCTCATATGATGAAGCTGTGCATGCAAGGGCAAATTCCTTATGAGTTTGAAGGATCATACTTGCTATGATTCTTTCCTTTTCTAGGCACTACATATCTTCCAGCAGAATAAAAGCATCTACTTTGTGAAAATTGAAGCAAATTGGGTTTAAAAAAAAATTGGATTAAAATTAAAAAAAAAAAAACCTAAACCAAAAACCAAGCATAGAAATCAGTTGATTCTTTGATTTTTTGAGACAAATAGTGTACATTTGTATGTAGAAGTTGCATAGCTGCCTTGAAATCCTTTGAGGCATCTTTGAAAGGTCAGAACTGGAGTGTTCATTGTGCTAGTATTGTAGCTATTTCTCTTGTGCATTGTTTTTCTACCACCATCCATTTCCCTATAAATGACAGTTTGCAAACATTCATAAATAATGTCTTCATCTTATTTTGACCTGCCTGTGACCTAAATTTTAGAGCAGATGGAGAATGGAGGAGAAAGTTGGTTCCATCCATCTTGGTTCAAAAAAGTGGAAACCCTTATAAAACAATAACATTTCAGAGGCTTACAATGTATTTTTCACATTCTGTAATATATTATTGATATTTCAATCCCACTGAAAATTTGCCATAGGTTTTTGAAACAGCACATCATCCACTAGCTGTGAGAATGGTCCTTGCCTCATGTTTACAATATAGATTTCCAAACTGCTTTTTGTTGCCCTTATTTCACATGCATGGGTCAAAAATAACCGCAGTGCTTCATATATCAAGTTTGGACAGGTGCCTGAATGCCTGCAGAGCCATTTTCTTGTGGTAAGGATCAGGTGAAGAGTGGTTCATCCTTGTGTAGATCTGAAAGCATCATTGCTGACATTCACTGCTTGAGTGACATGCTCAATATATGAGAATAGTAATGACACTTGGCATCTAAGAACAGCAAACCAGCACTGAAATGAATATGCAAAAAACAGAAATTATTTATAACATTTCCTAAGTTGTGACAAGAGCTAAAATTTTTTGGCATTTGAAATACTCCTTTTTCCCCCTCCTCCCCAAACAAAACTAGCAGCAAACAGAACTTTCTGGAATCCTGATACAAAGGATTTGTTGAGGATATAGAGATTTAATGGCTAATCCAACTGAAAGTATTCAAGTGTGCACTTAAAAGAAAGTAACAGGCTTGTGTCTTCAAAACATATCAACTTTTCTCATCTTTCATTTTAAAAGCTCTCTCATTGAATTTGTAGTTTTTATTTTAATTCACCCAAATGCATTCACTGCAATATGAAAGGAAGCACTGCAGGATTGATCAGTAGTGGCTGATTATCAGTAAGTGTAACCTGTTGCAGTGTTATCTGCAATATGTTGCATAAAACAGTATTTTATAACTTAAGTATTTACTGCTTCTGTAAGGTGAAAATACATTCTGTCCTTGGATTGGTAACTTACACATATAAATAATGGACAAAGCAGCTGAGCATTTAGAGATGGTGGTGTAATACTGCATGAAAGAAATTTAAATATTAGATTGATTAATCTGATCTTTCTGCAGTGCTGCCTTAGGAATGGCTTTATCTTCACCTGGTTTCAAAGGCCAGCCAAGACTCTGTAGGAAGTAGATACATGTCATGATTAAGTCTTGCCGTAGAGGTGAAAAGCAGTTCCAGGTTAAACACCTTTCCAGTCCACCCTCTCTTTTACATTCTCATGACTTGTGCAAAGAACTGAAGAGCAAGTTGAGAGGAGCCTGCCTGAGGTGCAAGAGCACCTCAGATACTTTGAAGAAACAGAAATCAAAGGAATGAGGCAAGATAGCTGTCTGTACAAAAGCATGCAAAAGCTATGGGATCCCCTTCCCAGTGATGGCACATTGACAATTTGAAGTCATACATGTGTTAGTCTTACTTCTCTGCAGCTCTCTGAGCTCCCAACAAGCTCCTCACACCGCAGGTTTGGTGAGGACCCACCATAGCAGGGGTGACCCTCTGTTTCATGCCTCAGTGATGTCCCCCCTCTCCTCCTCTGTGATTCCATGTGCCAGATGTAGCTGATCAGCCTGGCACCAGACCCACAGACTCCCTGTCCTGTAGTGTCTGGGTGCACTGCAGGACTCACATGGTCTCTTTATGGGTGCCCTAAGGAGCAGGAGGGAACAGTAACCTTGCCCAGTCACCCACATATGACTTAGCATGATCCCTCTGTACTCTGAAGTTCCTATTTCATCATGGAATATAGCTTCTTCAGCAAAGAATCTGGCAGGTCAAAAGCTTGTTGGAGAAGATGGGGCTGCAGAGTGCACCAGCCAACAAGATACATTTAGGATGCCCACAAGTATTTTGGCACCTGCTGCATATATTCCCATTATACCAGGACTGGACAAGAATCTTAGCTCTGGCTTCAGCATGCTCTCTGCCACCAGTGAGAACTGGGACAAGATTTGTAATGGGCAACATTCCTTTAAGCTTGAATGAGCAGGGCTTTATTGTTACTTGAGGTAAAGATCCATATACTTATTTTACTTAGACCCAGAAGCTGACACTGGATGTGCCACACTAAGTGATTAGGAAGTCTCTCCATTTGCTTGACTCCCAGCTCAGCTCTCCTACCCCCCTGAATTAGGATTGGACTCCATTTTGGGATCTGCCTCTGTGCTCCTAGTACCCGCTCTGCAAATGAGCCCCTCCCAGGACCTTTCCTGGGAAACAGAAAAGCCAAAGGACAGAGCTGAGTATTTCTGCTACTCACAATAACAAGATCTTACAAGCTGATTGTATCAAGGTATTTGTCCTGTTCTTCAAAGAAGGCCTCATCCAGACAGTTACTAATTGTTCATTAAATATCAATATCCTAGTTCTTACCTGACCTGCTAGGTAAGTCTATTTAATAAGCAACATCTATTGCTTGACATTTTTCAAGACTGCAGTCTCAAATATTCCTGTTGAAGTCTGTTAAATTTTAGAGGACTGAGAGTTTTAACTTCTTTCCCGTGTGAACAAGGGGAAAGTAATGAGTAAATGTGAACCTTGTATTCTGGAATTATACAAGGTATTGGAAGGCGCCCCAAAGAGTGTAAAATGTCCTTGACTTTCCACCTGATTAACAGTGTCAAAAAAGTTCACTGACTCACAAATTGTAATGTTCTTCAATCTAACTTGAATCAAAATTAGAAAATACACAGTTTTTCATTTGAAGCAAAATGAGATTTGTAAATTTGCTCCATATTGGCATAAAATCACTTAAAATTTTGACTTAAAGGCAAGTTTGGTTTGGAATAGTAGAACACTATTTATTCCATGTCAAAAACTCTAAAACCTGTATTTGTGGGGAAACTGACAGAAGAAAGGGAGTTTACCTGAGCTCTGTCATTCCTATATTTGTCAAACTATGAAGGCAAAGCTTGGCCTTGAGTTGTTAGAATGTTGAGTGCAGTAAACTCAAACCACCTCATGGGAACGAGATCAATTCACTTCATTTAAGGAAAGTATCTGAGATTATACAGGCATGAAATAAAAATATCTTAATCAAAGCTATCAAAGCTACATGAAGAGAGGAAGAAATATAGAAAAGAAATAGAAGGTGACAAACTGAATGGGGAAGAGGAGAATTTACAGCCAAGAAATGAACCTGAAACAGCAAAAGCTAAAAAAGAAAACTAAAAAATCTTCCAGATGCTTCTATTTTTGCTGTTAAATACACATCCTGTTTCAGATTAGAATATATACTCTTGTAGTTCTCATCACTACTTGTCAGGCACATAAAAAAAAATGCAGTGCCCTTGTCCACCCTAATGACCTAGACTGGAATTAATTACATAGCTTTCACTCTTTCAGTCACCCCCACAGAAGCCTCCAGCTTCTCACTTCCACACACAAGGCCATGGCAGAAGCCAAAACCAGGAGACATCTGTGGCAAATTTACCATCACATCCACATTTCAGAGACTTCTGCCAAAGCCAAACTACGTTCCTTTTATTGGAATGAAGGAGCTGCCCTCTGCTATACGGTGGTAGCTGGGGAGTCCTTTCTGTCCTAACTCAGGAATACAGCCTATTTCTCTCTCACTCAGTGCACTTGAACTCCTTAATCACAGTGTGTCTGTGTGTGTGTCCTCTCTGCCTGCTGCAGACAGCTGGTCCGAGTGGTCCGAGTGGTCTGACTGCGACTCGTCCGGCTCCCAGACCCGCGCTCGGCAGTGTGTCATTTTGTTTCCTGTGGGCAGCCAGTGCACGGGCAACGCCTCCGAGAGCAGAGCCTGTGCCCTGGACTCCAACTTCATACCAGGTGAGATCAGCCACCTCCTTGAAGGATTTGTGAAATCTCTCGAGGTTTCAGGACCGAGGCATAGCACTGTTGCAGACTGCACTCTGCAGATCCACGAGCTGCAGCAGAACTTGCCTTTAGTCAGCACAAGGATGTCGGTCTACTGCATAGAGACAATGTTGTTAGATCTGGTGTCTACATAAAAATCTGTCCCATGGCACCCAGTACTGTGGAGCTGTCCCTACTGTCATTGCCTGGGTCTTTGGTCAGTCACTGTCACAGCATTCTGCAGTTCACTCCCATTAGACTTGGTAGCAGGAGATGAGTACACACAGCAAGCAGAAGTAGTTTGCTTTTTATTTTAAGTGTTTGTGAGACTAGGATTATTAAAGAAAAGTTGCTGTCGGTTTTTTGGTTTTCCTGTACAAAATGGGTGCTGTGGTTGTTAATCTGGAAATCATTTCAGTCTCTTGCATTTATAACTGCTCAGAAAGGTAAATACTTTTAGCTTTGCCTCAAGTCCTTATCTCCCATGACTGCTAAGTACCTGATGGATAGTCATGTTATGTATTATTCTGTAGTATTTGTGGAAACTCATGACTGTACTTTTGGTGTTAAATCACGGGAGTCATTTAAATCCACACAACAGTATGGGTGGTCACAATGCACTGCTGTTAACAGTCAACTTTCTCCCTGTGTACATTAAAAAAAGCTAGGGGTTTTTACACAGACAGAAAAATTTACATTTTAATGTATCATTTGAAATCTAGCTGTGTTTGTTCAGTGAAGCAGCCTTTTCTTTGTGTGACTATACAGTAAACTATAGTACAATGTAACAAAGACATCAGCAAAGTTAAACTCTGTTTTATGGATGGTGCATAATGCTTTAACTCCCAAAGAGTATTTTCCTCTAAAACCAATGTGAAAAATGTCAGTGTGAAAGCAAAAACTTCCACATTGTATTTTCCCTTTTCTAAAGCTTTTGAAGTTCTATTAATATACACATTCTGTGAATCTGCATCTTAATCCAATATATGCTCTACATCTTGTTTTGGAAGGTAGACATTTTCAGAATCTGAAACAAGCTACCACGTCTCTTGCCCTTCTGGTTTGTTTGCTGCTCCTCTTCACATTACCAGTAACACAGCAGATAAGGTCATGCCCATTATTCCCACCTAGGGAATCAAGATTTAGTTCACTTGGCTTGCTTTTTCTCACCCAGGTCTTCTAACTGAGGAGTTTCCTCCCTAGGTCTTGGCTGAAAAGACTAATCCCTGCAGAAGTGGCAACTGGGCACACAGTACTAGCCCATTTCTGTATCTTTTCCCTCACTTCATTTGTTGCTTGGAAAGACGTTATCAAAGAACTTAAAATTCTGCTTTTTTGAAATCCAGATATACTGTGCCAGCCACCCCACTTGTATACAGGTGATCCCTGACCCTTTCAGAGAGGTTCAAGAGACTGATTTGTAAGGCAGAACTTTCCTTCATAGAAACTGTGGTCTGGAAGTAAGGAATGGAAAAGCTTGATTGACAAAATATTTTATTCTGTATTTTCAAATTAAAAATGGTAAGGATACAGGCTGGAATTACATTTTATTAGTTTACAAGTGAGACCTATGAAACTGGCAGTCGTCTTTTTTGAAGATGTATAAATTCCCACTTCTCACATTAGTGCTAGATGAGACTTGTAGAAGTAATGAGCACATTTGAACACAAGGTAATTAAACTGTAGTTAATTTTACTTCAGTAAATCAACTCTTCCTCCACAAGCCTAAACTCCACAAAGAATGTTTCCATGTTCATTTCATCCTTTTCATTCCAGAGATGTTTTGAGGCAAGTATTAAAAATAAGTTGCTGCTTTTGTTTCAGAAACTAAGGAACCTGAAGATATCATGGGTCCTTTCAATTAATTCTACCACATAGAAAAAATATTTTTTCCTTGAATTTGAAGTGGATGTAATAGAATGAATTTTTAAATCCTTGCTGTGTTAATCTAACTAGAAGTTCTCTGTAATATTTTTTCTCCTTGGCCTAAAGTGGTTTATTTATTTTTCTAGAAATATCTGTGGCACGATCCAGCAGCATAGAAGAGAAACGATGTGGTGGTAAGCTTTTCAGCTCGAGATATCTATTAAATGCTGAAATATTGATTCTCCATTTTTTGCTTTTGTTTCACCTTTTGCACTCCCTTAGTATTATTCTACCTTCTAAATGCTGCATTCTCATTATTTACACTTTTACAGAAAAAAGTAGTTACTTGAACAGGAAAATGTAGTTACTACAGGATTTCTCATTAAATAGCCATCTGTCATTGGTGACCGTTAAGAGTAGAACATGCATTATAGGATGTTTTTATTTTCTTCTTTATCAGTGTGGCAGTCACCCTTGTACTCAAAAAGAAATATCTATAATAATCTAGTTATCAGAAGGTCAAAATATGTAAATTTGTTGTTCTGCCTTTTTAAGGATAATAAGTCCACAAATCTCTTTTAGACTCCAAATAAACAGCAGAAAAACAGCCTGCTAATAAATTTAATAGGCCAGACACTATCTGGGACTCATTTCCAGTTTCATTGCCAGAGACAAAACTAAAACGTAAATAAAAGGTTCCATTCTGGAGCGTTGTGATGCTAGAAAAATAGATCTTGAAAGGAAAAACTTTTAAAGTCACTAAAGAATCAGAAGAAGAAGGAGGAAAATGAACTTTTTTTTTCTGTGCTGAGCTATCACACTTAGTCTGTGTCATCATAGTAATAGCTCTGGCCAGTTCTAGTATTCTTCCATGCACAAATAAGCTGCATTTTTAACCTAGTAAAGGACAATGAAAACACAGAGGTTATGCAAGGGTACTTGTGCATATGGTAACTTGTTATGAGAGCCAAGATAATGTAATTTGATTATTTAGCTAATTAGCAGTGGTACTCTGAAAACATTTTGCCAAATTCTACAGCACTGGGAAACCCTCATGAAGGTGTAGAAGGATGTTTTAGTGATAGATTGATATACTGACACAGTCAGCTGAGTCACCTAAATATTGGTTTGTGTTTCTAAGTACTGAATAGGCATGTAAAGTTCCTACCTTAAGTTTTATGAAAAATGAGTCCCATGTACTGGTCCATTTTTCTGTATTACAGTGAAAAAGATCTAAGAGATGCTTCTAAGACTAGCACCAGTATATCAGTTTAAAATCCTTCATTTGTACATTTAGGCAACAACAAACATATTTTCATTCATGCTAAGATGAAATTTCCAACATGAGGTTCTCAGTGATACTTCTTCCCTAAAGTAAATCAAAAAGCACAGTCTGAAATTACAATGGGAAGCAGTGCAATTTGTTTATTTTGAGCTAATCCTACTGGTGCCATTTCTGATCTGGTATCTCTCTGTTCAGCAACAACAGGGGATGATTGTGCTTTAGGTTCCCTCCTATAGTTTCATGCAGCAATTGGCTTCCTCTCAGTTTAAATCCCTGTGTAGGTGGAGAGGTTTTCCCATGGTCTGATGCCATTGTACCTTTGAAGAGCAGAGCACATAGGAGAGTGCTGGACTCTGAGTTGTTGACTTTGCACTCTCTGGCTGCCATGCTTAAAGGTGGATTAAGATTCAGGTAGTCCATCTCTCGCCCCTTCCCATTTCCCCCTAGAATGCTACCATTTCTTCCTCACTCCCTCCTAAAGAAAAAATTCCAAGAGCTGGAGAATGCCAAGATACAAAAAGAATGGTAACCAGCAAGAATCAAAGCACAGATGGAAAAACGTTTGCTGCGGCTTCTGGGACATGCATCCAATAAAAGGAATACAGAATATGTTTCTGGAAAGCAGGAATGGGGTTCAAAGATATCAGGATTTTGTCAGTTCTGCCACGAGTCACTACGTGTAAGAGAAAAAACTAATAGCAGCAGAGGAGGTGATACTGTAGTTCACTGAAAAAGGAAAAAAAAACTATTTATGTACACTATATACATAATTTATATATAAAAAGGCAGTGTTATACAGTCTGAAAAAAAAACCCTGATAAACTATTCAAACATACGGAATGCAATTAATTTTTCTTTTTTTTGTGTTCTGAACTTGTTTAAGCATCTTTCAATGATCTCTACTTACAGAGATGTATGGGTATCTAAGATTCTTATAATGGTCCCTTCAGGGAGGTAAAATGAATTTACCACTGTAGGGATAAACTATTTCAATTGAGATGTTTCAGGGAAACACATGAAAATTCCTTTATCCTTATTTGAATCAAACTCTTGTCCACATTTTTCCCCGAGCTGAAACTTTTACTGCTGCTGCCTTAAAATTAAGATTGCCTTCTTCTCTGCACTCTGCAGAGTTCAACATGTTCCACATGATCGCAGTGGGATTAAGTAGCTCGATCCTTGGCTGCCTTCTGACCCTGCTTGTTTACACGTACTGCCAGCGATACCAGCAGCAGTCCCACGACGCCACTGTCATCCACCCGGTGTCCCCCGCCCCGCTCAACACCAGCATCACCAACCACATCAACAAACTGGACAAATACGACTCCGTAGAAGCCATCAAGGTGAGCAGAGGGCTGGAAGCTACTCTATACACCTTGACAACATTTCCCCCGTGTCAAAAGAATTCTTGTTACTTTTCCGCAGCAGTATTGAAGCTCAACTTATGCTGACTATTAATGACAAAAGTAGATTTCACTTCAGATGTTGTAATTGCAGATTCTTATCAATCCCTGTTAGGAAGGAAGTTGAATTTTGCATGTGTGTATAATTTATACAGCAGGATTTCCTGGGAAAAAAGCAAATCACTCAAGTTGTTTTGTGAGATTTTTTTCCCATTTGTGTTCTCTAGTGGCTTGTTCAAGAAGTAAATAGGGCCATTCACCATGGTATCTACTGAAGAAAATCCTTTGGCCCTGACGATCCAGTATCAAGGGCACTGTTTATCTACCTGCACTATGTCTCTATATGGGAGATGTGTCTGGTGAATATATGCTGGGTCAGACTCTCAGTTAATGTTTATAGCCAAACTATGTGAAAAAGCAGTACAGACACACTGAGAGTCTATAATGCTATCTATACTATCCCATCATTATTCCAAAATTGCTGTTTTCTTTTTGTGACCTTTTAAAATAACCCCGCTTTTCAGATCCACTGAATTAAGGAAGGATGTGCAGTCTGAAAATACCTTGTTCAGTATCTTCAGATTACAAAGTTTATTCATGCAGCTGCAAAGCTTTTTTGCAAATGAGGATTTTTTCTTAAATCTTACCTGGATAATCCAGTTCTTAATTTCTGCGTTTTTCTTTCTAATTAAAGACATTTTAATGAAAATCATTAAAAACAGCAAGAAAAGTCTGGATCTTCTAGTCAGCAGTGGAATATGAACCTAATTTAAAGCTTTTTCAAATTCCACATAATCTCCCTAGATAGCTACAGAAACAAACAAAAAATATATAAAATCCTTTGAAAATTCATATTCTAAATACCCATATTACTTTTTTAAAAAACAGGATTTATGCTCTTCGGGTCTTCAGACATTTTTGCCACTTGAAAATCAGGGAATTAAGACAGTAAAGAGAAAATAATACTTATTCATTAAAAAAATAGTAAGTGACTCACTCTAATAGGAAGAACTGCATATATATGATTAAAAATATTCATAGAATCATAAAATTAATTTTTTAATATTGGGGGGAAATGCTGGCTTTATTAAGTAGAATTGTTTTCTGTAGGAAAGATACTTCTTTCTGTAGGAAAGTATCTTCTGTAAGAAGATACTTCTTGCAAATGCAGGTTTCTGTAAATGTACAGGTGTTTCTCAATGATTTTTTGACTGGCTTACTATACACAGCTATTTACCACAAAAACTGCCTTGGTGAAAGAGCACTTAGTGGTTACCTTTCCTATTCCTTTTCATTTTCTGATTTCTTTCTTTTTTTCTTTTTCTTCCCAGGCATTTAACAAAAACAACCTGATTCTAGAGGAGAGAAACAAATACTTCAATCCACATCTTACTGCAAAGACTTATTCTAATACCTATTTTACAGATTTCAATAATTATGATGAGTACTAATGGGCTTGTGTATTTTTTGGCCTTCTGTAACTCCCCAGTCCCCAAGGCCTGTGCTACTCAAGTGCTCATGTGGTTGAGGCTTCAGAGATGAAGTTCAGAGACATTTCAAGCACGATCCAAGCCATCAATGTCCCATTGCTGCCAAAAGCCCAAACCGCCTGTTTGTGACATGATGTTTTCTTTGCAGAATGCAAGGTTGGCCTTCAGTGTCAGGGGCAGCTGTAGCCCCTCAGTGTTGCTGGACCACTCATGAGGATTGCATTGCTTCACTCAGTTTCATAAACTTTCACTTATATTTCTTTAACAAGTGACTAAGTAATCCCGGAGTTTTAAAAAGAAATAATAATGTTACCCCTTAAACCTGTGCCAGGAGTACAAATCCAATTTTATTTTTAGTCATTGTCTTTTATTTCCTTGGGGTTTAAAAAGGAAGCTTTGCTGTTAGCCCTCTGTGCAGTCTCGTGAAGCTCACACTGCCAAAAAGAGCTCACAAGGTGCTGGGGATGACAAGAAGAGATGTGGTGGTTTAGTGATCCTCTGCAGCTATGGGCTCTGTAGGCTGATCTTCCTGGGCTGTAAATCACTCTGACTGCAGTTCAGCTGCTCAGAGTGCAGAGAAGTTCTAAGGCTGTACCGAGGGATACAATCTTGTAATTAACCTGGACACTTCAGGTTCAGTGGTTTCCACTTGCAAGCCAAGCCCAGTCACATAAAGCCTTCACCTTGCTCAGTTTAATTTTTTGAGGGTGTGGAAGGGCTTGTCCCACAGGGAGGCTGAGGGAGGAGGGCAGATGGGAGAGACAGGCTGGGAGGGTTTTCTCTGTGTCTCTAATAAACCTGCAGCACGCAGGTTTGTTGTGGCATTCCACAGGCTTCCTGTCCCTGCTGCATGCCCACGGGACACACTTGTCTGTGATGGCTGTGGCACTTGCCACCAGGCTGGGCACAGACCATGCACCTGCACCCTGCACTGTGTGCCATCTCTGGCTCTTGGGGTATGTAGGCATAATCATAGGTCTGCTTCTTTCTTTCCAGCTTTTACTTTATATGCACG
The DNA here is from genome assembly GCA_013397375.1 of Toxostoma redivivum. Classification (NCBI taxonomy): domain Eukaryota; kingdom Metazoa; phylum Chordata; class Aves; order Passeriformes; family Mimidae; genus Toxostoma; species Toxostoma redivivum. Next base: position 2,486,989 of record VXBI01011922.1, read on the forward strand.
TGTCCGACAAACAAAGCTGGCTCAGAGAATATGGATACATTTCAAAAGGGCTGTCTCACCTTGGTGCCATGTCTGACCTGCACCAGTCAGCCCCTAGAGGAACATTCTTATGGTGTTTCAAGTGATGATCTTGTTGGACTTCATTGATGTAAATATTTAAAACACTATTTGAGTTTTAAGTTATCAGTTTTAATTCCTTTTGTAGTGGTAGATGAGGAAACACAAAGTTTTATACTGTTTTTCTTTGTCCCGTTTTCACATGGACTCATGCCATTTTTATTTTTGTATCTGAAATTCCATATGTATAACTAAAAAAGAAATTTCAGGGATTTGAGTCAGATTTTACAGAGTATATAGTAGCAAGGAAGCATTTGCTATTCTCAGAAGCTTGTGAGAAGAAATTGAAAGTGAATATTAAGGAATAAAGTACTGGGCTTTCATTTTCTTGTTAAAAGCAAAGACAAGAATACTAGGGAGGTATGCAAGGAGAAGAAGAATGGAGATGTTTCCATTCTGTTTAGAGCCCTTGCTAATTAGGTTATGGTAGGATAGACAAATAGAGAAAAACATGTACAGGTTATAATGATTCACAACTATGTATGAAAGAAAATCAAAAAGTACCAATAAACACTTCCATAGCAATGGTAAATACTGTATCTACTCATGGCAGTGAGCTATATTTTTGAATGGGGATAGATCTGAATGTAGCACTATGCTTCCAATCTGTTCTACAGCAAAATGAAAATATTCAAAATGGTCTTTAAAATGCTATGCAGTAAAACGAACACACATTTACCATCTATGAAAGTAATTAAGATCAGCTGCCTTTTTTTTCCAGCTGAATAGTTTTCCCTATTACCAACTCAGTCAAATGAAAGCACCTCACCTTCACACCAGCTCATCTCCAGAAAGTATAATAATGCTGGGTCTCTATAATTTGTGATTTTTCACTGTACATTAGATTTGGTTTTCCAGGAATAAATTAGCTGATTGCCCTGGGTAAGAGAAAATTCTCTTTGCAAGAAATAGAGGGGAGAAAAGCTCTCCAAATCATAACCAGTATGGTATTTGAATTACTGTGTCCATGCCAAAAGATATGTTTTATATTTAAATAAGATAAAATAAAACTTATATTGTTGCTACTACCAAGAAAAAGCAGCATGTGTACATACACACATATGAGCAGCATTGTTCCTTTCTGCCCCTATACTAAGAGCACATTAGTCCAACTTCTAGATTTTATATTTAGACTATTAGTTTTGAGACCAATACCTTTAAAATATTTGAACTATGTATTTTTATTTTACCTTTTTGAATTAAAATTACTGAAAATATCTTTTTTTTCTAAGTCTTCAGTAGTTTGAGGCGCGCCTATCTTTATAGTGATCTATTTTTCATTCTTTTCATGGATAAATACATATGTTAGATATGTGTTATATATGTGGTAATAAGACCCTAGGTTAAGTCTGCATGATCATAGGTAGAAGTCCATTTAGCAGATGCTCAGTCGGTTCACACTTCCCTCTCCTAAAGGAGTATTTCAGGTGTTCCAGATCTTTGAGCAGCTCCCAAGCCAACATGTCAGAAAGTGTTTCTTTTAATTATTTTTCTTTGTCATTTAGCTTTCTAAATTTAATTGTTCTATATCACAGGTAGAAATATATTCAAAACTCTATCTGAAGCAGCAGGGTAAACATGGAAATTTCACAGCACTTAAATGTGAAAAGCTTGATGGAAAGATCTCCTTGTCAAGCTAGGTTGTGAGAAGCAGGTTTTAAAGCCTTTAGATATTTGAGTCTTAGGTAATTTTAAAGGACCCCAGATGCACTGACTGTATCAGTATTTTCACCTTCTGAATTCTATGTAGGTGCCCAGGTAGTTTAGTACAGTTTTTCCTAGTACATGGAGCAAAGCAAAGTGCAGTATCTATTAATTTTCAACTTACTTTATTTAGCATTTTTTCTAAAATAGGCTGCAAAGCTAAAAAATCAGATTTCATAGAATTGTTTAGGTTAGAAGATGTCTAAGATCGAGTCTAACATTTAACCTAGCACTGCCAAGTCCCCTATTAAACGATGTTCATTTTTTCTTGAAAGCACTTATTTTTCTTTCTGTCAAAAACATAACAAGTAGGCATTTCCTGCAAAACGTGTTTAAGCCAATAGAGCTTTCAAATTTTCTCAAGGATAAAATTTGGTTATGAAAGCATTATTTTATTCTTTGAAAGGGAAAATCAAGTCCCTTGCTTGTTAAATGCTATGCTTAAATGTCCTTCATCCTTTTGCTTGGATAAAGTCATCTATTTTGGATAAATAATTGTATTACCTCTGATGCCATTATTTAATATTACTAAACATGTTTACACTGCATAAATTTAAAAATGCTTCTCTATTTTGAATACAAGCAGTTTGGCAGATAAATGCAAATTCTCTGAGTAAAGCTGTTTCCATGTAGCCCTCCTGCATAGAGTGAGGAGGAAGCAGGAGTGCCAGTCATGGTATATACACTCATTGGCCAACTCAAAGTACGCTATGCCTGAGTACACATTTTTGTGCTTTTTTTTTTTTTTTTTTTTTTTTATTTATTCTTAGCTTATTTTCTTTGTTTGTTTAAAAATNTTAATGAATCATAGCATATATTCCTTGGTTGCTTAGAAAATGGACTCCTGTGCTTGCAGGTATATCTTGGACGTTGATTTGAGTCTGATGATCTTTATGGCCTTTTCAAGTTACTCTGTTTAGAAATTTTTCCAGCTGTTTGCAGTCAACTGATGTTGAAGCAGTGTGGTTTGGCTAAAACTAATTGAGAGATTTTTTACTAGATTAGGAATTTCATAAGAGAGTAGAAGAAAGAATAGGGCTTAAATGGCTTTGATTTCCAGGCTATTGAGCAGTACTGATTAAAGTCTCACATGGATGTAGGATACTGTGCATTTAGTTAGCTCTACCAGAGATCCACACCAGACTCTGGGAAAATACCACGCCAGCATACAAATAACATAAGTGCTTCAGCTACTGAACCACTTGTGTTAGTGAAGAAATTTCTCAGAGCATCAGACCATATGGCTGTTCAAACCAGAAAAGAATGTAAGAGGTCCCAGATGTAAGTAAAATGTTAATAGGATGAAATGTTTCAGTATTTTTTCCTCATAATTATAGAATGAATATATTAACGTCTTTAAATGTGGGACCAGTTTTAATAAAATCGGCGCAACATGAGCACATTCCTGATGTTGATTGTATGCATAATGGCTTTGCTGTATGAGATCAATTCTGTAAACAGTTTGGTCCAAGCTTATCTTGCTCTGCTTGAGGTGTCTGGCCAATTTTAATTGTAGCTGCCACCAGCATAATCTGTGTTTCGTCTAGGAAAACATACTTAAATGGGCAGAGTTACATCCTGATGAGGGCTTGTGTCTCTCCACCAACACTGCAGTGAGCCTAGAGAGATCTACTTCTAATTTTCAGTATCATTTCCATGTCTGGGTTGGCATAAGCTAGGCTCTTGAGTATAATTTTACTTATCACATAAGTAACCACACCAAGGTCAATGGTATAGATGTAACAAGTTACTTATTTTGATGTGTTTACAGAATTGAGCCCAAAATGTATTGCTATTGCTTCTGCACAAATCCATGCACAGTACAAGATGACTTCAATAGTAAAAAAACAGATTCATTTAAAATTTTTCACAAGCAAATCTGCATCTTGATATCAGGGAATAATATCTGTTCATTGTGTGGGGTATTTGAATTCATTCCTTTCTTTGCTAAATAAATGAATGATAAAACAAGATACTGCTTGACTTCATTTGAAAGCCATTCTTCCAAATAAAGAAGGATTGTGGGATCTGTGGACATTTTCCCTTTCTTCTGTCTACTCTTCTCCACAAAGATGAACCCGTGTGTGGCTGAAATAGCCTTTAGCTAGACTGTTCTGTGTCACTAAATGAATGCTTTGCATTGTGTTGCCATGCGACGACATTCTCCAACTGGGATGGTACAAAGAGGGAAATATGCAAACCTGGGAGGTTTGGCAACAATTTCAGCCCCAGCAGAAGCAAGGGTAGGCAGAAGTGAAAACAAAAATGTAGAAGAATGTGACTGGAGGCTTGGAAAACTTGTCAATAAACTCAAAGGAAAGAAGAGGCTTTTTGGGAACTGCCAAGGATGAGGCTATCCGGATTGTAAGCTCCTGGAAAATCAAGCCTACTAGTAGCTCAAGAAAAAGCAGTCTGGTGGCAACAGGTATTTGTACAAAGTTGTGATTGTTGCTCAGAACGGGGAGAGAAGTTAACTGGTGACACTGCCAGTATCAGGTCAACCAGAGGGGGTGGAAATGCTCACAAGCAGGGAGCACCACCATAGAGGTGTCTTTTTGACAACGCCAAATATCCTTCTTGTTGGCAAGAAGGATAAGGCAAGAGGAGCAGGTCCGTAGAGCTGGTGCTGCACTTGGATTTTGGACTAGCTCCAGACTAGCCTCACAGGCTGAGCACCCACAGCCAGTTAGAGTGTGTACCCCTCTAGTTTTCCCCCATTTACTAAAGAAAAAAAAGGCACCATGGAGATGGCACGCTCTTAGACTACTTCATGGTGCAAGTTAAAGCACACTGAGAAGTGTACTGGGAACTGATAAACGTTTTGTTCCCTGTTGGCTTTTTGGATCCAGGTTGGATACTTTCTCATATACTTTTCCCTTTGCCTTTTCTACTCGTGGGAAATTGATCACAACTTCTACCTTGCTGAGTATTTATCAATTTGAAGGAGAGATTTTATGCCACCAGTGAGGTCTGCTAAAATTTTTTCCTGTAAAACTGACATCAAGGGCTGTGTGAAAACTGCTATAGTGATACCAAGTCTGTCTGCCTGTAACTGGTTTTAAACTGAAGGTACTATAGCAATTCCTTAACTGAAATGATCATCTGAGCAGAGATGGTAATTTTCAGAAAAAGATTCAGTGTAACTTTCAGCATTCTCATAATCCAATCCTAGAGGCTGAGTATGCAGAAGGAAGGTGTTATTTGCACTTGGGTTTTGTTATTTTTTTCCCAAGTATTCATCCACAAATCTCATCCAACAGTAGATCTGAATTTGAAAAAATCATGGAATGTAATTAACAATAACAAAGTAGTTTTGTTCACCACAATATAAGAAAGACATTAAACTACTAAAGAGCATCAAAAGGGGGGCAAAATATGATGAAGGGCCTTGAGGGGAAGCTGAATAAGAAGTGGCTGAGGTCATTTTTTTGGTTCAGCCTGGAGGAGACTGAGAGGAGACCTCACTGCAGTCACAGCTTCCTCATGAGGGGAAGAGGAGGGGCAGCACTGATCTCTGCTCTGTGGTGATCAGTGACAGGATCTGAGGGGATGGGCTGAAGTTGTGTCATAGGAGGTTTAGACTGGATACTAGGAAAAAGTTTTTCACCCAGAGGTTGAGAGCTGGAACAGGCTCCCCAGGGAGGTGGTCACAGCAGCAAGACTGACAGAGTTGAAAAAGCTTTTGGACAACACTCTCAGGGACATGGTGTGATGTCTTGGGTTGTCCTGCACAGAGCCAGGATTTGGCCTTGGATAATCCTTATGAATCCCTTCACCTCAGCATATTCTGTGTTTCTGTGTGGTTTTCTAATATATTCCAAGATTCAACAACTATATTTCCTAATCCACTAAACCCATGGTTTTGAATGAATTCTTACTTTTGTTAGCTACAGCAGGAGACAGTGACTGAAAGTGAAAGAAATATAGAATTTCAAATAGATAGGAAATATAAAGTCCCAACTTTAAAAAAAAAAAAAAAGATACTGTGATGACAGCAAAGCTGCAGAAGAAACTGCTTTTATATTCTTGTGCTGAAAAGTGCTTTCTTTTGCCATGGCCCTATGAAATAATCTGAACAGTGGAAAAATTGTTTATAGTGTGATGCGTTCAAGATAAAATAATTGATACAGAGCTTGGAGATTTTTAGCAATAGTAAACATTTTGGTTCGGTATCATGACAATGCTGTCGTTTATTGCAATAATGGAAGTAAATGATCCTAATACAAATCTTGATAGGGAATAATTTTTCCTTTCCATTAACTTCTTCATAAACAGCTTTGTTAGCAAAACTTTTCATGAGAGCTGCCAAAGATATTCACATTTAAGAAGAAACAGTGTTGTAGTGGCTTGAGCATAGAAACACAGGTGCAGGGATCTAAGCCAGTTAAAACTACAGCCTCTTTCCACTGGTGTCAAGCTCAGTTGGGATTTACACCTATTCAGACAGCAAATTATCAGATTTTTCCCAGCTTGTCAAATTTATCAGCCTGTCCATTGACTTATTTAGCTCTCTAATGTAATGTAACATAATCCTTTACTGATCATCTAGGACAAAAAAAAGCTCAAATGATGGGTGGTGACTGTTTTTCCATTTAATCCCATCACATATTATCCTCTCCAGTGCTTTTTTTGGATATTTTAAATAATTTAATTTCATGAATTATCTTTTATCAAATTGGATTCTAAATTGGGGAGGGTGGGGAGTATATCACTTTTCTGGTCTTCATAAGTCAGATTTATATTATTTGACTGCCCTTTTTTTTCCTTGATTTAGGGTCTTTTTTCAAACTTTGGTAATAAGGATTTTTCTGCCTTATTCAGGTATTTAACGTCAGCTTGACCTGAACTTCATCTTTTTGTGCTCGTCTAACACTTTTCTCCAAATCAGAAGACTTAAAATGTGTACTCAAATCTCAGTCACATCTGTGACTGAGACCACATCTGTGGTCTTCTAAGTCCTACCTTTTGTTTGACTGTTTTTTGTGCTGGTGGAAGCAGCACTAACCTGGAAGGGAACATCAAGTTCTGCAGTGACAAATTTGGTAACTGTTCAGAAGAAAAGACAAGTCAACTTCTTTACCATTTTGTACTCCCTTTGAAGCTTCCTTCCTGATATTATTTAGGTGCCATAGTGTACTAGTATATTTCTCTCCCAGTGCTCTTTAAGTCAATGCTTACAGTAAACACCATGTTTATGGGATTTCCCGATTCCATGAAATGTTGAAATGTATCTGGTACTAAAACAGACATAAAACTTGCCATCAACCCATACCACAGAGGTGGATAGAAATGTTTTCAAATCCCATTATTTGGCCCCAAATATGGATTTCCTAGAAATATTAATAACTTTTCAAGAACATCCTCAATAATTTTTTTAATCCTTGTAAATTACTTGTCCATGCCCAAAATAAACCCATCTTTGCCTATGATTTCCCATGAAACCTGAGTTAGGATTTCTCCTAAAGTACAGATTAGAGGGGAAGATACTTTCTAGTAGTAAAAATGTTGCTCTTAACATACACCGTGCTGCAGAAGGGCACAGGTTGAAGAGGGAATTCTACTCTTCCCATCATTGGCACTTATGTAAGAAATGAAATTAAAGAAAAGTTAGCAGCTTGTCTTTCTGGAAGTGGTTTTGTAAAATGAACTGCTTACTTAGATTACAGCAATTAACCATAATTAAGAGCCATCATACAGGGTAACACCAGAAGTGTCTTCAAGCCTCTTTCCCACAAGGTAACACCAGAAGTGTCTTCAAGCCTCTTTCCTGGGAATAAATGGATGCATCTATGTCTGTACTTCTGATTTTCCTTATCTATATATATAATCCTTTTAAAGGACAGCTTTTTCTTGTTATACAATCAAATATTTCTTCATTTTTTATTTTTTATTTTTATTTTTTCTCAAAGCAACTGAAGCTGTCCAAGTTGTAATGGGATTACTTTCTGCATAGCAGTCCTCCTCTCCACCATAACTGAAAAGCCCACCCATCTGTTACTTGTGTGCTATAGCACTAAGTTTGTGTGATCCTCCAACCCCTATTCCACTACAAGTTTCCAGACACTTTTGCAGTTGCCTCCATCCTAATCTGTTTCCAGTCAAAAGCTGGTTTCTGGTCATGAATTTTAAATTGAATACCTGTGTATTCACTGGTAATCTGTGTCTGGGTTGCTTCAAACTCCACCTGACAAGACATCTCAGTTCCTCAATAAAAATGTTTTATTTTTAAAAATATTTTTTTAAAAAATAAAATTTATTTTATTAAATTTTAAATAAAAATTTATAAAAATAAAAAATTTATTTCTAAAAATAAAAATGTAATTAAACAAAAGTAAAAATTACAGAAGGCCCATGTGTGTACTTATGGACAGACAACATTATTGGAATGTTGGTAGTTTTTCATATTAAGGTAAAGAGAAAAAACACAGTAGTTAAGGGAGCACAATCCTCCATGTTAACAATCAACAATGACAGGCAAACCTGTGAATAAGATCTCAAAATCTTACCCAGCCTTTATGATTAAAATTCATAAAACCAGAAAGCAGCAAACCCCTAAATCTTCAGTAAACAAATAGAAATTTCAGGAAAGGAAAGTTCATCCACCATATCTCTTCAGCACATGCACTTAATCTAGAGTTCAATATCTATTAAAATTTGCACTCAATTTTTAAATGCTCACAAACATTAAGTAAATAACTGTGGAATCAAAAAGTGTCTTAATATTCAGAGGAGCTACACTCCTGTCTATTTGCAAGAACTCTATGATGACATCAGCCAGTTATCAACCTGGAAATTTTACAGATAATAACATTTAAATATTAGGTTGCTGTTTTAGCCAACACCGAGAGCCTTCCTGAAAGCTTCCTTTCCTGGAAAAGCAGGAAGTTTTGTGCTGCTGAGCAGGTCAGGATTTGATTTGTGTCATCTGCACATTTTCTAACACCAATAACAGGTGAGATTCAAGGCTGTTGTTTTTTTACATAACTCGTGTGTGTGTGTGTGTGTGTCTGTAGATGAAAAGTCCCTGCTGAAAAGGCAAACTGCTCTACAACTGTCTTATGGCTTTCTACCTGCTGTTTGTAGCCTGGTTTTGAACAAAAAATGTATATTCTTGTGGTTTTGGGCTCACATGCTCTCTCCTATGCACATATGCACAAGCACATACATATCCATCACTACAAATGGAAACTGGGACAAGGATTAATGAAGTCACTGTCAGATCACAGTTTTAGCTTTTTGTATGTGTAATGATATTTTTTTTCTTCCTGTTGCCTATGATGTTTCTTACTGATGCTTGAGGGCTCACACACCGAGACCTGGTACATAAACAGCAAATCAGATTTCTGTGTGGGAGTTCTTAATGTGAGTTACCTCAACATTTGAGCAGTAGTTGCTGATGGCCTTTGGCTTAAATAATGTATTATCTCTGAAGAAAAGCATCTAGAGGGTTACTCAAAGAATCAATACAAATTCAGTTTAATATCCTCTTGATTTCCTCTTTAAAGAAAGCAATACTAGGGTTGCAGAGGCCAAATAGTGATCCTTAGCAGGGGTGCCAGTACCTTGCCAGCAAGGTGGTCTGCCATTCCTGCTCCAAAACATTGTTCTGTGAAGTTTCAATGAGGGTCAAAAGGGATTCTAATAAAAATTAAAGCAAGATACACATAAAGTCTGCCCACTCACAGGTGGATTCTTTTCCTCTGTTAGGCATGGAATGTAAGTTAAACTAGTGTTTCATGAGGAAAAAAACCATGCTGACCAGAAGTAACAACGCACCTCTAGGCCAGGAGTCTTACAAGTTTTTCTCTAATGAAATGGGCCCAATATAGTGAACTCAGAGCTATCATTAAAAGGTGGGCAATTGCCAGCAGTGAAGCATCACATTAGAGGTATCCCTCTAATAGCAGACTCAGAAATGTGTATCAGAAATGGCACCTGCACCAGGAGGTTCTGTTTATTAGAGCCCTGTGTCCAGATGGTAGGCTTCAGTCTGCTTTTTCCACATGATAATAAACTCCTGGTTCCTTCTGTGCAACAAATAAAATTTCTACATGAATATTAGCCACTTTAACCAGTTAATAATTTAAGTTAACTTCAGCAATAGCACCATAACCAGACTATAATGACCTTTTCCTCATCAAAGCCTAGATTACTAAACAATAAAGACAAATATTATTTCACAGTCTGGCTTCTATCTACACTACAAGTATGAAAGTTAAAATGCTCTTGTTCAGTATTTTTGTCATGCTATCTGTTTCAGCCAAATCAACTTAGAAAATAGATGATTGCCAAGAATTTTTATCTTTGTGAAAGCATGTGGAATAGCATTTATCTTACCTAACTCTGAGCAAGTGTTAAATTTTGAAAGCCTGTTTAAAGACAATAGATGTAGTTGCAAAATAATTTCAGTCCAAGAAGACTGAAGTAGAGTTTAAAATATTGGTGATAAATATGATTCTAGGGTGAGATTCAAGTTCTAGAGTGAGAATTAAAAACAAACAAATAAAAAAATGGGGAATGTCTACAAAGGTCAATAGGAAGCATGCCATGTAATAGGCAGGAATACTTGTAGCTCTTTCTTACCTGTGCCAGTAGATGAGATGGGTGACCTTTTGCTCTTTTATAGTTGGAAGGGTTGAAATTATTTATAAGTCTGAATCTCACCCAGATCATAAACCTAGTCTACAGATTTTTGTGAGGATAATTTTTGTTGCAGAGAAGCTGTAGGCAGCTGGCAAATGAAGAAACTCTTCCTTCACAAGAATAGATGAAAGGTGGCACCTTGGTTTTGCAGCAAACACTGCAGTACTTTGTAGGGCATATTTACACATGTACAGTCGATACCTACAGCACTTCAACTCCTTTAAGCAGCCAGAAGCCCACCTGTTCTGGCTGGTTAGCTGAGGCTTCCAGCTGCTGAGGGCTGCTGAATAAAGTCTGACAGGTGGGATGCGCTGGTTCCAGAACTTTTTTTCTGTAATTTGTCTTTGCTGGGTGGTGCTGCTTGGTGCTGGTTGCCCACCGAGGCACCAGTGGATGTATTCTCCCTCTGGTCAGCCCAACCACACCTGATCCTCCCTGTTGGCATGCAGCACCTGGGAACATCATGACATCCCACCTACCAGTTGTCTGAGCATCAGTAGCCAGGATGAACTAGAGATGGTACAATCCCTTTTTATTGGTGGGGGCATCGTGGCATGGCAAGATTAAGGAGCAGTTTTATACAGGCACAGGGCTGAATGGATCTCACTGAAGGGAGTGTGAGCATTAAATCTGTAAATTCTCTGTGATGCAAAACTTGTTTTGTGGCAAGGACAGGCATTAAACAATAGCCTCTGACCTACAGATTTATTAAAAGATAATCCTTTATCTCACAGAGACAGTTTTGGGTTAAAAATGTCGCAAGGCTCCTCATCTCACCTATAGCATCTCTAGAAACGGGTGGGCTCTCATTTTTGCCTGCATGGTCTGTTATCGGTGAAAGATCTGACACAGATCCAAGCAAACTGAAATCTGGATGTAAGCATGTCACATTTTAGTGTTCTCTAATTTTTTGTCATGCTGTAGCTCATCAACAGTTTTGGCAAAACCCACAGATTTTTCAAGCCCTTTTGTCCATAATATAGTGCAGAAATATGCATTGGCATTATCCACCTCGGCAGGAGGAAATGTGAGAATACTTGAGCAAATATAACAGTCCATCATCTCCCTCAAGCTTTTATAAATTTACCTGTGGAACTGGGATGCAGTGCTAAATCTGCACATAATTAGGAAAATTCTAATGTAAGCCGAACTATGCTGTGAGAAAGGAATAACCATTAACCTGTAGGAACTTGGACACACTGTTTAGCGTGCTTTTGTTCCTCTCTCACATTCCATGTGCTATTGCTTAGCAATTTCACTGCAAAGATAAAACAATTCCACTGGAATGAAACACATTAACATTGCCTAATTGGTAGGTCACTAGAAAAGAATTTTCCTCTGGATGGAGAGAGTTTTTTTAATAGGCTTCCACAGAAACCTATTTTCACCCCCATGCAGTTTTGCACTTTTTTGGTTGGTCAGGATGAAAAAAACAAACATATTGAGGTTGTGGACACAGAAATACAGAATTAACTAAAGGCAAGGAAAAGCTACAAAACCAGAACATCATGCAAACAAAAGGCCATGCAAACTGTTTGCAGAGTCTTGTGTAACATTTCTTAGACCCATGCTTTCCTACCTGCAGCTTGATGACTGCAGCTGATTGTACTTAGTTGAGAAACCCGATGCCCTTGGAAAGCTAAGACCAGTTTCCATTCTCTTTCTCACATCCAGTGACCACCTGTTGTCTGTGGAGTGGCTGTGTGTCCCACAGAAGGGGATAATCAGTATCAAATAAGTAATGGGGTATAAAGAAGAAATTAATATTTTATAGGGTTATTTGTGGCTTTAATAGAGCAGACACATCTAAAAGTAGATAGACATATTTTTCTGATGTTTTATCTATGAAGTTCCCTTGCAATTACCCTCTTCCAAGCTGAATGGATGGATCATTTATTCCACAAAGAGTATTGTAACCTTGGAGTTCTTTACAAACTCTACTTGTGTTCCTCTCGAGTCTTCTTTCTTTTTCTTTTTTTTTCTTTGTAATAACAGTTACATAACTCACAGATTAATTTGGTTTGTTAGGCAGATAACATTGGATATTTAAAGATTAAGCTGATGCATCATTCAGATTTCCAATGGGAAGCCCATTCTGAGATCTCACCAAGGGGTGATGCTGCCACATAAAATACAGTTGCTAAAAGAATGCAATTTTAACTTCAATTTTAACTTTATTTAATAGATATTTTCTAATGGTGTCGAGTGTGTCCTTAATTTGCCTCTCTGTAATGTGAGATCCTTGAATAAGGAATTCAGAGGCAAGAATTTTAATTTTTTTTCCCAGAAGCATTCTTTATTATGGAGGCAATCAGCATTAAAAGCAAGACTGTAAAACACACAATTTTTTTAGGATATCTGTCGTGGTAAGATGTCAGTTTGGAATGCATGTGCTCTCTAGTGAATGACCCATCAAAAAGATCTACGCACAAACAATAATAACAATGTTAGAGGTAGGGCAAAGGACAGCCAAAGCTCTGAATTGAGATCTGCAAACTATACAGAAAAGCTGGAAATTAATATGCTTTCATAGTGTAAATAGGGATAAAGGATCAAAAATTAAGTTCAGGGCAGACCAGCAATGGTCTCTGCCCTTATCAATACAGTTCCCATCAGGGAGTCCTCCTGAGATGTGCAGCCCTTTGGAAAGAGTCATTCAGCTGCTCCTGTGGAAGCCTGAGGTGCCCATACACCTGTAAATGTAAAACACAGGCATGGAAATAGTATTAGTGCACATGATTTCCTTTCCTCTGCCAGGAGCCATCCAACAGACCTGCCTAAGCCCCTGAAGGATGGTGGTGGGTGGATTTTCCAAAGGTGGTTGTGAACTGCTGCTGTAAAATCCAATCTGGCAGATTGCAGTCAGTCCATGCAGCTGTCAAAGGCAATGAATGGCAGGAGTTACCGGCAGCACTATTTTCTACAGGCAGGAACAGACTGACAAATAAAAGGCAGCACCTGGATGGACTGAAGATGTCAAGCACAGCCATTGGTGGCAGCTGATACTGGGAACATAAGAGAGCAAAGGCTTTGCCCTCAGCTGCCGTGTCTTTTCTTCCCACCCTGAGAGCTGTCTCTGGTTCTGACAAGCAGGTGGGGTTTTCAGACACAGGGCAAGACTGACTGTGGTGTAAAGCTGGTGGAGGTTGTGTGAGGTAGCCTCTAACAGGGGGCCAGTGCTTGGGGGTGGGGAAATAGTTTACCAGCCTGTTTCACATACTCTGGTTTACAGAGCTGCCAGATTTCATGCTGAGAATGTGACAGCTTCCCTGCACCTCCCTATAGCCCAGCCTGACCCTCCATTCAGTGGCTGTACAGCACAGTACACTGTGCTGCACTTGCTTTAGTCAGCTGCCAAGGACCACTGTGTTGTTGGCTCTGCCGAGTCCCACAGCCTGAGAGCTCCCTCCCTCTCTCCTTCATCCCTCAGCCCCCTCTCACAGCTCCACAACAGAATGAATGACAGCAGTCCTGAGGGAGAAAGATGGGGACTGTAAGAGGATGATGAGGGAGAAGGGATCAAACACAGGAGAGTGGAGAGGAGCTCAGGAGCAGTCAATGCTCTGAGGGTTCATGCATAGGGAGTGATGACAAATTGCAGCCCCTGGACTGTGAGATGTCTAATCACACATAGTCCTTGAGGCTGGTGAAAGAAAGGTGCCTCCAACACCCAAGCCTGATATGGACTAATCTGTACTTTGGATGTGCCTGGTGTGGCCGAGGAGTCTGTCTGTTCTCAGCTGGGACAGGCTTGGGGTGTGTGCTGTGCTCAGACCTGACAAAAGCAAGAGAGCACTGTAAGGAACAGCCATGCTTCAAAGACTAAAGGTCGAGGTCAGAGTCATGACTGCACATTCAGGTTCTCCTCAGAGAGCAGGGGATGGCAGAGATTACAAAACCTCAGCCTGTAGAAGTTATGTTGATTGTCAGCTGTTGGCAACTCAGAAAGAAATCATTCTCTTCTTAAAACTAGAAAAGGATTAAGACAGTATGAGCTGCCTTTCCTCTTCACCCTTTCTCTCAGGAATGTAATATGTAACCAGATTGTGTGTAAAAGGTAGGCCAGACTGATTAAGTATATTGCAATGAAGTTATACCTGCTTGACATTTCCCACATTATTTTGTATGTGACAGCTTGTAATGGCAAGAATTGGATGAAATGTGTATTCTGTTTCCAGCAGCTCCCATACTAATATTTAGATGGACATACATGTATCAGGTTAACATGGCAATTAATTTTTACTAAAAAAAACCCTACAAAAGCAGTTCTGGCATAAAATCTGTAAGGCTTCTCAGTAATGCCTGGACTGCTGAATACTGGAGTATGGTGAATATTGGGGTGCTATATCCTTCAGAAGAGATTTTTTTCTCAGCCTGAAGCAGTAGGATAAAGTCCCATTTGCAGAAAATGATTGTTTCTACACACCTTTGGTCTCTATCATTCTTGCTTTATTCTGGAAAGAAGCTAATCACAAGCCCCCATAATTAAAATAAATTTAATAGAGTCTCCTGCTGTTCTTTCACAAAATTCAGTAGACTTTCATCTGGGCAAAAGTTGAATAATTGACCTTTGAAATCTCCCGCCTTGCCCACGCCAAAATACAAAGAACTCCTGGAATAATTCTTCTATTTATATAATGAGAGTGAAAGTTAAAAAGTGTTCCTTCCTCATCCCAGTTTATCTGATGGAATCTTTTAATTCCCAGCAACGCTGCCAGAATTAGACAGCATCATGTCTTGTGGTGCATCCAGGACAAATCCCTTCACTTGCAAGCATCTGTATGGGCCAAGGGGGCTGTGAGGGAGGGGGTGGACTTGCAAGAGAATATTGCTGTCCTTATAGATTAGAAGATGAGTCATCAGTGCTGGTTCACAGCTGAAAGAAACAAGGCCAAGGACAACTGTGGATAGGGTCATCAGGCTCAGATGCACAGAAATCCAAGGAAGTTCCCCATGGTCATGCTGGAGATGGGAGAGAACATGCTTCATTACACACAACACAAAACAGGAAAGAGGGAAAGGGAGGCCACCCAGCTATCCACACTTTGAGAGTAGACTGAAAAGAGAAGTGAGTGAAATATGGGACATTTAGGAGGGAGCTCAATAACTTCTCAGATATTCTCGTTATAGCAGGGTTCACCAAACTCACAGAGGGGATCTCTGGGCACAGCTGAGCTGTAGCCTCACAGGTGAGAAGCCAGAGGAGCATGTATCCAAGCAGGCCCATGGGGAAGCTTGTTCCAGACATGTACCCATAAAGGAAGCAATGGAGCAGTGCACTGCAGATCCCGGAGCAGTGTCACGGCAACATGTTTTCCCTGGGAGCTGTTGCAGCAGGGTAGAGGCAGAACAGTTGCAGTTTCTATTCTGAAGGAATAGAAAAAAATCAAAGTCTTTTGTAAGAAAATGTCCCTTTTAAGAAATTATTTGATATAGAAAAGTCATGGAAGTTTTGAAGTAGAGCAACAATTCTGTATTGACTTATGCTGATTTTATTTCACTTTCTGTTTTCTCAAACTATTTTAGCTCTGATTACATTTCTGCATTCTTTCCTCATGTAATTGCTTTTCAGATAGGCAGTGGCATTTAAGCCTGCATAGAAATAGTTTTCTTTCAGCATGACTGGTTGATCTTTTGGGGGTTTGCCCTTGTTTCCATTTCAAGGGACATGCAGTTTTCAGATTTACACATTTTACAAGAGGCCACTGTGGTGGGCTGGCAGCTGTCACTTAGACTAGACTCAGTCTTTGAAATCAGTAACAGGCATCACTCTGGATCTGAATGTGTGGCAGCAGGAGCCGCAGTTTCCAGTTTCTGTGGCTGACTCTCAGATGTGGATGTGAAACGGTGAATACTAATTTATTCCATTATATAGATTCTATCTTCCTTTCCTGAAGGGATGTAGAACGAAATTCAAGTATTAGGAGTTATCTGATTTCCTAGCAAGTCTTAATCTCACTTTACAATGAGTGCTGCTGATGTGCTGTATTAATTGGGAAGAAAACAGCCCAGGTCAAAGCCAACATTGTTCCATGTAAATGTTTCAGAAAAGAAGAAAATACAGCTGGAGGGTCTTGACCTTTCTTGTTATGTGTTTGTTGCTGAGTGCATGTTAGAAACCACCTTTGTGGCAATCCACAGATGAGGTGGCACAGCCCTTACTCTGCAGGTAAGTAATTTTCTTTGAATTGTGCAGATGCCTGTCTTGATGCTAATATGTTGCCACTGTGGAAAAGGAACTGTGGAGAGACAGTACTGAAGGAGTGGAGAAGAATCATGGCAGGATTCACAGTCAGCATTCCTGGAATAATTTTCTGTGTCATAGCCAATGGCTGATCATAAAAATGAGTAAACAGTAATGCATTTCTAGTAGGTGTTAGGGACTGGCCCTAAGGCTATCTGTCACAGCTACTTCTAAAATATTTCTCTACTTCTGTTTAGGATAGAACTTAGTGAAAGCTGTATTCATCATAATGCAAAGTTAAAAAGAAAAATGACTTTATGTTTTTGAGAGGTGTTAATGAATGAAATGCATGTTCTTTCGTTTCTTCATTCTTATGTCTGTTTATCTTAAAAAAGAAATTTAAAAATAGAGAGAAAAAGGAAAGAAATGCAGAAAGTAGCATGCAGATAACTCATACAATTTAAGATGATAACAAGGCACTTTCTGTTCCCACCCCCATTTGATCTAGGAAAGGTTCCACGGGAGAAGGTACAAATTTGGAGTAAATGCATAGACTGGATTCTTAGAGGGAATGTTGCAGGGATGTAGTGATGCAGGGAGGCACTAATGCAGCTTGCAAGCTAAATTCTGAGAAGCAGTCAAGCACTGCTGGCTGCTTTTGGTTCTTCCACTGTTGTCAAAGTAATTCCTTTTAATAACACTGAAAAATACTACTTAATTAATTTTATTCAGCTACACATTTATTATACATACACGTATTAGTTTACTGATGACAGGGAACTGAGGGGAGTGGCTGATACACCTGAAGGCTGTGCTGCCATTCATCAGAGCCTTGATAGGCTGGAGAGTTGGGCAGAGAGGAACCTAATGAGGTTCAACAAAAGGAAGTGCAGGGTCCTGCACCTGGGGAGGAATAACCCCAAGCACCAGCACAGGTTGGAGTTTGACCTACTGGAGAGCAACTCTGTGAAGGACCTGGGGGTCCTGGTGGATGACAAGCTGACCATGAGCTGGCAGTGTCCTTGTGGCCAGTGGTATCCTAGGGTGCATTGGGTAGAGTGTGGCCAGCAGGTGGAGGGAGGGGATCCTGTTCCTCTACTCAGCCCTAGTGAGGCCACATCTGGAATACTGTGTCCAGTTCTGGGCTCCTCAGCACAAGAAAGACAAGGGGTTACTGGAGAGGGTCCAGTGGGGGCCACAAAGATGAGTTGGGGTCTGGAGCATCTCTCTTTTGAGGACTGAGGGAGCTGGACCAGTTCAGTCTGGAGAAATGAAGACTGAGATGGGATCTCTTCAATACATAAAATGTCTCAAAAGCAGATGTCCAGAGGATGGTGCCAGACCCTTCAGTGGTGCCCAGAGACAGGACAAGAATCAATGGCCGTAAACTAAAACACAAGAAGTTCCACCTCAATATGAGGAACAACTTCCTTACATTGAGGATAGCAGAGCACTGGAAAAGGCTGCCCAAAGACATCATGGAATCTCCCTCTCTGGAAACATTCAAAACCCTGCTGGACCTGTTCCTATATGATCTGCTCTGGGTGATCCTGCCTTGGCAGGTGAGTTTGACTAGATGAGCTCCAGAGATCCCTTCTAACCTTAACAATTCTGCGATTCTGTGATTTTCTAATACTATAACTTCTATACTTTACATAGAATTTTATATTTTCTCGTATATAACTGCACATTATGTATTTATCTGTGATACAACATATTACAACTTCCTAATGTATGAATATAAAATTACATAGAAAACAATATTTTATTTATAAATCATAATTATTTTTTAGTGTTCCCACATCAACATGCCCTTGTCCAACACATTTGACACATTATTTTAGTCATGGCATCAACAGATACTAAAATGACATTATCTACTCAGATCTACTTTATGAGAAGGTGTAAGGAGTGCTGTATGGAAAAAGCTGGGCAACAACACAGTGGGCTAGGTGCCCGACTTGGGTGAGTTAAAGGTATGGTTCCTCGGACTGCAAGGACTGCAACAAGGGGTATAGATTTATAGATATAGTAGCAGCCAGGAAATCAAACCTCAGCCACTTTCTTCGTGCTACATATCTTAGTTAATACATCACCCACATTTAAAATCACCCTTCCCAAATGCTTCCAAAATGTTTGGATGAGAGCAAATAATTCGTAACTCTGCTGCCTGCCTTATATCTATCCAATGCCCACAAGCAACATGTACCATAGCAAGTGGTGTCTGCAGCCACTTTGTGTTGGCAGCCCACTGATAGCTCCTGGTGCCCTTTGCTCATCCCACTCCTGCCGTGCTGTCTCAGGTACCAAGCTTCATCCAGTCAGGAACACCAGCTGATGCTGCCCATCCTCCTGTGCTGCACTGCATGCCCTGGCATGGGCCTGCCTCACCCCTGCTGGCACAACCCTGCTTCTCCAAGATCATCCTGCAAAAGGATTCTTCATCCTTGTTGAAGCTACTAAGCCCCTTCTGCAGCAAAGTGGAGCATGCAGGTGTCTAGTCAAAGTACCACACCAGGCTCTTGGCTGGGAACAAAAGGGAAAGGCACTGTGGGGGCTACGGAAGGAGAGGAGCAGTTGACATGCTGGATGGTGTGCAGGACATGCTTCTGCAGCCCACCTGCCTGTCCTGGAGACAGACACTTCCCTTTGCTCCCTGGCACATCTCCCTTTGGGAGCAGTCTTTGGGAGTCCACTGTCAGCTTGCTGATAGCCATGAATGATCAGAGAGTTCCCTGCCAGCCCTTCCTGACTGCAGTCAACTGTCTGCCTCTCTCAGCAGTGGAAAAAATGCATGAAAGCTTAAACCAAACTTTTTAGGAGATCTTTTTCTTGAAATTAAACAGCTAGTGTATCTTAACTTCAAATATTGATGATTTGAAATTGAAAGAGTAGTTGGGACATTGCTGGTGCCTTTCAGCAGTCAGTCATCCTTGTTCCCATCAGGTAGCACAGCTTTTGTCCCTCTCATTAAGGAAAGCTACAAATCACTGCCCATTTGATCACATCCTTGTCATAAAAACAAATAAAATCAATTAAAGTTCACACTACTGCATGCTGCTCTTTCATTTTTAATGATAGTTTCATTTGGTACCTACTACTTTTAGCTTACCAGGAGGAGGACATACTCTCTTTTATTGCTATCTCAGTGTGTTTCATTCTGCGTGCTATCCCTGTTTGATCATGGAAGATGGAAAAATCCTCCAACAATTTTTTTCATAGAATGTGGTCTGAGCTAAGTTGCTTAACCCTTCCCTGGTGCGGTGCTCCAGGTTACTGTTCACTGTAGACCTAAAGAGAAAAAAGACTGCACAAGCATATTTTGGACAAGGACAATAGGGAACTTGTGTTAATAACCCGCACTTCTTCAGGGGTGAAGAAGTGAGGTTTTGAGGCTGACATCAACATCCACTGCACAAGCCATGTGCCTGGAAGACACAAAGCACTATAAAAATATCTTCAGTGGTAATTGATTTCTCCCAGACAATGTTTTGTGTAAGTCTCCATCCAGTTTTTAATTCTCATTTTTTCTAGAATGTTGACTGCATAAAATGGAAAATACTTACCAAAAAACCCCTGAGTATATATTTGTCTCTCATAAAGTGTGATATGTTTGGATATGAGATCAGGCAGATTTTCAAATAAGTTTCTAATATCAAAGTCTGCCCAAGCTTGCTACATAAATCAGACCTATTGATTAAGGCTGGTTGGGACTTCTTAAGAAAAAACATGAACCTGGGTCATGTTTAAGCACAGATTATGCAGTGACAACAACCCTCTCTAGAAATATACAGCCAGCTAGGGATAAAGTGTACTCAGGCAAAACTTACTAGCTTGAAATCAGATTCATTTTAGGGTTTATTCAGTGTAGAAATGAGAAAATAGTTAACACGGCTGCTGAAAAAAAATAAAATAAAAAAAAAGCTAACAAGAATTTTCCTTTTGGAAAAAAGTTAAAAGGAATTTTCAGTGAAATTTCAGCTATTTCTTTGCCAGCACTCAGGTCTCTGCAATATCTTCTCCCCTCCAAACAAAACCAAACAAAAAAACTAAAAATAAAACCACCCCCAAAACCAAAAAAAAAAAAAAGCAACAACAAAAAAAAAAAAAAAAAACCCCAGACATCAAAACCTCAATATGTCAACAGTAGAAGTATTTATATTGAAAAATTTTGTCTGGCAAAGTTGGCTAAATGTTAATTGAAGTTTTGTATCTGATGCTTTGTGTACACATTCTCCTCTGTTCATGTAGTCACAAACCTTTATACCATATATCCAGGAATAGAGCACAGTCTTCCCTCTTCCCAAGGCATCATGGTGTTACTGCTAATGGAGACCTGAGCCAGTTAAATTCTAATTCCCAATAAATACTTCTCAGCAGTTCTGAGAACACTTTTTTTTTTTTTTTTTTTAATTAATTTTATTCCTGTTCATCAGTGAAGTTAATCATAAAATCCCTTCAGGCCTTACAGAGCATAACTCAAGTGTTATGATTATTAAAACATGTCAGAAACCTAAATTTTTGATAGTAAGCTTTAGCTATAGCTGTAAAACAAGCATGATAATAGAGAGACATATGCAGTGCCGCATCCTGTTTTGTTAAATATGATTGTAAGTTCAAATNGGGGGGAAGAGTGTTAAGAACTGTAATCTGATACACAGTATGTCATAGAGTATTATAATATAAAGTTTGCCATTTAAATCCATTCAGGACTTGTTACAGGCTGAAATCCACTCACTGTAGGCTACTATCATAACCTGCAGTTGTTTTTGCCAAATGCCATGTCATAGTCATTTGTGTTTTGGCCTAATTTTAAGTGTATCTGTACCTAGAAATGCTGGCATTTGCTTCTGTGCTCTCTGTTGCTGAAGATGAGCAATATTTAATTTTAAGCTCCAAGGACAGTTCCGTGTCAACAGATAAACTCCCAAACTCCCATATCTATTTGAAGCAGAATTCTTAGTGTGGCAGTGCTTAGGGAAATTAGCANATTAAACTCTTTTTTTTTTTTTTTTTTTAAATAGTATTCAAGTATTCACATTTTCTGACTAAAGAAAGATTTTATCTCTTGCTGAAAAGTGGACTGCTATGACAGCAAACCCCAAATTTCTGCTAAAGGCAGTTCTGGAAGAAAACTGCAAATATGNCAATATTTAATTTTAAGCTCCAAGGACAGTTCCGTGTCAACAGATAAACTCCCAAACTCCCATATCTATTTGAAGCAGAATTCTTAGTGTGGCAGTGCTTAGGGAAATTAGCAGGAAATGTGGCATGCTCTTTACTTTTGAAAACAAATTTTATTTAGATATTTTAAAATGGATTAAGCTGCCTATTACAAAATTCCTATATTTTAAAACCTGATATTTGGTTTGTAAAAGAGAGTTTTGTACTTGGTTCATTCATTCTCTATAATATATTCATCCAAATACTTATAATATACAATATATTCATTCTCTATAATATATTCATCCAATTGAATTTTCTTGGCTTCTTCAAAATTATTTTTATTGATGCAAACAGTGTTTTGAAAAACATTTGCAACTATTAATACAGGCTAAATAATAATGGCAGCAGCAGCAGCAACAAAACCCTCTTGTGTCTGTAATTTTACCTGCAAATCAGACACAGTTGGTCATATTTTCTTGTGGGTGCCAAACTAAATCTGTGGATTGAAAACTTGTGTATTAGTTAGTATTTTTAGTTAATTATAAACACTTGTAAATTTTAAAAGTTGAATTGCATAGCTGGTTGTCTCAGTGTAAGACATGAGCTTTACTAGACAGGTTCATTTCTCTCCTGGTAGGACCAGAGCATACATTGTTTTTACTTAGTTTTGATACTGTCTGTCAAAATAGGACTACATGAAAATGTTTAGAATATTAATTTACATTGAATTAAGTTACAAAAGACTATGAAAACATTAGCTTCTTGAATTCCCTTTCAAAAAATAATTACATATTCCCCTGCTTCACCCATTTTTGAGCATCTGTAGCAATTTTTCCAGGAGCTTATTGAGAGCAATAATAGCTTTTACAAGATTCAGAAATGTTGCTAATAAAAGCCAGACCATGTCCCACCCATAAAATTTAAATTTCACATTTTGATGTGACATGAGGTTATATTTCTTCTGGTGCAACTGGTAATCTTTTTTACTTAATGGATTATATGTTATTAAAGGGAGAAAGGAAGAAAACAAGGTAGATGACTGCTCAGAACCTGCTTTCAGAAAGGTGTATTTTCTTAGTAGCACCTTGCAGACCAGCTGTTTGCTTTCCTTCCCCAGTGTGAGGAATGTAACATCACTTGCAGGCCTGGATTTCCATGTGGATACTGGAGCTCAGGGTAGCAAGCTGGGCTGAAATGGCAGCTGCCATGGCAGCGTTGTGGGGGCTGGTCCCCAGACACAGCCAAATGCTCTGCATTCCTTCCCACTGCTGCCAGCAAGGGCATCCCGTTGCTGTCCTGGCTGTTTTGGCTGTTCACTATCAGGAGGTTCCATTGCTGCAGCTCTGCAACAAGCACAGAGATGATGTTAAAGACAGACATCACTCTCTTATGTGCAGAACACTTGTAAGCATAATAAAATCATGTAATGCTCAGACTCAGCCATTCAGCCATTAGTCCCTTTCTGTTCTTTTTTGTTTACCATCATATGTCATAAAAACAATTTGCTTCCTTTTTTTCTGGTTTCCTCTTCTGAGAAATCTTTGGGTAGATGAAAGGAAAAAAATCTTTCAGGTTTCCATTACCCTGTTTACAATTAATGTCTTATGCTTAAATAATAGATCAATTCCACCACCTATTACAGAAGTCAAAAGGCACAGGACTTTTTACTTTCAATCACAGACTTATTACTGGGCAAAGACACAAATGGAGAATGACTAGGCTTTTCTTCTGTGGATAATGAGGGCAGGGCAGTTCTCCTCTGAGGGGAGATACAGATTATGAAGAAAAGTAGTTCTCAAAGGGAAAATGTTTCCACGTAGAAGATATTTGAATGCCACATCAATTTTGGCCACTTACTGTTTCCTTTGTTTTTTCGAGTAGTTTACAACTGTCTGAGATTACTCCTCATACACTCGGCAACAAAACTATTTGGTTATGGTAGGAAATAAAGTGACAACAAAAGGGAAGCATCAGGTTTTGATATTTCTTGCACTCAAAAAAATTTAATCTTTCTCCAAGCAACATGACAAGTTTCTACAGCTTCTGTGCACCCTAGCACACTTGATGGGAACCTGTAGATACTTTGCTCTTGAAAAAGTGCAGCACTTATAAAGTGGTGTGGCAGAATGTATACTGTAAATTTCTGCCTTTTGAAGCCAGCTGGACATGACATTCGGCCTGACTGTGAAAATTTATCCCTTTCTCTACTCCCCTGGATAAAAAGAAATTGTAGACAGCTACAGAGAGAGGGGTGGGATGTGGAAGGAGAAATTGCAGTAGAAGAAAGGAAAGGTAAAGCCTGAATGCAAAGGCTTTAATTAAGAATCACGTCCAGGCTTTTTTGACTGAGTAAGCTCCTGGAAAACATATAAGAAAACAGCAACCTACTTTAACACTGAAGGAGGTCTAAAGGGGAGTTTTACCTAATTGAAACAGTTTTCAGCTTCTCTGAGAGAACAAATTATGAAGAAATCAATGAGCAGTACAGAAAGTGAAGCAGCTTTGGCCAGCGTAATATTGACAGTGTACCTTAATAAAAGTAGAAATGTGTTCTCTTTTTATTTGTCAAAATTAGGCACTGCATCTCCATAAAACCACTCTGATATTTCAGCTGTCTGAATTCACTTGCTGAATGTACCTCTGTGTATGAAGATCTACAGCTGAGCAGTTTCAGGAAGTTTTTCTTTGCCAGGCAAATTTGTAGGCAGGTGGTAGGGATTGATCTGGAAATTATATTCTCCTTATTTCTCAGTGTTTCAATATGAATAAAAATAAATCTCTTTCCTTCATGCTGGTCTACAACTAGCCTTTTCACAGCCACATAAGTAATAATATCCTTTTGATACAATATTATCATAAAAATATTGGATAAAATAGCTAAAACCAGAACCATCATGTGTTATAAAAAGCTTTGAGGGGAAAAAAAAGTAAGTTTAAAAAATGCAAATTCTTGTATTTCAGGAAAGACAAATACAGTCTAAGACAAAAGAGCAGATGACCTCTACTTTATTCATTCTAACACAGTTTTCTTGAATCAGTCAGAGTGAGATATTATAGATCCAATGATGTGTAAAGAAAAAAAGTTAATTGAGTTATACCTTTTTTTCCTGGCTTATCTTGACAAAGTTAGAAAGTATAAAAGCAATGATAAGCTAATGGAGATTTAGGGTTGACATATTCCCATGGTATAAATCGGGTTTGTGAAGATAATCATGAACATGCTACTTTTTTGTCTATCTCTGTCTCCTCCCTTTCTTTGTCCCTCTGATATCTCCTATCTCTAATAATCTACTGTTTTTCCTGCCTAGATCCTATCCCAAATTCCCTATTTGTACATCTGGCTTTTTTTTTTTTCTTTCCATAAATTTTCCTCCCACTTACTGAGATTTTGTCTATTCTTTTCAACCAATTTACTCCTCCTATGCTGGATTACAACTAAAATAAAAGCCTAACATGACAAGAAAAAAAAATGCACTGTACCCTAAAAGATTCTGTAAGCTTCTAAAGCTATGTTTGAAAGAGTTTGGTTGCAGTTGTTCATGTACCACACACCTTTGAACTAGCTTAGCTGCTCAGGATAATCTCTAGCCTTATCACTTTAATCCTTGTTATTCTTTCTCCTCCTCAGAACCTTTCAGTGCCTTTTGCATGTACTTACACACACCACTTTCTCCCTTTGGAATGCTTTTAATTAAATGGGTCATCATAAGATTTCCTCCTTGAAGCTGATGCCAGGAGACATGAGTGGGCAGTACTAGGAGGGATGAAACACGTGGGCATGTACCAGTAAGAGATGGTATAATCAGATTATTGCTTCATTTTGTCATCAGATTTCTGACCAATGTAGAGTGTTACACTAAATACAGAGAGACCTGTGGGATACAGCCATGCATGTGGTGGGAGAAGATGTTTTTTAAGGGCATCTTTGAATACTTCTAACTGAATTTAAGATATATGCAATTGAAATCGCATCAATGTGTGCTGTGTTCATGACATCTGTATTCCCAGAAAAACTACCTAAGAGTTTATTTAGGAATTACTTTAGGAGTAATGAGGCTTTTAGCTCCTGATTATGTATTTAATATGAGCCAGTTAGTAGAACAATTACATTGTGTTCAGAGAAAAAAAATGCATATGTAGATATAAATATAAAATTTTAAAAATTGTATTCCTTTGGGAATTCTCATTACAGAAGGCTTTGAAGAAATCAGTTCTATATGTGAATGAATATTTTTCTTTAAAGAAATTCTGATGATTTTGTCTTTGTATCATGCTCATTTAAAAGTTTTATCCTTCTGTTTAAAATTAATTTAGCCAAATTTGTGTTCTGGAGTCAGCCAAACAATTGCATAAACTGGTCCAATTCTCGATGCTTTGTTTTTCCAGAATGGGAGTTAATATCACTGAGCAACTATGTATTCTTATTTGCAACAGAGAAGTTCAGAC
Source organism: Toxostoma redivivum (assembly GCA_013397375.1). NCBI lineage: Eukaryota > Metazoa > Chordata > Aves > Passeriformes > Mimidae > Toxostoma > Toxostoma redivivum. The sequence goes on from VXBI01011922.1 coordinate 2,513,249, forward strand.
AGCCTGGACAAATAACACATATTCTTACAGGTTTTCTGATGTTCAGCAGTTTGTTAAGAAATTCCATCATCAGTATGCAAGGAATAAAGTGAAATGGAAGAGATTGCTCACAAACTAATGCCCTCTCTGAGTAGCGTTCCGCACCCTTTAATTAAGAATGGCAGAATGTGTCCTTAAACTTATCTCCAATATTTTGCTCTACATTTTTTTTTTTTTCAGTCCGTTGTCTCGATAGATTTGTCATATTTCACCCTCATTTGGTTAACTGGATGTCCAAAAGCCAAAGCTCTGCTTATATTTTGTGTAACACTTTGTACTTCATTTGTGGTTTTCCTTTCACGTTTCATGTACTCAGCTGTGTTGTGACTTCACAGTGAAGAAAACAATTTTGGTTTACTTTGTATAACTTCTTTTAGTTTAAAGATCTTTGCTGTTTTTGTCTTCATAGTAAATTTTAAGCATAGAATTTTTAATATATTTAAAAAATAAAAACAATTGAGGCAAAACAGTCCAGGGAAACTTATAAGTAGTATGAGATTGCTCAGAAAAAAAAATAATTTATTATTTATTTATAAATATAAATATTCTATTTTATCCCTTCTCAAAATAGCATTTATTTTGAATATATAAGCAACTTTTGGAGAAAATGCAACTAAGCTCCTTGTTTAATTGCAAGTAACTTAAAACAGCTTTAAAAATATATTAATTGTGTTGGTATGTTTTTTTGCCCTGAATCAATGTGATAGCAGTGTGATAGCAAAGACATTTAAAATAACCATTATCATTAATACATGTTACAAGTTTGAAACTAAGTTAAATTTATATAGAGATACCTAGAGTGCTACAATGGTAAACAGACAATAGATGTTCAAGTTTTCTCATTTGTGGGCTCTATAAAATTATTTCCACGACATCTTGGTGAAACATTTAGGCTTTTTTGTGACTTGACGTATTTCAGGCTACTAGCAACAGATTGGTGGGGATTGTCCTGAGAAGAATGTTTAGTTATTGTTTGCAGAGTACTTATAAGAAAGGTCATAAACTCCAGTGGCCCACAGATCACAATTTTGAGAACCACAGATACTTGGCTATGGGCTTGGCCAGAGCAAAACTCAGGTGTATTTTAAACAGGCTGTTTGTGCCATCATCATGAAGGCATTTGGTTCCCCCTAATTTGGGATAAAGCTCCCTCAGCGGCAGTACCACAGTCAGATGATGAGGGTTGGCCACATGCACCAGAAGTTCTGGGAATTCACTTCCTCCAATAATCCCAAATATTTAAAGACTGCATTTGAATATTTGCCACTCCTTCCACAGCTCTCCAGGCCAGGAACTTAAACCAAAGTGCAGGGCTTGGCTGCCTGCTTTGTGCTGCTCTGCCAAGGTTTTCAGATGACTTCTGCGCCTGTCCCTATGCTGGTAAGGTGAAGCCAGGATGCATGGCCATCCCATATGGAAGAGGTGTGCAGGCAGGAAAGGAGGGAGAGAAGTGGAAGCAGCTGCTGCAGGGTGCAAAAGGCCTCTTCCAGGACTCAGCTTTCTGCTCCCTCCCAGTTCTGCCAAAGTCATCACATTCTTACAGGCTCTGCAATGCACTGCTGCTGCAGAAAATCCAGCCTTGGGTGTTTAGCCACCGACAGAATTTAAACTAAATGTGCTGATCTTATCATCATTCTTTCATTGTCAGACTCAGAAATACAATTGAGTAGTGTTTGGATTTCTTTTTTCAGCATTAAGGAATAGCATATGTTAAGTTTTTTTTCTCTGATGAAGAAATATTAAGAAAGAACAAACAGATAAAATGGAGCAAGAAGTTGTGTAGGCATGAGGAAATATCTAGGTGTTAGAAACTTCTTAAAATTAGCACTTTAAATTCAGGGAAATTTGAATTTAGGTTTTGGTACAAGCAAGTCTCCTTATGTTAAGACAAATAGTATACACAGGACCTTTCTTCTGGCTTATACTGCCATCATGAGTGGGGGGTGCTGGGGAAGGAAGAATGCAAATGCTAATCTTGAAACTTTAAAAGTCTGACTTAATACCATGAGCAATGCCTTAATAACATTTATACATGGATCATAACCCATAAAATTATTATGGGGTGAGTGCATCACTACTCCAAACTGCTGTCAAAGAGTGATTACAGGATCCTGTCAAACTAGAGGGCATACCAAGGAGGGGCCACCAACTCTCTCGACTTAGTAATAGGCAATATCAGCATTAAAAGTTAGGGTGTTGGACAATAATCTTCCTCACAAATCTACACCAAAGATCGCACCAAAGGGAAAAACAACTGCAAATACTTTTTCAAAAGTGTCCAATTTAAAGTGATCTTGATAACTTGGAGAAATAGCTCCAAACCACTGAGGTGATATTCCGTAAAGCTGAGTACAAAGTACTGCATTTAAAAGGAATGTCAGAAGTAAAAGATAGAGGAAAAACTGGCCAGGCTGCAGGAAGTGTGGAAGGGATGAGTGTTTATTGTGGACTGGATACTAAACACAATTTGAATAACCCAATGTGTATGCAAAAATTGGAAACTCATTTTACATTCTCAGCATTAGTGATTTCTCAGATGGAATACTGATGTCCAACTGCTCAGAGAAAAGCTAGAAAAACTCACAGAGAATAATGTTTCTAAGAAAAGACAAAGAACAAAATCTTTAAAAAAGAAAACTTGATAAATTATCTGATTTTTTATTTGTTTTAAAACATCAAGAATAAAGTATGACCTATGGAAACGTGAAGGAGACAGTTTTATTAAGTTAGAAAAAGGGAAAAAATCGTGACTGGGAGCATGTTTCACAATATTTTAGTATATTTAAAACTCTTAAGAAGAAGGTAGGCTCAGATGTACCTTATGTCCATACAGAGTAAAACAAGAGATAGTAAGGCTTAACCAAAACAGGAAAAGCTAAAGACCAACTTGCAGAAAAAGAATTTAGGCCATCTCACTGGTTAGCAAGAAATATTGAGAGATTTGTGTCTGAAGGTTCATAAAAGAAAACTGGAGATACATAGGAAGGACCTGAAAAATATCCTTGAACCTGTCTCAGAGCAGAAGAGTATTCTGGATGATATCTTAATACCCCAGAGATCTCAGGGTGTCCTGTACAGGGTTTTTCCCCCTGCATAATGACTCCATAAAGATTTTAACCCAAAGGTCTCCAAGCCTCAGTGTACCTCAGAGAAACCTGCATACCCATTTGACATTTGTAGCTTGAATTTCACCCCATCAAATTGTTGGTAGGCTAGCTCCCCTTCTGGTTCCTATAAATGTTTCTTCTTGGTATGTGAGGATTGGGCCCAGAGATTAATTTTTCTTCTTGACAGTTTGCCTGAGGTTTTGGTAGAGGAGATGTATGGAGGCAGGAACCACCTGGCCAAATCAAAAGGTAAGTGCAGGTCCCAGCTCCTATCCCTAAGGCGTCCTTGCACTCACCTGTAGCAATGCTTTGGCAGAGATTTGCATTTAAAGAATGTGATTTTTGGGAATTTAGTGCTTGCACGTGGATACAAGTTTTTTCTTGATTAGTGGACTGATTACTCCTAAATACTGTTATGCAAAGCTATGTGGCCCAACTATTTTTTCAAGGAAATGAGTCACTAAATGTTTGTGTGTAAGATATCAAAATAAATTTTTTTTCTTCCAGAGAACAGTATCAATGCAGCTGATCACAAACCACTGGTGGTTCATGTCTGTGGTAATCAATGCTACAGGTAATTTCTTGTTACTCTCAAAGTTTGAAAGACTTAAGCATAACAGAATTTAAAAAGTACTTTCTGAGCAATTTGATGACGGAAAAATATCCATTATTGAAAATATTTGCCCATGTGCAATTGTGTATCACCAGCTGTTTCCTTTCATTTGTATTCAAAGGGCCTGCAGCCCTGCTGTTTAAATTACTCATGGTATTGGCTAAATGGATGGAGTGGGACATGTTATTTGCATATTGATTTGTTTTGTATGGAAATAATTTTAATGAGTTTTTACCTTACTAGATTGTGCATTGTCATAGTATCTATATGCATATAACAATCTCAGAGTGGGGAGAAGTTATGAAAAATGGAAATGCGAACACATATAAATTTTATTTAATTTAAAAAGCAGTTAATATTTAATTAACAAACTCATGAATTTAGGGACTGGATATTAGAAAAAAAAAAAGGATTTAAGAACTTGTAGGTATCAGGTGTGAGCCTGTATCCTCAGGGTGTAGTCATTCATGGGCTACCCTCAGTTAAGCTCAAAGATGAAAGCTGAGATCTTTTGGGCTGCTAGAAAAGGGTTTTTCAGGCTGGGTGCTTGGTTCTTATCCAGCATGATCTGTATTCCTGCTCATGAAAATGTTAACATTTTATTTAAAGAAGTAACCACCACACAGGGTCTTGCATAAGTGACTTCATAAGTCTATGAAGGGCAGCATATTGGTAGTAATACCTGGGGATCAGATTTGACTAACAAGTTGTTCTCCTGATTTCTTGTATGTGAATAAAAAAAGTTATCAGCAGTTTAATCTTGAAAGGAATTCATTACCTTATGTATATAAATATATATCAGACTTCTGGCATTCCAAAGGTAGATGCATTAGTGACTGTTTAGCTATAAATGTCTTTCCACATAAAGCCAACAAGTGCTTGCTTCAATGAGCACTGACTCAAGGCTCCTGGGGATTTAAGGACCATACCCACAGCTGTTTGTGTCCTTAGTCACAGTTGTCAAGGGGACCATCTAATGGTGTCATGTCCAAGGCACAGCCATTCTGGCTAATTAGCTATTAGTCTGGCGGAAATCCCTCCTCAATGAAGTTTCAGTACAGCTTGTCTTACTTTCAAGAAGCAAGTCTAACACAATTTCACCAGCAGTAACTATTGCCTTGTCTGCAGAGCATTGTAAGAGCCTTATTTCTTGCTTTATAATGCTTCTGTCAGACATCAAAGAGTAGCTGACCAATTGCATTTAACTGTTTTAAAGAGGTGCACCTCTGAAAAACATCAGAAGATGGAAACTCCAGTCACACATTGTAGAAAAAAAGAGTGTTTATTTATACTAAATAGATCCTTTCATTCTCTAGGCTTCCTAATTATTTTGTTGTTAATGTGAAGCCTCAGCCTTTATTAGTAGAACTTCTGCATTTCTATTGTTCTATTTTTTAATAGAACAAGATTTATATATATATAAAATAT